>OZ025301.1:172862781-173462781 GCA_964019185.1 Maratus speculifer
ATCAGAAATTTTGTTGATCAGGCACAAAAATTCTTGTTGATAGGCTCCTTCTCTCTCTTTCGTTCATAAAGTTCACATTTATTTTGCACAATTTCACACAATCTATGCTTAGTTTTTAGCACCTTGTTATTGCTCTGGCCCTCGAACACTCAGACATATTTGTAAGTGGCCCTTCACTTGAAAAGATTGTGCACCCCTAGTTTATACTCAAATAAATGTAATTATTTATAATTTACAATCCAATATAAATTTTAATCTTTTTTCGATGGACATGATAAAATATGCATTAAAATGTGCACAATCCTGAAAGTGACATCCTTAAGAATATTTTAAACTTCTTCTTCTTTTTTTCTCTACAGAGTAATTTAAAAGTAGACAGATAATCTATAATATATTTAAAATTACTTGTGGACTCTTTAATACTTGTTTATATTAGTTACACATGCATTATTATCACATTTATTTAATTCTCTAGTAGCTGTCACATAATTTTCAGTTTCTTGAAATCAATCTAAATTTGTTATAGACAAAAATATTTTAAAAGACAATTATCTTTACAGGAATTTCTAAGATATAGAAATACATACATTGGCACAAAATAATGAACAAAAATTTAAGTTTTTAAGAAATGCTAAAAAATCCTCAGATATTCAGAGGGTTACTAATGTATGAAACTTTAATGCAAATTTTTTTAATTTGCGCAAACTCTTAAAATAAATCAAAATAAGTTAATAATCAAACATTAAAGGTCAAATCATTAAAGAAGTATTTTTATACCAAAGAGCAGATAAAAGAAAAAACTGTAAAATTAACATTAAAAAAATATTTTTATTGGAAATACCCTTGTGATTTCTTGCTTGAAAATAAATCATCACCATCAGAATCATCACCAAACAAAGAATCACTGTTACCACTACCAGTAACAAAGTCAAATGCATTTCCAGATGGCTTGGTAGATGGTGCAGACGAAGGAGTAGATAATGTGTCAGCCTTTTCTGAAGAATCTTGACTACCAGCCTGAAAATGAAACTTTGGATACAGCTTCCCATAAAACATGTTGAATATGAATGAGTACTTTTTTTCAGTTTACAGATTTTAAGATACATAGTTATACATAAAAAATATATGAGATTTGCTATTTAAGTATCTGGAACTGGCATCAATGGTATTGCTAGGTGACATCTGACATATGCATTATGTAAAGTTTGACATTGTTGACTTTATATGTACTCAGAATGTTTTGTCATACATAAGTGATCTGTGTTATTTAGTAATGAAAAAATTTCATCTCAGTCAAAAAATGGAATTAACTCATGTTTGTGTAATGATTTACTGTGACATTCGATGTGGATGATCTCCATAACAGTGCACTGATCAACTCACTTTGAATTTTGCTGATAAAGCACCATCTAAAAACATTGTATATCAGTAGTTTAGTCAATTCTATTTATGATAATTTTTTGCTAAGGGACAAATTTAAAGAAGATTGTCCAAAATCTATTGTTGTACAGAAACCAATGCTGCTGTATGTGAATTGATAAAGCAAGATCTTCATGTAACACACCATGAGAAATTCCTGGGCATTAGTATGGTAAGCTAGAGGTCTGCACAGGCCAGAATTTCCAGGTCTGTAAGAAAGTTATTTCAGTTCATCCAGTAGTAAAACTCAAAAGTTCAGCCAAGCTTATTTATATTTTTACATTTCTAGGCTTGCACAATTTCTACTACAGTAAAACTTTGATCTATTGTTCTACCATCCATCGTTTTCCTGCATTGATAATTTTATTTCTACAGTCCCTGCACAAATTATACTTAAATTATGTTAACGAAACCTGCAAGCATCGTTCTTCAAACAGTCGTTTTCCTGCATTCATTGTTGTAAAATCTTTCTCCTTACCAAAAAGAAATTGAAAGTCATGTGGATCCATACGACATATAAATTGTAACTAGTTCTTTTATCCTAAAATAACTCATTTGTGCTGTTTGTGTTGATTATGGTGACAATAATGCAGATGAAGAGTGGTTGTATGCAGCAGAGGATGCGATTATGTTTCCATTGATCAAGATGGTGGGACATGTGGTGTCCTAAATATATGAGAAATGTATGATAATGCAAAAAATGAAAATAATAGCGAAAAAGGAGAGGATAACATTCATGCTGATGAAGCTGTGCCCAATTGCTAAGTTTTTCTGCCAAGCAATGGCATTTCAAATTGTATGAACTTATGTATACACATATGAATTTGCACAAAAAATCCAGAAAAATGTTGCATATCTTGAAATTTTTTTATTTTTTTTATTATTATTATTTTAAAAAAATTAATGAAAAACCAAACAAAATTTTTGATTTTTAAAAATAAATGTTAATTTTCTATAACTTCGTGTTTTATTTTTTTTACAGTTTAGTAAGCAACAAATTAGTATTTATCAGTATACTGTATACAATGCATTACTAATGCATAAGCATTGTAAGATTTCGTGTTTTGAAGTTAATCCCCATTCACTGTTTTCCCGCAACCCTTGAAAAAAAATGAATTGAGGTGCTACTGTATTTCTAAAAAAATCTGATTTTTGTCATATAATTAAAGTTCCTTTAAAGAATATAGCATACATATTTATGGAATTATTTTACAGTATATTTTACAAGAAATATACATTAGCATCATTAATGATTACTTAATTTCTTAGACATTCACCATTCAAATAAAGATTCATTAAAAAATTAAAATGATTTAGAATAAAAGAAAAAAAAAAGAAAGTTAAAAACATTGTAACTTTTAAGCTGTATAATAAAAGTAGATTTATGAAAATATTCTGTAACATTTTATTAAAGATTCCAAATCCAAATTCATTTTCATATCAAAAGTAGCTATTTTTCTGAATTCATTTTCTTTTTTTTCTGGAAATGCATAAGATTAGCAGGTGTTTTTATTCAGAAACTATGTAATTGAATGGCATTATTCATTTTTTGATACAAACAATTTAAGAAAATACTGCCAAAGTTAGCATTTTGAATAGAATTTCTAGAAGCGATGCATGGGAAAAGAGACAAATCTGAAATCATTTGATAAGAATCTCTTATATCTCAACAAGATTATACAAGTATCTTATTTACCAAAAATGAAGAACACTATTCGATACCAAACCTCTTCAGTAATCAGGCTTGCCTATTTTATACTTTTACAGTTAAAAATGAGTCAGAAAATGCATCAAACTTTTGCGATATCGAGAAGTGAATTTAAGAACCACCAAGCAGTATATATCTAAAGATTATGTTAACATAAATTCTTTATCGCTATTAATAATTTTACAAATCATGTTGTCTGCCCTACACATCTAGAGAACAATTAAGTCTAGTTCTGATCCAGCTCGTCTATATTTAGAAAAAAAATACAAGCTTAATCGGCCCAGCACGAGTCTGCTAAAAAAATATTAAGTCCAGGTTACACGCAATGTAACTGTCTGGTGCTGATCTCTACACTGTACAAGTTAAATTTTTGTATTGATGTTGTCAAACTAATATCGATTTGTGACGTAAATTTATACTTATTTTCATTAAAGCCATATTAATTGAAAATAGCTCATATTTTATCATTTATGCTGAAATTTTTATGGCAGGCCTGCAAAATTTTTTTTATCAGCTCGGCCTGTTGAAAAAATTATTCTAACTCTTCTGGACTGGTTCGTTAGAAAATTGAGAACCATTCCACCGGCCTGGACCTGTGCAGACCTCTATGGTAAGCATACAAAAGACTTTTCCTGAATATTTAGCCATGAAATAAATTTGCGCACATTGGATTCACATAATTTGACAGTCACTCAAAAAAAGGCTTATGCTGATTAATGCAATAAAATGCTCAAAAAATATAATCATAGTGCATCAAAAGCTGTGTATACCATTTACACAGGTGATGAATTTTGGATCTATGTGTATGAGCCAAAAAGTAAACAACAATCAACTATATGAATCTTTCAAGATGAGCCAAACCTAACGAAAGTTGTTCATGTATAGAGCACTTTGAAGCAAATAATTGTCTATTTTTTTTAACATGAATAATATATGGCTACAATGCCTGTAGAGAATTGTAGAATAATCAATCTGAATATTGCACAACCATTTATTAGCCAAAAGTCTTCTTGAATAAATAAAGAAAAAGCAACTAGTGTCAAAGGATCATTCTTTACTGCGACAATGCAAGCTCTTACACATCAGTCCAAACAAATCAATATTTGATGGTCAAAACATTGACTTGATGGATCTGCTGTACACTCTTCATTTGTCACCTAATGATTTCTTTTTGTTCCAGTCCGTGAAGAATAAACAATGAGGTCAATGATTTTTGATGCCACAAGAAGTGGTTGATGGGTTAAAAATGCATGTTTTCGAGATAATCGAAATGGAAAAAGTATTATGAAAATTTATACAAATATATACAATACTAGGACTTCCCTCAGAGGGATTAGTTTGAGCGATATTGCTTAGAACAGAGTTTTAATAATAATATGCTAAAAGTAAATAAAAAAAAAAAAAAAAAAAAAAAAAGAGATGTTATCTTTAAATGATTATATATTGTCACAAATTAAAAAAGCAAAGTGAATGGTACAACTGCAAAACATTGCATAAAAATTTCTTTACACGATAAAAAAAAAAAGGGAAATCAAACTATACAAAACAGCCACGCATGGATATAAAATTTGAAGTACGCAATGCATTAAAATTAACACAGATAATAAAGCACTAAAATATCTTGTATCGGAATTTGAACCCTTTGGAATGATGTCAAGAATATGCACACCAATTTTAGTACCTAAAAGTGATGCAAACATGATGGTTGAGTAGAATGAGGGAATTCTTTATATGGTGTTTGGTGCCCTTAAATAGTTAGAACAAAATAGTTAAAATATATAATAATATAATATCTACATTGTTTTCTATACCTACGATGAGGTTTTCGATGAAAATTTAGGGTATTTTATCTTAAAAAAGTGATATATAAAAATCCCGAAAATGCCAACAAAGGAATAAAATGTGTCGTTTCGAGTATGTTCCATCTGATATATTCAATCTGATTTAAATGAGTCGTGCATGCTAGTCACTACATATGCTGTTTTGTTTTCTTTTCAAACCCATTCTCATGAAATTGAGCTATATTTTGCTTTAGCATGCATAAAATAAAGCGAATTGGCAACCATGAATGTGGTAGGGAGTATACAGAAGCATATGCCATATACTTTCTGGATTTTTAAAGAACCACTGTATACCTTCTTTTTTCTCAAAAAGGCTGCAGTGTATACATTCTAGGGTATATTCTGTAACTTGTGCGTATACTCTCTGCTTAGAGCGTATATTCTCTATTTTTTATGACTATTCCACAGTTGACAATGCCTATACTATAAGGTACAAACGAGATCTGAATATCTCGTCTGCATAAGCTTTCTACCGTCAATTTGTCATCACAAGTGATTCACAAATATGAACATATTTTTTCAACATAACATGCTGGCTCAAATACGCCAATGTGAATTCGATTATGCAGTTTTCCCAAAAAAGCTATTATTTAAAAGACCTGCTTGTGACAATCGTTAAAATTCTATGATAAAATCCCTAGATTAGTAAAGTTGAAAACTTAATGCCCCCACCCCTATACCAGTTTGTAATGGAATTTTTTTGTGGTAACCTGTAAATGAATAATAAATATTTTTTTGCACGGCATGTTCTACATATATTTACATATATTTTAGTGCTCTTCATAAATGCATATCAATTTCGTTATGTTTCGACGGGTGTAACATCATTAAAAAGTACTTGGAACTAATTCATCCCATCGACCGTAATGTAACGAAATACTATTAACTGTCTCGGTATTCTAATTATTTATCCGATTTTATTAAAATTTGCAATGACTCAACAAAATTCGGCAATAAATAGATATTTAAAATTTGAAATGATTCGGTAGTATAGTTTTTGAGCGGACAGACTCATGAATGGATCAGACAACAACTATAGGTACTACATATTTATACAGGGTGAGTCATAAATATTGAAACAATAGGCTATCTCCTTAAATATTGCCTCTAGACACATACTTCCAATTGCAAAATTTCACAAAAAAAGGTGAAATTTTTGATAAGATAAGTTGCAACTCCATGGGGGGTCTATTTGAAAAAATACGAAAATTAAATTTTTATACGGCCCCCGTAGAGCAAAATTCCCAATTAGGAAATTATTCCTTATTCATTCCTAAATTGATCAAAAAAATTTTCATCTCTGTATCTAAAAACCTGACAGAGATATTAAAATCCAAAATTCGTGACTTACACCACTTTACCATGCTTGTAAACGAAGAATTTTTCACTTATTTTCAAAGCAAATGAAGGATCATCCACCAATTATCTGTTATTAAAAGTCGATTTAAGACAGTGCCTCTTATTTGGACATAATAAAGCAGCGTATTGATTAAAATCAAAACTTTTTTTCAAATTATGTTCATCGTCAGCACTGGAGGTCTGCATGGATCGAAATACCTAGGTCCGGTCCCAAACCGACCCATCGGGAAAAAAGATCTGCCCGGCATAGAAAAATGTTAAAATCATAACCCAGACTGGCCAAGAAAAAAGTTTAAATCATAGCCCGGCTCAGCCGTGAATTTCTACATAGTTTTTTACTTCAGTGTGGTAAAAAACTCTTTCGTATGGAGAAGTTGTGACCAAAAATACTTATTATAGCTTTTCTTTTTTTATCTTTTTATTATTAAAGAAGCGCCAAAGACTGTGATATATTTATTTTATCAATGATTCTCTGTTTATATGGAAATATTTCACTTATATTTTAATATCGCTAATTCATATCCCATGCGTTGGAGACTTTGAAAAATGTTACATATTAAAACCTTTTAAGATGGAATCACATATAAAAGAAAAAATACGTTATAGACAAATGCTCTTCCTAGTAGTGTTAAATGGAGTTTATTTTTTTTTTCTTAGGTATTACTGTATTTATTTTGCATGGATCAACACATTTTCCGTTAAGTCAAAATTTCGTCATAGGCAATTTTTTTTTCTCTGGTTCTGTTGTGTTTAGTTTTTTAGCACTTAAATATACTATTCTTTAAAAAAAATAAATTTTAAAGTTTTTTTTAATAAAAAAAAAAGTGATTTTAAAATCTATGTGGTCTTTGCAAAATTTTGATTGAACCAAATTTTACTTATTTCAGTCACGTATTAGGCCAGTCAGAGACAGTGATTTCAATACGGATTGTTTGAGACCGGGATTGAAAATTTTGTCCAGTACAGTCCCCTTTGGTATGAAAAATACATTAGTCCCTTATAGGCGATTGTTGAGAAAAAAGTAACATCTCGGTCCTGACCCGTTGTGAGGGGTAAATTTCTAAAACAGACTTAATCTGTAACTTAGAAAAGCATTTTTTATTCTTTTAAATAACTGACGGGTAGTAAAACAGTACATTTCGTTTTTCTGCATAATAATTTTTTTTCCCGAAAATTTCTTGTCTTTAAATTATTAAATGTTAAAAATTGTTAAAGAAAAAACTACAAACTTGAAACATGTCATTTTTTATTATTTTACATTAGTTTTCTTTTGGGCAAAATTGAAAAAAATATTTACTTTTGAAAATATGATTTTTTTAAAGTTATATTATTTTTTCAATAAATATTTTTAATAGTTTTAAAATTAATACTGAAAAACAAAACTAAAATTAGATTTTCATTTTTAATTAAATGGAAAGAAACTGAAATCCGATAAATAATGTTTTGAGTTATAATGATTCTTAATTACCCCATTTAAACCAGTACTAACTATATTAATTTTTTATAAATTTTAGGATGTGATTTTCTTAGCAAATTATATGGCTAACCATCACAAAAAAAGAAAAAAAATCAAAATTCTAACTCAGAAGACAGATTTTTTACACATTTCCTAGAACTGTTAAAGTAACATTTTCTTTTGAATTGCGTGCATTTCAATTTGTGTCTAATCCCTTAAAATGTGATGAATAATTCAAACAGCTATAACTTTGTGAATTTTGAAGATATGAAGATGCAACTTTTTGTGTCTTATTCTGACTGGATAAGGAAAGTTTTCCAAATTGGAATTTTTATCCTACGGCGGCTGTATAAAAAGTTAATTTTCATACGTTTTCAAATAGACCCCCCATGGAGTTGCAACTTATCAAAAATTTTACCTTTTTTATGAACTTTTGCAATTGGAAGTATGGGTCTAGGGGCAATATTTAAGGAGATAGCCTATTGTTTCGATATTTATGACTCACCCTGTATAATTAGGATATAGCTTAAAGAGTTAAATTTAAAAGCACATGCAGAAATTTAAAATGCATTTCCAGAAATTATTGCTCGAAGACAATATTATAACCGATTTCTTTTGTGTGTCCCTGTAATTAGATTTAAAATGCTATGAACGTCCTGTTATAACGTAATCGTAATGAAATCCAGTGATTTATATAATTTTCACACATTTGCAATAACGTAATTTCATTAAAGTACTCAGCAAAGGATTTCCCCCGTAGACCATAATGTAATGGGATTCTTTTGGGTGCCCCTGTAAATAAACTATTAATCCCACATACTTCATATGCAATACCAAACATACCTAGGAGACCCTAAATAAGGTTTACCAATTGCATAAACAGCAGTGTATATTTACGGATGTTAGAGCATGGACAAGCAGATAGACAAGCCGAATGCATAAACATTTTTCAGCTATGTTGGAATGTGTAAATAAAGCAACCTTACAGGCTGAAGATTGCAACCACATTGATTCATTTAATGCCAAAAAAAGAAATTCACCAAAAAATTTAGAACCGGTTTTTGGAACTCTTCCATATAACTGAAGTCAAAATATCTTTATTTCCATTGCATGGTAACACGGCTATTGTTTCTTAATAAATTGTTTATTTATTTTTTTCTATATTCATTTAATCTAGATTTAATCGTGTTTTTTAATTTTTTTATTGTTACTTCCTTTTTAAAATAATAGAAAACAATTCAAAAATAATTTTCGCCAAATTTGCACGAAACCTGATGTGTATATGATATCTTTGTACTAATTTCATAGTACTTAACCAATAATACCTTCACCTTGGCGTTTTTAAAAATCATGGTCCAGTTTGGATTTAAGAAATTGAGATTTCAAACCTGATGATCGTTGAAAAAGTTGTTTTTGAATATTGCTATAAGTGATTTACGATTTATTGTGATATTTATATTTTTTATGTTTATTATTTAAAACTGTTTATTCATCACTTCAACTATTGTTTTTTGTATTCCTTGATTATATGATCAACCAAAAGAGTATCGTCAAACAATAAGATAAAATGCCAATATTGAATGATTGTGAATGTCGCAATCAATCGCATTAAACACGATAGATGTGTTTAAAACGAATTTATCTCACTTTTTATTTGTATTTTTATCAATATTTCACTAATTTATTTCTTCTCTCATTATTTGAAATAGAAAAAAATGTCAATATGTATAATTTGGCTAAATTGATTGACGAGATAATCAAATAGTACCAATATTTTATTTAAACATGACAGAATTGTTTCCAATTTGCATGTGCGAAATATAAAAGATGCTAATGGCGGTTATAAAGTGATATTATAAAGATAATCACAAAATCTCAAATGCTAAGTTACTAAGAATTAACGTTTTTTCTTTTAAATTAACAACAACAACAAAATTATTTTCCAGACTGTTTCTTAAGTTTATGTATAATTTATTGTACTTAAGAGCCCACAATAGTCACAGAAAAAGTACGCAAAAAGACCCGGATGATTATGTAAAGTCTATGGGAGCGTTCTTTTCTAATATCTCGCTCAAATTTTAATATTTTTACATGATTTTTTTTGCATAGGCTAGCTTAGGACGATCTACAACCGGGCTAGTTTTTACTTTTTCGAGTTTGCTCATATATTTTTTATATTATGATAGTTTCAATTTCAGAACCGGTTTAAACCGGTTTTGAAAGTTAAAATATTTTTTTTAAAAAAATCTGAAACCAAAATCGAAAAAGTAAAAACTAGCCCGGTTGTAGATCGTCCTAAGCTAGCCTATGCAAAAAAAAATCATGTAAAAACATTAAAATTTGAGCGAGATATTAGAAAAGAACGCTCCCATAGACTTTATATAATCATCCGGGTCTTTTTGCGTACTTTTTCTGTGACTATTGTGGGCTCTTAAAAATTGTTTGCGTATTTTCCTTGCTCCATGTGCTTAAATTTGGGAATATAACCATGGAGGGAATAGGCAGGGGTGATTCTGGATGAAAATTTTTTTTCGGAAATTCGCATCGCATTTTTGGAAATTGGGGGGGGGGGGGGGGTCGTGAGTTCCTCCCCCCCTTCAGCGATCTTCGGACAAAATCGGCGTTTTCCCGCTATCTTCAGACGAAATCAGCAATATTTTAGCAAAATCGGTGATTTATTGCAATCTTTTGCCAAAATCGGCGTTTTTTCGACGATCTTTAGACAAAATTCGCTTTTTTAAGCGATTTTTTCTCGAAAACGGCGTTTTATTCCCGCGATCTTTTGACGAAATCGGCGTTTTTTCCGTGATCTTTTGATGAAATCGGCGTATTTTTTCAAATATTCTTTTGACAAAATATTTTTAAGCGATCTTTTATCGAAAACGGCGTTTTTTCCCGCGATTTTTTAACGAAATCGGCGTTATATCCGCAATCTTTAGACGAAATCGGCGTTTTCCCGCCGTTTTCAGAAGAAATCAGCGTTTTATCTGCGATATTTGGTGAAATTGCCATTTTTTCCGCGATCCGCAGGGGAAATTCGCGTTTTTCATCG
Source organism: Maratus speculifer (assembly GCA_964019185.1). Taxonomy (NCBI): domain Eukaryota; kingdom Metazoa; phylum Arthropoda; class Arachnida; order Araneae; family Salticidae; genus Maratus; species Maratus speculifer. The sequence goes on from OZ025301.1 coordinate 172,873,617, forward strand.
ATCTTTTGACAAAGTTCGTTTACAAAAACATTGATGAAATCGTCTTTTTTCCACGAAATATTGACGAAATGTATGCTATTTCGGCGATCCTATCACGAAATTTGCATTTCTACGCAATTGTTTTTTCCGCGCGCAAAACCGTTCAAGTTGCAAATTATGCGAAACTGATAACCCAATTTCAAATTTTCGGACGAGAATCACCCCTGGGAATAGGTTAATTAATAGATTAATTAATTTCTCTTTACTCCATGGAATCTAACGAAAACATCCAGCCGGTGAAAAATGACGCACACCAAATTTCTGTGATGTATGCAAATAAATTGTGCTTTTTTATCAGTTTTTTTAATATAACTTTTAAATTATATGGAGCTAATTTTTTGAAGTAGGTGCATTCACCAGGTTACTTTCATGCACTGACGGAAAAAAAAATCCCAACACCAAGAAAAACTTATTGTAGAGTAATGAAATTTGGATAGTGCATTTGTCTAGTTAACATGTTTAATAGATTAGATTTTCGAGACCACAGGTTAATTTAAGGTTGATAAAATGCATTTCAAATGTGAAATGCTGTCACATTAATAGTCGATATAACCTCCAGAATTTTGAATGCAAGCCTGCACACGTGCATGCATTGTTCATACAGGTGCCGCATGTCACTTTGTGGTATGGAGTTCCATGCTTGTTGTACTTGCTGTGTCAATACAGTGATGGTCAGTGTTGGCTGGGGATGACACCAGAGTTTTCATCCAATGATATCCCATACGTGCTCAATGGGAAACAAGTCTGGTGATCTTGCTGGCCAAAGGTAACATGCTGACACTCTGTAGAGCACGTTGCGTTACAACAGCGGCATGAGGGCGAGCGTTATCCTGTTGAAAAACTCCCTTTGAATGCTTTTTTTGAATAGCAGCATTACAGGTTGAATTACCAGACTGACGTACACATTTGCAGTCAGTGTGTTTGGGAGAGCCACAAGAGTGCTTCTGTTGTCATAGGAAATTGCTCCCCAGACCATGACCCCAGATTGTACGTCCAGTGTGTTTTGGCCACAGGCAGTTTGGTTGCAGGCGTTCCCCTGGCCTCCTTCTGATCAGCTCACGACCATCATTGGCACCAAGGCAGAATCTGCTTTCATCAGAAAACACAACAAATCTCCACTCCATCCTCCAATGAGCTCTGGCTTGACACCATTGACGTCACAAACGGCAATGACTTGGAGTCAGTGGAATGCATGCAACAGGGCGCCTTGCTCGGAGCTGCCCTTGAAGTAACAGATTTCTAACAGTTCGTTGTGTCACTGTGGTACCTACTGCAGTTCAAATTTCTGTCGCGAACACAGTACAATGCGCCACCGCCATACGCTGAATACCGCGGTCTTCCCTCTCAGTAGTGCCCTGTGGTCACCTGGAACCTGGTCTTCTTGAGGCAGTACCATCCCTTGACCACTGTTCCCAACAATCATGCAGAGTGGATACATTCTGTCCAAGTCTTTCCCCAAAATCCCGGAAAGAATATCCATTTTTTCGTAGCCCTACTTTACGATCTCTTTCCAACTCAAGGAGATGATGATAATGTCTTCTTCGTCTTCTTAAAGGCATTCATGATCAACCTCAACTTAATTCATCAAATTTTGAAGATAAATAATGCTTACGAACTTTACAGTACACATTTAAAGCAAACCTGACTTTAAAGTTGTGAGCGGCGCTATTAACACCACCCTTATGTGCGAAGCATGAAATTTGAATCAATGTCATCTTTCATATGTATAAACACACCTACAAAATATCGTTTAGCTAACAGAAGTCTTTATTGGTGTTGGGATTTTTTTTTTTTTTTTCCCGTCAGTGTAGGTACCTTCTAGTACAAACAGAATTGAAATCCGATAAATATTTTTTTAGATTTGCCTGACGAAAGAATTTTTTTACTTTTAATATTGTTACGTACTATGTGCATAAGACTTCGCTTTGCTCAGACAACTATCGATCATCATGAGGAATAATTGGAAAAATATTAAAACCATTTTCAATGATAAACATTTGCTTTTATTTATCATTCCAGGTACATAAATTGCAACCCTCATACACTCATTTGATATTAGTTAGTATATTTTAGACAAGATGGTTTTGAAGGAGAATTGTTAAAAGAAAGTGGAAACATATGCCCAAAGTACATGCTCAAAATAAAAGTTTTCGCCCAAACTATGATAACTTATGCATTACAGAATTTTGCAACACTTATCAAATTCTCTTAGATGAGTGACGAGTAAACAAACATTAGTTTGTTGAATCCAAGATAGTAAAAAGCTTTCCAAATAGTTCTCCAAAAAATATCTTGCCTAATCAAACTTTTTTATTGCATTAATGTTGACACTTTTTTACAAAAGTAATCTTAATTTAGTTCAATAGCATCAATAACTAATGTTACCAGTGCAAAATCTTTTGCAGTGATTTTGTACTGTCAAGCTATTTACATGAATGAAATTGCTCTGCACTTATGTGAATTATTTTGGTACTAAAAATATGATCGTAACAATTGTAATACTTTACAACAAATCTAAACTTTCTTCAACATATTCAAATTTTGTAGTAATTTACCTCTTTTTTTTAGGAAATAAAATAAAAGAAAACAAATATATTGTTTTTTATTTCCTGGTGAATTCTCTATAAAATTCTATATCCCCTAAGAAAAAAAAGCATGTATTCAAAAGTTATGCGAGACCATATTAAAAAAACACTATGAATTGTTACAACAGTTAAAAATTAAAGTAAATACATAAATTATGCCACATGATTAAATTCACCTGTTGTTTTATGCAAATTTATATATATATGCATAATGATTTTTGTTCATGCACAATTATCTGTATTAGGCAAAGCATTTAATTAAAATTTGAGATTTTTTAGATATTTTATCAAAAATTTCACAACTTACAACTGTACATAATTACTGTGATGATGCAAAAAAAAAATTCTTACATTACTTGCTTTAGAAATAGAAGGCTTTTTTGTCATCAAAGTCTTAAAGATATCATCCTCACTATCTTCGTCACTGCCAAACAAAGCAGGCTGTTTAGTTTCTGGAACAATACCTATGACAATTGAATTTTTAAAAAACCCTTCATGCAAAAAGAAATTTTTAAAGATAACTAGCACAATAGTAATGAAATAGTAATACATATCAAATAAATTGAATACCAATTATGGACTAAATTAGACCATCTAAGCTATAGTCAAATTAAAAATGAATTATGGCAGAAAATAATTAAAATTTTCTTTTATTCTTGCTTATCAAAATCATCAGTACAAATTTAGCAACAAAATTAGCATTTCTATCTAAGACCAAGACTTGATAAAAGCAATTGTTAGGTCATCACTGGCAACTATATCTTCAGTAAAATTATTTTAAATTTTAAAATTTGACGAAAATATTGGCAGAAAAAATAAATTTTATGCCTGTAACCATGTCAGAAAAACTGTTTGTAAAACTCTTATCTGTGGTGAAGTACATTAAAGATTATACTTTAAAGGGTATGCATCATTGTTTTGGTTAAGTAAATAAAAAAAGTGTTTCAAAATACTTTTTTTAATATATATATATACATATATATATATACATATTTTAGTTAAAAACAATAATTTTCCTTATGATATGCATTCATATTGTATATTGTAATTCAAAATTTGTAATTGTGTTTTGCTTTTTCATTTAATTTTGATAACTTTTGTAGAAAAGCTTAGTTTATGTTTTTACATTATTTTATTAAATGAGTTGAAAAGTAAAGGCAATTCTATGTACACCATAACACTACACTGATGATTATTCTTTCTTTCAATCACTTCATGAAAAAAAAAACCTTTTGTGAGTTACGAAAGTCTGGTTAAACTGAGAAAAACCTGACAATGGTGTGTTTATGTGTGTGTGTGATGATGGGAGATACTTTTTGTGACTATAAAAACTTTTAAAATTTGCAGAATTTGGTCTAAGACTACAATTTTATCTTTTAATTCTGATTTAATTCTTTAACCTTACAGCAGGTACACTTATAATTTTTTGAATGAGTAAGGGAGTTTAGAGCATTTTTTACACAGAGCAATAGCATTATTATAAATGCAAGATATTTTATAACAATATTAAGAAATGTACTAAAAGAGCAATTAAACATATCAAAAGGAAAGCCTAATTTTATTTTAAGTACCATTTCTGAGAACAAAGCTTAAGAAAAATCATGGTTTTCATAAAATTTATGACGATGTGTTGAAAAATATCCAGATAAACTTTTTAAAAATCAGTACATAAAAAAGAATCAGTAAATTCTTAAAAATCTAACTATACTCAGCAGATTGCTATTTATTTAAAAAATTTTCATAATGGCAACAAAAAGCATAAAAATTTCATGGAATTATCTGAAAAAAGTTTTGTTGCAAAAATGTTTCAAGTGTTATTTTCAGCCATATTAAAACCCATCTACATTAACCCTTTCACCGTCCAAGGGTTTTCATGTATTTTTACAAGAACGCTTATAAATTACAAGATATTTATATTAACTAGCAAAAGCCATGCTTTGTTTGGATTTGCGAAGCATTATTTTATAAAGCATATATTTGAAAGTAACAATATTTTTGCATCTTTATTAAACAAAAACGTTATTTTATGTTTTGGCGCATTTTAATTCTACAAATGTAAGTTCAGCCAAATAACTATCAATTTCCTAGGAATTTTTTATTTATGATGTAAGACTGGCATAAAAAAATATTTTCGAAGCAAACTTTTACAAAATATTTTTAAATTTCCAACTAAAAATTATTTTAAAGATTTTTTTACAATTTCTAGTAGCCACTGGTGTTTTTTAAAGTTGTTTGAAATATGCATGTTTCCAATCTTTGTAATTAACGTCAAATAATCTTTGATAGCTATTTTAGAATAATATATTTGAAGAGAGCTTGAAGAAAGTTATTTCTTCAAAATCCTATTTTCTGGAAAAACATTTGAAATCTTCTCTCGTCGATACTATGAATTTTTAACTGTAAAATTTTTTAGTCTAATTTCTTCGTTTTTATACATGTTAGTGCATGCGAATTTTTGATATTGTAGAATTTTTCGTAAGGAAAATTTCTATTGAATGCTTAATTTTGAAGGATTTTCACTCTTGACAATGTTACGTACGTTTTTAAGCCAACTGGTGCCTATATATACTCAATATCTACAACTGCTTCATCAAATGCTAAACCTTGGGATTTATGAATTGTAACAGCAAAAGCTAACTGCAGAAGAAATTCTTTCCTTGAGCAATTTATGCTTCCATTTTTCCAGAATTCAATTATTGGGGGAATTGGTACGCACCAATTCTTATAAGTTAAATTACTGTAGTATTCAAATTTATCCATGATTATTCGCGATATCTGGTCTGGTGGCTTGTGATTTTCTTTAATACGTGCAACAAAGTCTAAAGTCCCATTCTCTAAACTGTTTTCGGTCCACAAATAAGAACGTAACATTACTTTTGATACAAATGATAAAGTAAGAAATGGTTGAAGTCCATTTGTCATTTCTGAATCGGCCAACTTTTCCTTTAGTACATTTATAAAAAGCTTGAATCGAGGCAACAAGTTCATGCAATTCTTTTAATTTTTCATTTATATAACAAATTTAACAATTAATTTTATTTGTTTACAATTCTTTTGTTGCCACTTTACAAAAAAAAAAAATATATTAATAATAATAATAAATCCATAATACAATTCTTTTAAAATGTTTAAGTGTCATTTGTGCAAACGATTTTGCTGAATAATGAAAACATATTTTATTTATTAAATTAATCATGATTCTATCTATAATTATTTATCCCATGATTTATATTTTTTTTTTCTGAAAATATACGCGTTTCATTTTTTATTTATTTGCTGAAATGCGTCCGTATTGGAAATGCATGTAAAATAAATTAATTAAAATAATATTTTTTTTAACGTTTAACTGTAAAAAAAATTATATTCTGCAAATCTACAGATCATATTTTATTTTTGTGTTTAATTTGAAGTCAAAATATTGAATAGTTTTTTTGTAAAGTGTAGGACAAATTGTAATTTGAGTGGCCTAGTAGAGGATTCACTTCGCTCATCCTAATTAATCACAATTTGATGCTATAATATCTTTAATACCACTTCTTTCTATGTATGATTCAAAATAACATTCCATTTAAAATATTTTTGTCTGCAGCCATTTAAACATGATTTCTAGAAACGGAAAAAGCCGGGACAAACGGTTAAAGGGTTAATAAGTTATTTTAATAACAGTTAGAAAACATATATTTTTATACAGTATAGTAGATCTTGTAAGTTACATTAAAAAACATTCTTTATGGTTTAAAAAGTAAAACAATTTTTTTTTTAATTTCCATTTATTTATGAAAAAAAGTTTCTGATAATTATATCCTTCATTTTTAGTGCCAGAAAAACACAGAAAATTCAGAGTAATGCATATTGGTTGCACAGAAATGAAATTCCATGTGTTTCCTTTATTACAACATACAAAATGTTTTCCTAAATACAACTTACAGTCAAACCTCAATTTAACATACTTTGATTTAATGAATTCTCCAGGGCCGTAACTATAAACTTGGGGGCCCCGGGGCAAAATCTCCGGGGGGGGGGGGGGGGGGGGGGGGGCAGGGAGGGCAAATTGAAACTTTGCCCCGGGCATAGTTTCTTTTCTCGCACACCGTCGTTTAAATGTACATAGTATGATAAGCCCAAAAATGATTAAAAAATGTAGAATTGGACAACTCTACTCGGCAGGCACTTGGCGGCGACGCCATTTTTGCCGATCCCACTGAAGTTAGCATAGGGAAGAAAATACGGACCTGATTGGTTGAATACTTTAAAGAGCATTTTATTTAGGTTCATTTTTGAGTATATGTAGCTTAATCATGCGTTTCTGTCAAAAAACCTTTTGAAAGATGAATTGTGATATTTTTTTTTTCAATTTTATGTATTTATTAATAGACTAGTTGACCCATCCGGCATTGCCCGGGACACGTTATGATAACCTTAAACAAACAATTAACACTTTAGATCTACAATTAGTCAAAATTAAGCATAGGATATGAATCATTCGTTAAATAATATTTTAAAGAAATGCATAAAAAATTAGTAAATGCTTTAAAAAAGATCTTTGGACCTCAATAAAAACATCAGGGTGTAGGTCCTGAAATAAGAGTCCAAAATTCAACTTTAAATTTATGCATTGAGAAGGTTTGATAAGTGGGTGAAATATGCATGGAGAACAAAAATTTCAAGGTGTCTGAGCCGAGACCATAGGGAGTCTCAGGCTTTTAAATGGAATGTAAGAATATGGGAATAAACTAAGTGAAAAAATAGTTCCAAAAATGAAGATTGGATTAAGAGAGGGCAGTTTAATAGCAATTTATGGTACAAAATCTTCAAGGGGCCAGGAACTTATTTCGTATGTAGTTGGGTATAAAATATTTTTTGTAGTTATTAAAGTAATGGGAGGACGCTAAAGCATTGTGAAAGAAAATTGCAAGCAATCCAGATCATTTTTAAAGAAATTGCACCAACAGCCCCAAGAACGCGATTAATATTCAAAATTGGTGATAGCTAGACTGTAGACTATGGCGGTTTCTTAGTAGCTGATGGATTTAAGAAGTTGTTTAAAAAAGGAGTTAATTGAACATTTTAAAGGGATTTATAATAAGGGCCCAAAAAGGACAACTGACAGTTAAAAAGAGGGCCCTAACAGAAAACATGTTAAAATATCTTAGTACTTAGCTCTTTAGATCTACAATTAGTCAAAATTAATCACAGGGTATGAATTATTCATTTTAATAATATTTTATCGAAATGCACAAATTGATTCGGAAAATGTTTAAAAAAAGGGTCCTAGCCGTGGATGAAAATATGAGAATCTTGTCCCTGAAAGAAGAGTCCAAGACTCAAATTTAAAAATTTTGCACTGAGAAGGGGATAAATTTAAAGAGTGAACTATGTTTGCGTCACAAAATGTTCAGGGGCCCTAGACTGAGCCCTATGATTTCACAGGAGGCCAAAGTGTCTGATATGGAATGTCAAAACATTAAAATCCTAAAAATGAAGATCGGATTAAAAGGAAACAATTTATTAACAATTTATTATTACAAAATCTTCAATGGGCCCCAAGGGGCCAGGAATTTATTTTGCATGTAGTTGGATATAAAGATATTTTTTCTAGTTATTAAAATGATGGAAAGACGCTATAACTATGTTAAATAAAACTGAAAGCAATTTGGTTCATGTTTAAAGAAGCTGCATCAAGGGCCTCAAGAAAGCAATTGACAAACAAAATTAATGGTAGCTGAAGTCTGAGAAATTCTTTTGTCGTTCATGTAATAGGAAGAGAGAGGGCATAAAAAATTGATAGAAAAAAAAAAAAAAAAAAGCTAGTGAATTGGACCATTTTTAATGTAGCTATAACATGGGGCCATGTAGGGACAAACTGACAGTTAAAACCAGGGCCCTAATATGAAACCATGTTAAAATATTTTAGTACATAGCGCTTTAGATCTTTAATTAGTCAAAATTAAGCATATAGTAGGAACTATTCTTTGGAATGATATAATTTTTTTAATACACCAATTGATTGGGCAAATGTTTAAAAAGGGGCCCTAGGGTCCGAATAAAAACATTAGGTTTTCTGGATTGGTCCTGAAAGAAAAGTCCCAGGCAACTTTAAAATTTTGCACTAAGAAGATCAGAAATATAGGAATTGAAATATGTTTATTTCACAAAATGTTGAGAGCCCTGGGCTGGACCCTATGATTCCACAGGAGAACACAGTGTCTTGTATAGAATGTCACAACATTAAAATATCTAAATGAATAAAGAATCCTAAAAATGAAGATCAGATTAAAAGGAAGCAATTTATTGGCAATTTATTATTACAAAAACTTCAAGGAGGCCTGTACTGGGTCCCAAAGGGCCAGGAAATTATTTCGCATGTAGTTGGATATAAAAATATTTGTGTAGTTACTAAAATAATGGGAAGACGCTAAAACTATGTTGAATAAAATTGAAAGCAATTTGGATCATTTTTAAAGAAGCTGCACCAACGGCTCCAAGAAAGCGATTAATATTCATAAATAGTGGTAGCTGAAGTCTAAAAAAAATTTTTTGGGGTTCATGTCATAGTTCGAGGACCTAAAAAGTTGTTAAAAAAAAGCTAGTGAATCCGACTATTTTTAATGGAGCTATGATAGAGGGCCCCATAGGGGCCAACTGACAAATACAATCAGGCCCTAACATGAAAACATGTTAAAATGTTTTAGTACATAACACTTTAAACCTTTAATTAGTCAAAATTAAGCATAGAGTATGAATTATTTGCAAGAATAATATTTTTTAAAAATGCACCAATTGTTTCGGTAAGCGTTAAAAAAAGGGCCCCAGGGCCCGAATAAAAATATCAGTGTATTGGTCCTGACATAAGAGTCCAAGATTCAGCTTTAAAAATTTGCACTAAGAAGGTGAGAAATTTAGGGAGTGAAAAATGTTTAGCGCACAAAAAGATCAAGGGGCCCTGGGTCGGCCCTATGATTATCTAGAGGGCCCCAATGTCTTATATGGAATGTAAAAATTTGAAAATATCTAAATGGAACAGGTATCCCAAAAATGAATATCGAAATTAATGGAAGCAATTTATTAACAATTTACTATCACAAAGACTAAAACGGGCCCCAAGAGTCCAAGATCATAATTGAAGAGTAAAAAGGCGAAAATATCTAAAAGGAGATAGGTACCTCAAAACGGAAAAGATTAAATAAAAAGGATTCAAGTTATTAACAATTTGACGCATAAAAATTGTAAGGGGCCCAGGGCCCTGGCCCTTAAAATATTAAAAGTCTGAGCCTCAGGTGCATCAGGACCTGTCTTGGACTATCTTCACCAAAAATTTCAGACTTCTATGGTAGACTTCTTCGGTAGATTTTGCTAACCATCGCAGTCACACACTCACACACACATACACAAACAAAGCGTTTTGTTAACTTATTAGTATAGATAAGAAGAAATATTTTCTAGAATTTATGCTTTTTATTATATTATTCAGTCGATTAGAAGTCCATATTTTCTTCCTTATACTAGCTTCGGTGGGATCAGTAAACATACTGGCCCGACATGACACATATTCGACTCGACATTTTGCTGTTTGCTGTAGAACTCCTTTTGCATGCGAAGCGTAAGGAGTGTATTGACAGACAAGCAAAAACATCTATTCTAGCACTTTGATTTTTTTTTTTTTATTACTAACTTTTAGGTATGTGCTGGGCATTTTATAGGAACTTAGACTAGAAACTAAAATCAATAGTTTTTTTTAACTATCAGTTTGGGGCCCCTCAGGCTTGGGGGCCCCGGGGCAGTGCCCCGGCGGTAGTTACGGCCCTGGAATTCTCTGATTTAACGAATATTTTTTCTGTCCCAACAAAAAGGATGCTAAAATGTTCATATTTAAAAAATTTTTAGCTTTGATTTAACGAACAACAATTGCTGGAAAAAAAAAATCACATTTGTGCATAAAACTAAAACTTTGAATTTTCACACATAAAATTTGTAATCTTTCACACCTAATCCAAGTGTTGCAATTTTTTTATTTTATTTTATTTTTTTCCCATTTCTGGTGGATTCAAAAGACAATCGCTCCCCCCCCCCCCCCCCCACTTTTCAACTAGAAACATGGCAAAAAGTACAGATAAGGAAGGTCGTAGAATGACTGTTTAAAAGGACCTGTGCCTTTTCACAAATCAGTTGATCTTAAAAACAGGGCTTGAAATACAAACTACATTTTGGGAGAAATGTTACTTTTCGGTGTTGCAATCTCAGGCAACCCTGAATTCTATTGTTCATTTGATCGAAAAAAAGTTCTCTGCGCTTTCATCACCAAAAGAATATTATTTTTTGGCAGTGATCCATTATTGGCAATTTTTGCAGTGATGAATTCAATAGAAGTACCGACACAATAAAGTTTCACAGGAGTCCGTTGAGAAAATCCCAAGAGATTTTTTTAGGGCAAAAAAACGGTTTAGCCTGCTACCTCTGCTCACGTTGTGTATTGCACATACTTACATTGCTTTGAGTGTTCTTTGTTTGACTAATCTGCACTGTACGAGGATGGCCAATAAATCGAGAAAATGCAAAGGGATTTTAAATATAGGAAAAAATGCATTTATTAAATGCATTTTTTCATATCATATGAGATAAGAACATTGGAAGTCAGAAAAGCATCAAAGAGAAATTTGGAATTTCGACATCTACACTATCAACTATTCTAAAGAATAGAAAAGATATTGAAGAATGCACTACAAGCTGTGGTGAAAAAGCAGCTTCAAAAAGAAAATCCGTGAAAACCAGCTCTTTTTCTATCATGGAAAAACAGGTTATGTCTTGGTTTGCTGAAGCTAGAAGAAGAAACATAGCTATAAGCTATAAGTAGTTTAATTATGATACTGTTTGTAATGACGCCATTTCTTATAATATTCCCGCACTCTGGTACAATTTCCTTGGTGTTTCGATGACTTCCTCGTGACATTGTACACACAGACTATTTTTTTTACGTCTTTTATTTCTAATAAATTATCTTCTTTTATATTCCTTTGAAAATGGATGTGAGGGCATCCGAAAGATCTAAGGTAAATAATAAATAAATAATATCTATTTTTTCAACACCTTTTAAGTATTTATTTGTATATTTTAAAAGTAATAATGTTAAAATAAATTGGAGTAGCTTTTAATGTTAATTAAAAGATTCAAAAATTAGAAATCCTCAAACAGCATCTGACAGATATAGACATAGACATCAGTATAAGTCTGCAAGCGTACCAATGTTTAGAAAATCAGATTTTGTGTTATCACTCAATATATTCTAAAAAGAAGTACAATTGGCAATTAATACATTTTTGCTTTGATAAATAAATTTGAAGTAAACAAAATTTACTACAATAAGTTTATATGAAATTACATTTTTTTAAAAATTAATCTAATGATAAGTAAGCTAATATAAATAAACTAAAGTAGTAATGAAAATTAAAATTAACTTTTCAATGTTTCTAAAATGTTACTCATTATGTTAGTTTGCATGTTTATGTTGGCAGAAGTTCATGGGAATTTTTATATTCAAGCTGCAATATGTACTTTCTACAATAACATATCAAAAACAATATTGTCATTATGCACATACATTATTACATTGTCAGAGAAAGTTTGGGTTCCAGTTTTTCCCCTTCAATATATATTTCAAATAGTGCAATAATATAGAGGAATTAATTAACTACACTAATTGAGCGTAAGCTTGCAAAAGAAATTGCATATCATTATGCCATTTACAACATATATATTTCTTTAATAAAATAGTAGAAAGAATTTATTACAGTACAACAGTAAGATAAAATTCCCTATTAAATAAACTTTATGTATGAAGCAATGAAATATTACTTTTAGGTTTCTCAGGCTTAACTTTTGGCACTTCTTTTTTAGGTTTGACTTCTTTAACATCTTCAGATGGTGATTTCCCAAAAAGATCTCCTCCAAATAAATCAACCTCCTAGGAAAAAAAAAATTAATAAATAATCTACCAAAATTCCAAAAAATTCTAAAATCTACACTACTTCTGGTCCCAAATTGTATGGATTTAAGGGAGTCAACTATATATACAAATAAATGTGTAACAAGGTGCAATATAAGAAACTACTGAAGTACTTACTACATAGTGTGAAATATCCTATGTCTTGCTAATAATTGGCAGAACTAAGAAATTTGTTATTTGTAGAAAATAGCATTCTACAACAGGTTTAATTTTTCATGACATTTTAGTCATCTCTTTACAAACTGTAGGTGTGTACTTTTGCTTTTGTGAAACAAGTAACAAAAGAGAATTTTTTGTTTTGATTAAACATTGTTTTTTGAAGAAAACAAGTACAATTCAAACCCAACACTTGAGTGTAAAGCATTAAGGCACATCTTTTTTTGTCAAAAACAACCAATTGTTGTTGGTTTAGTGAATTTAAATGCAGTCCTTGAAGTACCAAATATTCTGTTTTCTGTATGACCATTGAGATATCAACATCAGAAACACTTAAAAAAAAAAAAAAAAAAAAAAAAAAAAATTATATTGTTTTGAATGACTGCAAAGTGAAAGTGAGGGTGAAAGCTGACATCATAAATATATATAAATAGACATAATGTGTGAGGAATATTTTACATGAACATTTGAAAATGAAAAAGCTTTTTTAGTGATGGGTGTCATATTTCTTAAGAAAAGAAAAGAAACAGCAATATGTCTTTGATTTATAGTGCAATTCAGCTGTGTTTCAAAGAAATTCAAATGATTTTTTTCTACAAATTTGTAGCCCTAAATGAAACATGAATCCATTACTACACACCTGAATACAATACAATTATTGAAGTGGTGAGAAAAGAAAATCAATCAAAAGAGAGTATTATATAGCATTATCAAATTGTTTGAAAATAGAAATAAAAATTTAAATATTGTGTATGACGAAAAAAAATATTCAATGTCACATAGACAATCCACTGTTTCATAAACTCATGAAAGACATGGCAAAATTGCACAAATTTAAATTAGAAATTCTTCTAGTATTTTTTATATTCTCAAGCGCTGTCCCTCAGCAACTATTATTAATTTCCTTACTTAAAGAAGATAATTCCTGAAAAAGAGATTTGTATAAAATGGAGATGACACATGCAAAACTGATGCACATTTTGTATCCCTTTAGAAATTGTACTACATGAAAGATATTAAAATGTTACAAGATTATTGGAATAAGTATATGACTCTTGATGAAAACAATGTTGAAGAAAAAGAAGAAAAAAAAATCAAATTTGCCCCTTCCACTCCCGAAAAAAAAGTTTTTATTTTTTATTACTAGTTCTAGGATTTTTTACTCCATGTAGTATTAAGGAAAAATAACTGAAAGTAAAGTTTAATCAAACCTTTTCATCACCAAATCTGATGTCTGAAGTGAATAAACCAGTCTTTTTGCGGAATGGTGATTCATCGTCAGAATGGTCTTCAGTAGCAAATAAATCATCATCTATAGCAAAAAAAATTAGTAGAAAATCATAATCTTATTTAATTTGCTTAAAAATAGAAAAAAGAAACAATCAGAAATATACTAATCCAGTTTGTATTTGTATGAATACTTCTTAAAACATTAGGAAAATATCTAAATACCATCATTTATATTAACTGAAACATTAAACTTACTTTTATTTTCTTTCTTTTCCTGAAGCTGAGGCACAGGAAGCACTTGAGGAAGTTTTAGCTTTGACTGAATTGAAGCAACAGAGCCTTGCCTAGTGTCTTTCACAGGCTGAACTTCTGGTGAAGTCTTTTGTATGTTTTTCTCTTTTTCTTTAACTTCTAACGAGGATTCAGAACCAAAACCATTAACTTCTTTTTCTGACCCAAACAGTTCTGATTCATCACTGGAAGAGACTTGGTCAACCATATTTTGAGCTATTAAACCATTTGGTTTTTGAGGAAATTTATCATCATCAAGAGGTAATGGTTCGCCCTATTAAATGAAAATAAATATATTAAAAGATTTATGTAAAAGAACATCATTACATAAAAATATACATTTATGCTAAAAACTTGACTACAACTTTAAGACTACAAATAAAAGTAGTACAACTATTCAAAACTTTGGCAATCAATATTTAAAATGATATCTAGTTGTGTAATCAGAATGCTTCTTAAAATAAAATAATCATGGATGCTAAAATTCATAATATCATATAAAATTACATAAATGATTCAATACTTAAAAGATGATTAAACAATTTTTAAAATGTTAAAAATCAAGAACTTTCAGCTGACACTAAACCATAATCAAGATTTTAAAATTTAAACAGTTCTTATGAACATTAGTTCTTTATGACTTACTCTCAAAAACTTTACTTGAAAACATACACTTGGGTTTAATAGTCAATTCTATTAACACAGTGAAAGCAGGGAAGGAGGATTCCCTCTTCTTTTCTGTATTTTCAACGTGTTAGTGTGATTGATAATGAAACCCCCATACATGCTTTCAAGTGAAATTTTTGTAAATAAATCGCGGACAACTAACATTCATAAGAACTGTTTAAATTTCAAAAATTCTGATGTAGGCATAGTAATAGCTGAAAGTATTTGATTTTTAACATCTTTTTAATTGTTTAATAATTTTTGAAGTATTGAATCATTTATGTAATTTTATGTCAAAATCCTTCCTTTTTATCTTAAATTTAAATTAAATATAGTGCATTGATGACATTATTGATAAATAAATAAATTTCATTATGATTCAAATTGCATAACATTATTGTCTAATGTTTCTGCAATTACTTAAAGTAAATTCATTTATTGATTATAATCATTTGCAATCTGTTTAATTTCAAGATAAAATAATGTATTTATATAATATTTCATTATGATATGTTTTATGGTATTTAACTTTTATTTAATTTTTATTAATAAAATCTATACAATTTACTAAAATTTGAAAATTATTATCACTTAAGATAATTTAAAGTTTTATTATTTTGAATAATCTTCAATAACTTAATATTAATGCCAATTTTCTAATAGAACACAGTTAAAATTTTACATTTTTAATTTGACTATACGTACAAGTAATTCTTAATTGACTGTGACAGGATGTGAAGGTGTAGTATTGGAACTTTTTACAGATATTTCAAATGTTTTAATCTATGTTATAGAATAAATTATGTTTAGGATTAGTGAAATTAGCCTAATACCTTATTATCACAGTTTTGTAACAAATCTCAAAAGTAGAATCCTGCGGAGACCAAAATAAACTTTTAAGAATAACTCAGTTTGAAACCCAAGTAGCAGCTTTTAACAAATTTATAAATGAAATTAAAATCAGGAATAACAACAGAATGTTCCTAATTTTTGGATATTTGTAGGCAGGGCTTAATTTCAAAGGAAAAAAACATGGGAGGTCTAGTAATTACAAATTTATTCTACTAATTGCTCTACAAATAATTACTAATTATTGTCCAGCATATGCAGGTTAATATATATATATATATGTATATATAAGCATTTTTTACTACAGCAATAGGAATAAACATAACACTATTATAATTGTTCCAAAGCTATTATTTATTTAACATTAGATCTTTTTCTTGAAAGTGATAATGCAAATTTAATGTTAAATTATCGTACCTCATCTGATGATGTCTCATCACTTTCTGATAGACTACTTTCTTCTGAAAATGATGGGGCTTCTAAAAATAGGGAAAGCAATCATGTTAATATGCAATCCGTTCAATTTAATTTTAGTCTCGTTTATATATATACAATGCAAATATTACTATTACACCAACTTACAATCAATGTTATCATTCAAAGTATGGTAAAATGTACAAATTAAGGCATTATGCTCTTAACCTCTTATAACAAAAAATTAACCCCAGTAAAATTTCCTGTATATTACCATATTTACTCCATGTGTACCGTGCAAGCGTGCATAACTTGCACCCAGTATTTTAGAATGAAAAATGGCGATTTTTTGTATCTCGTATATAACATGCACCATAAATCTGACATTCAAGGTAATGAATGATCAAATGAATTTCAGTAAAGAAAATTGTAACAAATGTTATGTCAGGCTAGAAAAGAAATCAAAATTCTTTTTTTAGACTTCATGTAGGGAACAAGATATCATGATATCTTGTGTGTAACAAGTGTCATGATATAGTTACATCACTTGCGAATGTAATACTTGAGAACATCTAGATTGTTTTTTTAAAAAAAATCTGTAATTCTACAAATATAGAGTTGCAGAAATCTGCTAAAATTTCATCTGCACACTGTACAAAAAAAAAAAAAAAAAAAAAAAAAAAAAGAGAGAGAAATCTACAAAACTAGTTTTTGTAAATCTATAGAAATCTGTAGCTTTACAATTGAATCTAGTAAAATTATTCTAATCTTACTAAAATTTTATTTGTTACTTGGGTTGGAGCTAGATAAAAAGTTTTAGGTTTCCCAGTTTCCTAAAAAAATTTCTTAAGAATTTTTTAACCTTACAGATTTTTTTATTTATAGTGCAAATCTATTACATGAATTTTTGCTATTACCATTACATAAAAAGCAGTAGTAGCAATGAAAATTGCTAAATAGTGTTTAAATAACGTTACTACTGCTTTTGTATAAAAAAGTGCAAGGAGTGAAATAAAGATGCAGGAATACTTACTTCTATTGGGTAAGATTCCAGTTTTAATTTCTTCGATGAATACATTTCTTAATTCATAAGTATATTGTATAATTACATAAAGCAGTAAAAAAATATTCTGTGTATAACGCGTATACAGTGTTTTTGCCCTAAATTTTGGGAGGAAAAGTGCACATTATACAAGGGTAAATATGGTTTTCTTGTATTTAATGTTACTATCTCCAGCTGATTAGATTTTTGCAAAACTTTTTTCCAACGATTTTTTTTTCTGATTTTATTTACATAGTAAATTAAAATTTGAATTTAAAAAATATCAATAATATTTTTAATTATTTTAATGCAGGATACAATATTTCATCATTCATATACAGTAAAACCTCGTTACAACAATATTTTAGGGACCAAATAAATATATTGTTGTAGAGGGGTTATTGCTTTACCGAGGGCCTACATATTTTGGGCATTTAATAAGATTTTTTTTTTTACTTTAAGGTATATACTACTTAAATATTTATATTTAAAAGAAAATAGTTAGCCGAGTGTTAATAGTTATAATTAAATAATCCAAAATAAATTTAAATAAATTCAAAAAATGAGCAAAAAAATATTCACCAACCTGAATATTATTTTTACTGAAAATGACCAATATTTTAATGTGTTTATTCATCTTTTAACAAGTAAGGCAACGAAAAAGGTATGCATTGAGTCTAATACACGAAAATGATCTTCATTTGTCGACTAAAGGCTTGAAAAAAATGTCTGTAAAAACTTCACAGATTGAAGAGCTTCCTGGGATGACAATGCGGATTTTGATTGACCCGTAATCATTATCATCATTATCCTCTCCTATCACTATCCTGTTGTTTTCTGTCTCGTCAGTAGTTTCAAAGAGAGAATGTCTTCATCAGCATCTGCTGTGAAAGCCATAAGGTTGCCATCTGCTGTTTAATAGTCTTTCACGCTGATTCCAGATTTTTTGCCACTTCTTTTATCAACTTAGAATAAAGATTTTTGGGTGTTCAAAACACATTCTTGATCATATGAAAGATCTCCTTCAGCGAATTTTTCATCACAAACAGATTTTTTATCTTCATGCACTGTTAAAAATCTTGCAGCATTTTGTGCAGTCATTTCACCGTTTTCTGAAAATCCAGTAACATAACCGTAATTTAACTCTATTCTGACCATAAAATTGGTAATAATAAGTTCAGAATAACGTAAAAAGACGGTTGTTTTACTTTTTTTGTAGAAAACGGTCAAATGATTGGATAAAATGCTGCAGATTTTTAACAGTGTGACAAAAACCGACCTTTTTCCAACAATTACAATTGTTTTTCTCTGTTACCTACCACCAACTTCCAGTAATAATGTTACATGCTTTCTTCACATTTACAGCTTTTAAAAGGTCTATTTTATTTTCAAAATGTATAAGTATCAACTCTACCAACCGTTTTTTCTAATATCCCTTACAACACTTAATTATACCCACATCTCGAGTCTGCAAAATTGAAGTACAGTTGGTAGGAAAAAAATAATTTCTACATTTTGCGGTTTTGGAAATGAGGCATGAGCTCTGCAATTATCTACCAACAAAACGATTTTTTTCTTTCTGTAATTTTTGTAACCATTCAAAAAAAGAAAAAAAAAATAGAATTTATCCAAGACTTTTTATTGGCTTTTTATTCCACAAAAAGACATTTCATGTTATTGAAGAATCTTGGATACTATGTGTGCCTATGTTTTTTGTACACAGAAGAACAATAACTTTCTGTCTTGATTTCTTACCTCTATAACACTTTTCACTTTTGAACGCCTGAGTCCAATTGGGTAGGATTTGGAAAAACAGCCCAGGTTCATCTGCGTTAGAAACTTCTTCTGGAACATGCTTTTCATAAGATTTATTTTATCTTGTTTGCCGCTATTTAAATCCGTCATTAATTGGGGCAGACTTTTTCTGGCCGTGAACTTCCTGGAAAATTATTCCGTGACGATCCCGAAAAGCATTAGCCAACTGTTACTACTTTTAAAATTTACGTCCCTTAGCATTACTGTAAATTTACATGCTTGTGCACATAACAAAGGTCCATTTATTGAAACATTTGTTGCCTTCACCTCTTGGTACCATTTTAAAACAACAGCATCAACGTTTTCATTTGTCACAATCTTCAGTCGTATTCCCTGTGCGTTAATTGTATTTGAACTTCTAATGTCTTCGATATGTTTCCTCTTTTTGGGGACATTGTAATAGTAGATTTCGATAATCCATATTTGCTGCATCAACCTATTTCATTCCCTCATCAATATCGTTGATAATATTCATTTTATCTCGAAAGGATAGTTGTTTTCTCTCTGCCATTTTAAGGGATAATACACTGATGAAAGAAAGAAAATCAAAAATCAAATTTTTCGTTTAGAACTCAAAATTACTAAAGACTCTAAAATCGTCTATCCCTTCTAAAAGCTTCCAATTCTTTTTTTTTTTTAGAATATCACTTATAAATACCTCATTTTTCTCCTTCCTCTAGAATGAGAAGGTGACAAACCAAACGATTTGGCACATGTTCAGTGACAAGGGTTATGTTTTTTCCCTATCCATTTCCAAGAAGGGCTTTACATGGTCCCCATCATCTATATCTGAACAATAGCCAATCTTGAGATAGGTTAAAAGTCAACAGTGAGTTTTCTGTTAACAAAAAAAACCGAAAAAATGACAAAGATGATGAATGACAGAGTTTTTTTCTTAGTATTAAAAAACCAAAATATCGTTATAAAGGGAGAAAAAAACATTAAAATTTTAAAAGAAAAATCGTTCTACAGAGGTTTATTGTTCTAGAGAATATCGTAATATTGAGGGGAGGTTAACATTAGTTTATATTCAAGTTCGCCGGGACCAGGAAATATTATTGTAGTACAGGAAGTTATTGTTGTATCGGATATCGTTGTAGCGAGAGTTTACTGTATATCACAACAGTTGCAGTTTTCTTTATATCATCATTGGTAAAATTGTCAAACTATGGTTCAGATGTGAATATAGTCGTCAAGGAAATAATTAACAAAGAGGGAGTATAATTAAGATCTGATTTTGTTTTTTATTTTTATTAATCATTTTTCATGAGCAAACAGATATTTATTAATAACAACAATGCTTGCATTACTTTTTTACAAGATCTTTTGTTTTTATATAGACAAATCATAGTGATGGGGTTTGTTTGTCATGCCTCAATAATCATTTAATCAGTGCTGCTTTAATTCAAAGAATTATAGAATTGCTTCAAGATTTTTATTTGAAAAGAGATTGCGATGAATATGTAATTTAATCAGACATGAAAATAAAATGTTATGTAAACTTCACAAAAAACATGCAAAATTAGACTTGCTCTTAAAAGTACAAAAAAGATTTAAAAATAATCAAAAGTGACTAATATATATGCTGAAAAGTTTGAAAATATTCAGTTAATATTGAAAAAAGTATTGACATTATTAATTACACATATTAAAAGAGAGTTGCAGTCACAGCAGAAAGCAGACCAATCAGCTCAGTGATCCATGGCCTCATGAATAAAGTTAATTTTATTTAACATGATACAATTTTCATTGATTTTTCATTTTTTAATTTCAAAGATTAGGATTAGAGACATTATCATCAGAAATTGAATATTGAGTAAAAAGAATGTTCTGATCATTTGATTTGTAGGATTTGTTTGTCATTTTTAAAATGTACTTTTCTATAATACAAACCTTTATAATAATAAAATGTCCATTTTGTTTATTTGTATGAAGGCTTATGAAAAGGAAAGACAGATCAACATTGCATCATTTTTTGATGCGAATGATATACCAGTATATTAAATTAAATGAAAACAACAGTGTAATGAAAACAATGAAAACAATATTGTAATCTTATGACTGCAAAGGGAAAAAGAAATGAGAAAAGTTCTTTTCCAAAAACAGTGATTTAATGTAAAAGCATGTATTGTTTCATATAGTCATCTTAAATATTCTGTGTATAATGTGCACCTGGATTTTTTAGCCCTAAAACTTTTTTTTTTTAAATGTGCATTATACACAAGTAAATATGTTATTTAGAAGGTATTCTCATTACTTGGTATTAGGATGTAAAATATGATTTTTTTAAAAATTTAAATCAGATTTTTTATATTTTTTCCTAATATTCAAATACTGAATAGCTACAAAGAGTTTTAGGTTACCAGAATAATTAAACCTCTAATTGCTTGCTAATATAAGCTAAGTCACTTGGAAGTCATACAGAGAGCCCAGGTATGTTGAGTATGCATGATAAGCCCTGATTTGGATGGCTGATCACCAAAGAGAGGTCAAAGAATGAGGGATGACTGCCCTAAGAACTCAGCTTTCACTTTGAAGTATAATAGACCGGAAGGTGTCACTATAGATAAACACCTCATTGAGTTCATGGCTAAAATTCCAGAAGTAGTTAAAACTCCATTTACATATTAAAACACAATCGGTCTGCTAAGTCATATTTTGGTGGAAAACACTTAAAAAACCTGATTTTAACAGTTGACTCGTAGGTTTACCATTGTGTTTTCCAGCACCCAAATGTATATGGGCGATTCTCAAAATAGGGGACAATTTCAAAAGTGAAATCTTAAAAAAATTACTGTTAGCAAAAATTCTGAAAAAAATAGGTGTTGTTAATATAGTATTAGGTATACTTTATATGTAGTCAGCAGAGCTAAATATTTAAAAATTAACTTTTAAAAAAATAATTAGTATTTTTTGAGCCATGCTAATGACAAAACAAATTACATGGAATAAATATATTAAGAAATTTTTATTTTCTTCCTGTTTAAATAATTTTTTCTATATTTATTAGCCTTCCTTTTCAGCAAATGGTTTCCATTTTTACATATATACATATAAGGAGAATAAAAACATTACCAAAGAGCAACTTTGTTTACATGAGCAACATTCTGACACTAACAATGTAAGAAGCTGTCTTAGTGATTTTCTGACAGATTTAATGCATATTTTAGGGATAATAAATGTAATACCTAAATTTATATGTAAAATTAAACTTTGTAAAAGATACAATATAAGCAATGGTTACATTTATGCACACAGGAGTCTTCAGCATGGACAGAAAAACCATGCTAATGACACTGATATTTGTCCATGCTAATGACAAATTTTAATTTAAATAAGATTATGAGCCATAATATAATCACAATGCAATAGTCCTTTCTGGGGCTTTTTAAAACACAAAAGTCCTATGCAAATAAGTAAAATAAAAATTTTAATTATAAAATAAACATGAAAATTATTATCCATTCTAATGACATACAATTGATGTACGCCCTTAATATTCAACTTCTATTCTTAAAATACAATACATGCTTCTATTTTCAGGTTTGGACAAAATGGCTACTTGTTGCCATGGAGAAACTTTATATTTTCAAACTATTGTCGTATGTGAAAATGAAATTTCGATTAATAACCAGCTGTTATAGTATGACCTTGTTTTGAAAATAGAATATGGAGGACAAACTTTAATTCTTTTTTTATGTACTATAATTTTATTTTTAAAAAGAAATTTATTGGATAAATCCTCTCCTTGATTAATTTAAAGAAAGAATAACATTTGTTTTATTTTATAAACATGATATCAACTCTTGAAAAAGCTAGTATATACAAGGCACAGCTGCTGTGGACATCCGTGCTAATGACATTTTGAACATTTATTCTGTTATTTTAAGGTGTTTTTAGCTAAAAAGTGAGTAATTCTTGAGTGCAAATAATGAATAATATTAAGACAAACATATCTAAATATAAAAACATGACAGAAAACCTCTCAATTTTTTTTTTTGTATGGCGAAAGACATAAATTATCCCCTATTTTGAGAATCACCCATATAAACATGGAGGACTGGGAGCAAGAAAATACAACGGTAAACCTATGAGTCAACCACTAAAATCAGGTTTTCAGAATTTGCCACCAAAATATGACTTGGCAGACCAATTACGTTTTAATATGCGAATTGAAATTTAGCTAATCCTAAAATTTTATTGGTGAACTCGATGAGGTGATTGTCTGTGCTGCGGCTTCCCTATAAGTGAAATCCAGGGGAAAGACAATGCCTGTCATACAGAACGTGCCAATGAACTGATTCATGATAACTGGCACATTAAGCAGAGAATCCTGGTATTGTCAGAAATCCAATCACCACATACTGTTTTAACTGCACTTAAATATAGCCAGACTTTCTCCATTTCATAGTTTACACGTCAGTGGCCCCACAAACAAAATAAAAAAAATCACGAGATGAAGGATATTTCAAAGTTACTTGGTGAGGTACAATATTTTATTTTGTTTCACTACTAAAGTAGTTAGGCAGAATATGACAAAATATGAAAATTGTAGTTCACACAATAAATATCCTATTAAATGTTGCATAACGAAATTCATTTTCTTAGATTCTAATAAAAAGTATTCTGTGAAGTATTTTAATAACACATTATATTTTTAATAACACAATAAAGCAATTAAAAGACTTAAAATTTCAGATTGTCATTTTCTTGGCAAGTCACTGTGATTAGTGCAAAGTAAAGGGTCTTCTATTATACTATATGGATATCTTTTTCTAGTATTTTTAATTTTTAATTAGTATTTATACTTTATAAAATGCATATATGTGGACAATAACAAATTCTTACAAATAATTTTCTACAGTTAAAATATGATTGTCACAGAAAATGAAGGTTATTTTCCAAGCCTGCTCATTTTAGTTCTTTGCCAGGTAAAAATATGATAGTGCAGAGTAATTCTTCTTATTTTTTATATAATTCAAGTCAGAAGTACTGAAACCATAGTTATCAGAAAGATTTTTTGATATTTCTTTGAAGATAATGTGTGTCTTTGTAAAAATTGAGTAGACTTTTATTGTGTCATTTTCCTGGCTTCCATAAATTAGCCAAAAAAAAAAAAAAAAAAAAAAAACTAAACATTACACAGAATTTGAGCTGTTATATAGAAAACACATTCCTTAAAATAAATTAAAATGTTAGACTAAAAAAAAAATGTAAAAAATGTTTTAGAATGAAATTGTTTTTATCCTGGCAGTTATTATACTAGCATACATATGCCAAGAAATGAAATATTACATAATAAACTATCAAGTGTGAGTATTATTCATGCTCAAAATGTTCCATACAAAAAATATACATATTGTTTGTTGTGTTAATTAGAAGAATCTTTGCTAAAAGAATATTAAGAATTTGTAAAAAAATATACAATATAGAGTTGGGTAGATCTATAATTATTAGAAAAGTATAAATTGGTATATCATAAAAGTTCAAAGAGATGTTAAGTTTAAATAGTATCAAATATTTCTATTCTGTATAACTTAAAAAAAAAAAAAAAAAAAATACCATCCTAATTTGTTTAAGATGAACTGCAACATCTTTGCTGAATGACGGCAAATCAAAAATTTGTGTTTAACAGAAAAATAAGCTTTCTGCAAAAACTATGGGACATAGGGTTATCACTATAGTTTTTCTGTGAGGTTTAACTTAACATTCACTACCTCTAATTTTTTCATATTTTTAGTTTCAGTAGATTCAGAAATAGATAGGTGGGGGGTGGGACATATTTTTGTAATACACTTTCGATTACATTACTGAAAATATAGTACCTAAAGTTAAAAGAAATGTACTTTTGAGTTCTGCATTATGAAAGCTTTGTATGATATCCCATACAATTTACAAAGATTTTTTTTTTTTTTTTTTTTTTTCAGCAATGTAATTAGGTTTCATGCATTTTTCCTAAATACATTTGTCATTGTTTAATAATTTGTAAACATGTGGGTCAAATTTTTTTATTACTTCCCCCATTCTGAACTCTCCATGTTCCATAGTTTACTGGCAAAGTGACAGCAGACACAGGAGTGATAGCATAATGGTTCTGTTTTCACTTTTAAAGTACAAAACCCAAAAAATTAACTTATTATTTAGGCTCCTCAAAATTTAACAATTTTACGTGGAAAATACTTTATCCTCCACTAGAAAAAAATGTACCTTTTGAAAATTTGAATTGTTTTTGATGGATAATTTCAGTATATCAAATAATCAAAATTTCACATTTTGTTATATTTAACCTTACAGACATGGAGGCAAAACTTATTGAACAACCCTCATAGTAATTAAGTCACTTTTTGCAGAAGATTAATTCTATTCTTGTGTAGCATTATGTAAATGTGAGAATTGAATTAATGAGAAACCATCTTGTAGCTAGCCACTTGCCCCCCCCCCCCCCAAAAAAAAAAAACAAACAGATGCCAACTTTATCAGCTATTAAACAGTGAAAGAACTTGTAAAATCTGTCAAGTACTTTCAAAGTCTATTTCCTACTAACTAATATTTATCTTTTAATATATAATCAGTTTAGTATATTTAATCATCCATTTTGTATGGCAAAAATGAAAATATGAAGTATTTTATTACCAAGTTTGTAATATTTCTTTATTACTATCATTTTAATAAATTATATATATTTAATAAATTAACATATATTTAATACACACATATTTAAAAAAATACACATTAAATATGTGTTTAATGCTATTGTTCAGAAAAGTTTCATATAATACAACAAATGATAGATTTTAGCACAACAAACCATATGTAGAGAGAGACATGAGATTTTTGCATATTAACTATTTTAATAAGTGAGATTTATTTATTTTTGAAGTGGTTCCTATTTTAGGATAAAACTTGCATTACAAGCATAATGAAAACACATGATAAAGCTTTTTACTTACCCATCATACGTAGTATAGGGTAAGTCTTGCAATCGTTTTGAAAATCGAAAAAAAAATTTTGACGGATTTACACATTTCGGATACTGGAGATTCCGAAAAACATATTTTTAGAAAAAAAAATTTGCCGTCTGTGTGTCTGTCTGTAACCGCTCTATCTCCCGAACAAATTGAGATAGAGACTTGAAATTTTGTATGTGCTTAGTATGTAAGAATGGGACGAAGCCTATTTAATATCAGTAACCTCGATTATCCGGAACTATTTTTTTCGGATTCTCGAAAAATTCGTTCTGATGAAAGGTATATAAAAATTTTCGAATTTTTTTATTTTAAGGAGTGGACGTAAAGGCAATAAAATAACACAAATTTTGTGCATAAAACAAAGTCAATCGGATTATTAGTTGTTGAGATATTTCTAATCCTGTTTTCTACATTCTTTGATTTTTCATGACCCTGTATTTCATTCAAATTTCAAGTCAAAGATACCTTTTAATTGGAAATGAGACACTTAATTCGATGCAAGAAACCGTTAGTGAATATGATTAATATTTTTGGAGTTATAAGGATGTTTCTTTTATGCAATTCAGTGCTACTTGAATTGTTTGGCGTTTCATACAATTTATCGAAATTGGTTCATCAGAAATCCATTAATAGAGCATGATTATGTGTTGAAAATACTTAATTACACGTTTATATTTTGTTTTGGAATTGTAATGCATTTTATAAATTGTTTACATATGTTATGTTTTCATACATTATGCTAATCCATGATGGGTAAGTATTACGGTGGCCTCCAATGACTAGTTTTCCTCATTAGTCATATTTTAATGTAGTAACAGTGCTAGCTTTAGCTCTTTATGCACTGATCATACTTTTAAGTATCAATGAAGAAAATTTAATACAAAATTTATTTATTTAGTGTATTATGAAAGCTTAATGTTCTTGCCACACAATAAATGCTTCTTGATCAAATTTAGATAGCGTACAGAAACAGTCGAGGCTAAATATTTTTAAAAAGTGGTGATATTCTTAATAATTTTCATAGGTATAACTTTTCTTTTTAAGAAAAAAATTACACGGATAATCTTAAAGTACAAAAGCCTTTCAATTTACAGAGAGGATCATAATACATTTAAATACATTGCTTTTTTAAGATTTGAGAAGAGCATTTTTGGTTAATTAATAAGATTATTTTTGTAAATATTTTACAAAAAAAGTTATAACTATTGATATATTTAATCAGTTTTAATTAAAAAATATGTGTAAACTTCACATTATTATAATCTGAAAATTCCAGTATATGTTCAGATATTAAAGAATATAATTATTGAGGTGAAACAATTTCTTGATAAATAATTCGGTAGATAAAGGGTTAATTCAATGGCAAAAATAATTGAAAATAACAGTGAAAGAAATAAAATCAGAAAATTTTTTGGAAGTTTTGTGCAGAAACTAAAATGACATTTTTTTATGCTTACATGTTAAACAATCTTATTTTTAAAATATCTTTCTAAAAAATTGAAAACATATTTGAATACATTTAAAATAGTATTTTTGTCATAGCAGAAATATACCCATATTTCAAATATATGATCACTAAAGTCAGACCTAGTTGAACAAATGTTAGTAAATAAAATGATTTCAGAAAACTTAATTTGAATTAATAGCCAAATTATCCTCAGTCACATAAAGGTTTAATTCAACAGTGTTTTAAAATATAAAATAAGTTAAATAATATGATGTGCAATACCTTCTTCTATTAAATCTTTTAGACCAGCATAATCACATTTCATAAACTCTGCAGAACCTATTATATATGGTAGAGGACGGTTTTCATAAGGATCCTATAAATATAATTAAAATATGTGTTATAATAAAATTAAAATATAAATATTGTTGTAAATATCCAATAAAAGTTCAATTCAATTTATAGAATGAATATTTTAATTTATTTACAAAATTAGGGATGAGATGAATAGTGATTTGGTTAAATCATTGAATACCGAATACTCAGCCAAATTTTAGATGGAATACTAACTTTTTTGCAATCAAAAAATAAATTTTTGATTACACACACATATATATATATATATATATATATATATAGAATTTAAAATTTTAAAGTGGAAAAGAATTTTTAAAAAAATGTAGGTTTATTAACCGGTTTACATTTTTAGGTGCGTTCGTAATTATGTAAATACGTGGCACCTATTGTTGTCGCTCAGTCCGTCTGTCTGTCTGTCTGTCCGTCTGTCTGTCCGTCCGCATATAATAACGCAAAAACTACCCAACCGAATCGTTTGAAATTTAAAATACATAATTATAACATAATTTTGTCGAGTCATTTCAAATTTTATGAAAATCGGATGCATAGATCAATTACAGGGACAATCAAAAGGATTCCGTTACATTAGGGTCCATGGGGAAAAAAATTTCAAATGCATTTTAATCGTTTGAAATTTAAAACATATAATTATTACGTAATTTTATTGAGTCATTTCAAATGTTGTGAAAGTCGGATTCATAGATCATTTACAGGGACAATCAAAGATATTCCATTACATTACGGTCAATGGGAAAGAATATTCAAATGCATTTTTATGATGTTACACTAATTCGAACATAATAGAATTGGTATGAATCTATGAAATATATACTAGAATATGCATTCTGTACAATCTGTGATGCAAAGAATTTGTATTATTAAATTACAGGGCCACACAAAAGTATTCCACTACATAATGCTATACGGGGAAACATTGTTGGGGCGTGTTTTAATTATATTCAACTATTTCACATTTTATGAATAAGATATACGTTTCTGAGGTGTAATTAAAATTACTTTCTGCATATTTACAGAAACACAAAGATTTCGACTACTATACTGTATCCGAAGTACGCTCTACTATATCAGCAAGATCTGAATATTTTTAAAACTTCGTTATCGTACGAACGCACCTTATTTGCTATGTTCACGTGCAATTTCCAACTTGTTAATAATTTGATGCACTTATTCTTGTAATGTTTCATGAGCACCTTATTACTTAAATGTACTTTTAAAATTATTTTTTTTTATTTAAAAAAAAATATTTTAGCACAAAAAATTACGAAACTACATTTTATCATTTTACTCTAAGATATATTAAATTGATTTTCAATAAGTCAGGATGGTAAATTATTTGCATTAAAATGTAAAGAATTTATTTTACTTTTACTATCAAATTATAGTTTTATCCTTTGTTGCATACAAAATCCATAATACTCTTACACTCTCTGTCTCATAATTCTTGAGGAGATATTTCCTGAAATAACTTTAATCAAGTAAATTTCATAATGGAGAATTTGTGTCTCTAATGATAAACAAATTTGTAAGAACGAGTCTTCTCTGACATCATTATTCAAGCCTTAAATTACAAATTACATTAAAGCAGAGTACATATGTTAACAAAATCTTTAACATTTGAGCCAGCACATACAATGTCCAACAATATTCCACTTATTCACAACTATTAAAAGCTACACAGAAACTGATAACATGAATGAAAGAAGATGCAAATTAAAAAATACCTATTGAAGCCAATAATCATGGAAATAATTACTTAAGGTGAAAACTTTAAAAAAAAAAATTGTTCAATATTTAAAATTTATATTTAAACATTTATGAAACCATCTTCATATAGCAAATTGTACCATCTACTAGTGAGTATGTAGTTTGATACCAGATCTGTTTTTAAATGTACAATTGCATTTTGAATAGAGTTATTTGAAATTCCATCTTGAAAATGAATCTTAGCTAATGCACCTAATGAATGAGTTTTTACATTTTTTACTTATTAGAAAACTAGCAAAACCTACACTTTTGCTCACATAATACTTTAAAAATGCCAAGTGGTATTAGTATGCTTATATTTATCAGGAGAAATTATACAGCTACTGATAATGCAAAGCGACTCTTTAAGCCACAGTCTGACTAAATTGTATTATTACACTGCATTAGGCGAAAATGAGACTTAAGTTAATGAGAAGAATTAAAAACTTATTCTAAATAAATAATTTGCAATGTATTTTGATGCTTTTATACTCAATTTAGTTTTCATTGAAAGTTTTGAATTTTTTAGAAACAGTTTCCAGCACACATTTTCATCTTAAAAGTGACCATCATACCATATTTCAAGCTTCTAGTCTGACAGTCTTCAAATCTCTTGATGGTAGCGCCACCAACATAAAATATAGTCTATGTTGGAACAGAGAATGTCACCATCGATGTAGAAATATTAATTTTGAAATTGATTTGGTATTTCCCAAGATTCCATAGAATTTGTAAATCAGAGATTTTTTAAAAGGCTTTTCACTCATTTTACTTCTTTTAATTTTGAATCGTTTAGAAATTGTTCTTAGAGAGCATGTACATTTTATAAGTATCTATCTTACCAAATTTTAAAGTTCTGTCTCTAATGTTTTAATAGAAATCCTAATTTAGAACTTTTTTAAATAGTTTTCGCTTATTTCAGTTTTTAAATTTTGATTTTAACAGTTCTTTGAAAATATTTACATGTTATAAATAAATACCATGCTGATATTTCAAATTTATAAACCAAAAATTCCATAGTAATCAAAATTGAAATGTTTCAGAGCATTTCTTGCTTCTTTCACACTTGTCACCATCAATTTGCAACCATTAATTTTGAAATCGATTTGCTATTTCCTGATACTGCATAGAAGCTATAATTTTGAGCATTTTTAGAACACATTTCATGCATTTCTATCCTTTTAAAATTTTGAACTTTTTAGAAAGGGTTGTTAGAAAGCATTTATATCTTCTAAGTAACTACCATGCTAAATTCCAAATTTCTAGGCTCTTCAGTAACACAACAATCACATTTTTAGAATGTTTTGTACTCCTGCAATCTTTTAGTGGTTGTGCCACAGACATAAAATATAGATAGACCTGCCAACCTTTGAAAATGGGAAATCATAACACACAAAATTCAAATAAATCTGAAGGTTGGTTGGTTGGCTGTTTTTTCATGTTTCACAATCACTTTTTGATATTCATAAATGGAATAAGGTTTCAGTCTTTCAACTCAATATAGTAAATTTTTTCTTCTGGAAATTTTTATACAAGTTTCAAAAATTCTTCTTAACATTTGTAATAGGAGCCTTGTTTTGATTATCTAATTCAGAGCAGTGAATTTTAACAAAATTTACAGGTTATTTTTCCTTGATTATTTTACAACATTCACATCCCTCTCCTACCCCCCCCCCCCAATTATAATTCCCATTTTTCTTTTGCGATTCTTTGTTGAAATACACACTTTTTACTATGAACTTTTGAAGAAATTCACACTTTTAACAAGATCCTTTGATGAATTTTGTGTTTTTTACCATAATCCTTTGACAAAATTAGAGTTTTCTTTCTGCGATCCTCCAATGAAATTTGAATTTTTCTAACTGATCTTTCAATGAAAAATGTGGTTTTTTTTTTTTTTTTACTGATCTTTTGACAAAATTCACATTTTCTTTCTGCGATATTTTGACAAAGTCCATGTTTTTAACATGATTTTTTAACAAAATTTATTTTCTTCTGAGAGCAACTGACAAAACTAAATTTTTTCATCCAGATGTCAAAATTCACAATTATCACAACATAGTGATGAAATTTGCAACCGTTTTGAGCAACCAATCGGTAAAATTTTGGATATCTTTTAGCAACCAATTAATAGATTTCACTATTAATTTTCAAACCTCCTTTTCACGAAATCTGCAATATTTTTTGCTTGATAATTTATTGAAATTTGTGATTTTTCAATGAAAATTGCAATATTTCTTTACTAGGTAATTTATCAAAATTTGTGATGTTTTGACAAAATTTGCAATTTTTTTTCTGAATTTTTAACAAAATTAGCGTTTTTATTCAGCGATCAATTAAAGATAATCACTATTTGTTTCCAAGATCTTTGACGAGATACCCAATACTTTTTCTTGATTGTTTGAAGATTCCAATTTTTTCTGTCATCAATTCATGAAATAATTTAGGAAAATTCCACAAGAGAAAAAAAATTGCAGATCTCCAAGAAATTTTAAAATATACTTGCAGAAGAATCATACATCTTGAGAGAATTTCCAGGGAAAACACTACACAGCATTTTTCACTATGCAGGACATTTCTTTTCTGTGTGAAAACTGCATGATTCTGCACACTATTTCAAAGTTGCCCTAAAAAACCCTCACATACATTGTTTCTCTATGAGCATTTTTTAATGTCCAAATTTTTGGACTAATGACCAGACCAATTTTTTAAAAGTTTCAGAACTGGTACTTTAAAATTTCAGAACAGAATCACTCCTGAAAAATATGCTGTGGAGGCTAAAAATCACAAATAAAAAACAAAATGCATTTTTCTTTTTTGCAAAAATTTATAGTTTAAGACCTATTTTTAAAGCATCGTAATTCATAGATGCAAATCGTAGCAACAACAATTTTTTTGTAGCAGTTGGCAGGTCTGAAAATAGCCTATGTTGCAAGAGGGATTGTCAACAGCATTTTGTACCATTGCTTTTGAAATCCATTTGGTAGTTCAGAGATTATTCCCTACAAATATACAAATGTAACTTCATTGTAATATTAGTATAGTATAGATAGAAAGAAAATTATCATGAATTTCGTAAGGGCCTTTTTATATGTACATGAAATTTACAAACATTAATGAACATTCAGGCATTTTAGAATGTAACAGTGTTTTTCTTTTTTTGATAAAAATACCTTTTACATCTTGAGTTGCAGTCTATCATTCTCTAATGAAGACATATTGAAAATATTTGCTAATTTGTTACTGTATAATTTTTTAGATCAAGTTGTACTTTTCTCTGTGGTTCTACCAGTTTTCATATGATATTGAGTAGAGTGTGACAGGAACTGGACTATTGCATTGTTGTATACTGTGTGACCAAGGGTTCGCACAAAGAACACCTGTAAATTATGTAAAAATTTATTTCTGTATTACTTCAAATGTCCTTCTTTGCTTAATTAATCTTAGTTTTTATACTACAGACTTTCAAAACTCTGGAGAAAATTATGAATAACCCTGTATATAATACAGAGAGCAATCAAATCTCAAATACTCATAATGTCTGCTACTTAAAGTGTTCAAAATATGTTATTTTAACACCACAGCTTTTAAAAAATAGTGTGGATACCAATTATTAACTTAAAGTATACAAAAAATCAATCTCTTAAACATAAGTAATTTATTTAACAGTAAAGATTTCTACCTTTTCCATAAAAATTTTTCACACATTAAAAAATATAATTTTTTATTCATGTTACATCATATACAAAATGTATCATGAGAATTAGTAGGAATTGAGAGGATAGTAAAAAAAAAAAAAACATGGACAATAGATTTAACAATGTGCACCTAAAT
This sequence comes from Maratus speculifer, assembly GCA_964019185.1. Taxonomy (NCBI): domain Eukaryota; kingdom Metazoa; phylum Arthropoda; class Arachnida; order Araneae; family Salticidae; genus Maratus; species Maratus speculifer. Next base: position 172,907,074 of record OZ025301.1, read on the forward strand.
TTTAAAAAGAAATTTTAAGCAAACAGACAAGAGAGAGAGAGAGAGAGAGAGAAAATAAGGCACACACAAAATAGAGAATTTTGTTCTTTCTTTTTCATGAATGACAGTAATCACTTCAATTTCAACTTTGTAAATATGAGAATATTTTATTTCCTTTAGTGACTAAACTCTTTTATGCCATATATATTTAAAAAAGATGATTATTAAACAAGCAGTGTTATTCACTGCATAAGATATAACCTTCACTTTCCATTCTTGTATATTTCAATTGAATCCTTGTTCAACATTAAATTTTCTTTTGCTTTAAGGCTTTTTTAAAGAAGATCTGAGCATTCCTTGGTGATTTCTTCATTTCTAAGTAGTTTTCCTGTACAAACCCTGAAATAGGAAGAGATAAAAAGAAGAGTTGATAATTACCAAAAGAACGTACTTTGGGTTCTAATATTGTACGTCCCTCCGATGATATGTCTTCTTCATCTTCACTATCAGATATTTCATTAACATTGATACGATCAAAAGCAGTATCTAGTACAGACAGTCCTAATTCTATAGCTTGCATAATCTTTGGTAACATCTCAGCTTCTCTTTGTTCTTTAGTTTTCTAAGAAATAAAATAATCTTTAATATATTGACACAAAGAAAAAAAATCATTACTTATTTTCTTAAAAGTGAATAAAACAAATGCTTTTTACTTAAATAAATCTACCAAAATGATCAAGAAAACTTAATAAGGAAATTTTTACATAATCACGGTTGCTACTTATACAGTAGAATGAAATTCCCTGACTTTTCCAGATGCATTTTACAAAATTTTTATTCTGACAGTGTAGTGCATGGTGGAGACATTGAGGGTAAAACAAATATTTCATCAAATACAAAACACTCAAATTTCCTGAATACTGATAAGTAAAAGCTCTTTTTATCCCCCCCCCCCTCCCAAACCACAAACAAACATTGCTCTGAAGACTACAAATGAAATTACTTACTTTAATGATTTATAATCACCATAAGTTTCTAACAAACTATTAAAACTTGATACTCAATATTTGTACATTGAGCCATCATTTACTTCAACTGTATCACAAAATAACTGATGTCCAGATAAACTGTATTTCCAACAGGAGATAAAATAAGAAAAAAGGCAGATGATTCAGTGAGGAGATGGAGCTTGTGATAGTTATTTATTATAACTTGAAAATAAAAACAATGCTGGGAAAATTTTTAAAATCTGTAATAATAAGTTTTAAAAATTGGACACTCTGTTGTGATAAATGGTGGAAGTGGGGGATAACAGAAGACACAGGATAGATTTTTTTTTTTTTTTTTTTTAATTTAATGGAATTTGACAAACTTTGGAAGATTTTCATCTCTAGTCCTAAAGACAATATTTTTATGGTTATCACAACCAAATTTTATCAAATTCCCTGACTTATTTGGCCGATTTCCTAATTCCATGACTCTTACAGGTTCTTCAGGTTTTCCAGGTGATATAGCAACCATGCATAGTTAACTTATGATTCTTTACACACAAGGAAATACACTAAACTCAATCATATTTGCACAACTTGGGACCAGAGGTTCTGCAGATTTTAGAATTTTGTGGATTTCTGGCCATTGCTTTGCTACATTTTTAAACAGTAATTTCAATACAATAATGCAATCGAAATTATAATGAATGCTAAATAGTAAAATAGTAATATATAAAAATAGTAAAATATAAAAATAATAAAGGAACATACTAAACTAAAGTAATAAAAATGTAGATAAATTTTAAAATGATTAAATTATTAAAAGTAAAAATCAAGTAAATAATTGTCTGAGCGAAGGGAAGTCTTATACTCATAGTATGTAACGATATTAAAATCAAACAAAATTCTTTCATCAAGCAAATCTCAAAAAATACTTGCCGGATTTTGATTCTGATTGTATCAAACGGTACCTATGAGGGTGACCTGCTGAATGCACCTACTTTCAAAAATAAGTTCCAAATAGTTTAAAAATTATGTTTAAAAACTGATAAAAAAAGCACATTTTATTTGCATACGTCACAGAAATTTGGTGTGCGTCACTTTTCTCGGGTTGAATGTGTTTGTTAGATTCCCAAATTTCAGCACATGGAGCAAGGAAAATACGCAAACAATTTTTAAATACAATAAATTATATTTAAACTTAAGCAACTAACTGGAAAATAATTTTGTTGTTGTTGTTAATTTAAAAGAAAAAGCCTTAATTCTTAATAACTTAATATTAGTATTTGAGATTTTATTATAATCTTTATAATAGCTCTTTATAACTGCCATTAGCGTCTTTTATATTTTGCACATGCAAATTGGAAGCAATTATGTCATATTTAAATAAAATATTGGTACTACTTGGTTATCTCATTGATCAATTTCGACAAATTGTACATATTGATGTATTTTTTATTTTATATAACGAAAGAAGAAATAAATTAGTGAAACATTGATAAAAATACAAAGTGGGATAAAAAATCACTTGATGACGGATTAAACACATGCATGTGTTTAATGAGATTGAATGTGACATTCAGGATCAGACATTTTTGGCATTTTATCTTATTGTTTGGCAATACTTTTTTGGTCAACGGGTTAATCAAGTAATACCAAAAAAGAAATAATAGTTGAAGTGAAGAACAAACAGTTATAAAAAATAAACATAATAATAAATATAATAAAAAATATAAATATCACAATAAATCGTAAATCATAAAACACTTATAGCAATATTCAAAAATAACGTTTTCACCGATTTGGTGGGGGAAAAAATTGCGCTAATATGTAGGTTATATTTTTAACATAAATATGACATCTGTGCATTATTTATGAGTAAAAATAAGCATAAACTGGACCATAATTTATAAAAATGCCAAGATGAAGGTATTATTTGAAAAGTACCATGAAATTTGAGCAGATATATCATATACGCATTGGGTTTGGTGCAATTTTGAAGAAAATCATTTTTGAATGAATTTCTATTATTTTAAAAAGGAAGTGACAATTAAAAAAAGCACAATTAAATCTAGATTAAATGAATATAGAAAAAATAAATAAGCAATTTATTAATAAACAAACAACAATAGCCAGGTCACCATGCAATTTAAATAACGATATTTGGACACCAATTATATGGAAGAGTTCCATATCCTGTTCTAAATTTTTTGACAAACTTTTTTTTTCTTTTGGCATTAAATAAATCAATGTGGTTGTGAACATTATACAAATTCCCAAACTAATAGCCAAATTATGCATATTGGCATAATTTTTATTTTAAATTAAAAAAAAAACAAATAATTAGTAGAACATTAATAAAAATACAAATAAAAAGTCGAAATAAAAATCACTTATGACGTTTTAAACACATGTATCGTATTTAATGATCATCCATTTAATGACATTATGATCATCCATTATTGGCATTTAATCTTATAATTTGGCGATAGTATTTTGGTCGACGGGATAACAGAGTAGTACCAAAAATAATTTAAAAAAATTTACAACAATATTAATCACAATGATTAAATCCATTACACTTGTAAAAGAATAGAAATAATGAAAGAGGAGTTAGGAATATGAGATAAAATTAACTTACTTCTGGCACTGCCTTATTTTCAGTAGTGGGTTCTTGAATTTCTTCATCATAAACTCTCTTATATAAAATGAAAAGTAAAATTGTTAATTTTTTCGAAATATAATATTTTAAAATACATTAAGTTAGAAAATTTTCAAACATATTTCATTAAGTTTCAAATGAACACAATTCTAAGGGTTAACCTTAAGATTTTACTTTTTTTAAACTTTACAATTTAAAAAATCCTCCTCCCCTTTTTTATTTAAATTTTTTTTTTTAAATCAAAAACAGTTAAATTAGGAATAGGGCTAATAATAGAGTTTTTTTTTTTTTTTTAATTTATACAAATTAGTTTTTATCATTAATTTAGAAGAAAAAAGATAAACACAAACATCAGAATCTACTGTATTTCAGAAGATTTTCGCTTTATAAAAATTTATCTAAATTCAACTGTACATAAATTTAAAATCTTGATTTTTTTTAATACTCTTTTTTATTTGTTATTTTATTGTAACAAACAGATATTCAATCATCTAAATTCCTCACAAGAAATTACTGCTAGTATCGCCTGCCACTTCTCTGGTACCAAATACACATAGTTTAAACTATATAATTCATTAATTTTAAAAAAAATTCTATATTTGAAAAATCATACAATCCAAAAGAATTTATTTATAAATCTGCAACAATATACCAAGTTTAATGAATATGTAAATTCAACTTACATTTTCAACGAATTGGAGATTTGAAAGCATATGAAAATCATTAATCACATTGTTGATTTTCGCAGTTGTCATCTAAAATTAATAAGATGAGATTAATATATGGAGCAATGTTAATTAGACATATATTGCATATGCATACAGGCATAATGTTCTAATAAAAATGTCAAGTTCAAGGGTTCACATTTCACTTAAAATTTTACTCGCTTTGCTTATCATAAAACTGTGAGTCAGTGTTTGAGAAAATATGTGTCAATTAATAAAAACATGAATAAAAAAAAAAAATAAATAAATAGTGTACAGTTATTAGAACAGGGGTATTCAATTTTTCCCACCACTTTAGCAAATGAATTTTTGCGGAAAATTATAACTCAGATACATAGCATAAACTAAAAATGTATGCACACATTGGTTTCAGAACACACAGGTCCTTTGCAGGAAGCATTTTTTAAAAAATCTTAAGGAGGTAACTCTTGAAGGCAATAATAGTAAAAGAATAATATCATGAATAAAAGTTAAAAATAGAGCTTTAAAATATTTGCAAAAGAACATTAATTATTTTATTTTTCAGGGAAGGGGTTGGATCAATTTGCAAACTGATTGTTTGGCTCACTTTTGAATAATTTATGAATTCATGCTTCATGAACTTTCAAATTAAATTGAAATAAAGACAAACCAAGTTTGAAAATGCACTAGGATGATCATATAATATACTAATGTTAATTTCTGCAAAATTATGAATTTCATCATTAAAAAATTCTTTAATTGAAAAAAAGGTTATTAGTCTGATTTTTAAGATGCAATAAATTATTAACAAAGTTGCAATATCTCCAGAAATTATAAACATTTCTAGTTTTGAAATAAAATGTATCAATCAACTTATCAATTCACAATGCAATTAGTCAGAGGTGCAAAATATAAGCAATAGTATCTATAAATATATATTGTGTTCAAATAAATGAAATCTTAAAATTCTTATTAAAATTTTAAATTTTTTTCATCATCATTATTATTACAAAATAATTCTTTTTTCAGCATTCCAAAACATTGAAGCAAGTTTGGAAACATTGTTCATTGTTAACCTATTTCGAATTTTTGAGTGGACAAATGATAAGTTAGAAAATATTCTCTCGATTGCAGCACTATTAGCTGGGCATGTTTGCAGATGTGCTATTAACCTACAAAATTCTTTGAAATTTTCTTATGACTTTGTGACACTTCCCCACTACTTATAGGCATCAAATGTCATAATTACTTGCTTTAAAAAGAATGTACTTTGGAAAAAATTCTCTTTTAGTTCAAAGTTCACGGCATTTGTAAGGTAAGATGGATTAATTTTTTCTAGCCATTCTCTAGCCTGTTTTTTTTTTCCTTTCATTACTAAGGTGCTCACCTTTATATTTTGTGTGTAATAAATAGGCACGAAGATGCCAGTGCAAAATTGCTTTTTCAAACTTTTTTTTTTACTTTTATAAAATGAGGTTTCAAATTATCATCTTTCAGCAAATTGCACCATAAGTGACAAGCATTTGCTATTGTAGTTGAATCAATCTGCAAGATACCTAAAGCTGTTGAAACTGGTTTCAGTTGCTTAAGAGCCCACACTACTGACTGAAAAAACCCAGATGATAATGTTAATTCTACAGGGGCATTCTTTTCAAATATTTCGCTCAAATTTTAATATTTTTACATGATTTTATTTTATTTTATTTATTTATTTATTTTTTCCTTGGAATAGCTGAAAATGATATACAAGTGGGTTAGTTTTTACTTTTTTGATTTTGATTATATATTTTTTATATTATAGTAGTTTCAATTTCAGAGCGAGTTCAAACCAGTTCCAAAAGTTACAGTATTTTTTTTTTTTTTTAAATCTGAAACTAAAATTGAAAAAGTAAAAACTAGCCCAGTTGTAGATCGTCCTCTTCTATTCTATGCAAAAAAAAAAAAAAAAAAAAATCATGTAAAAATATTAAAATTTGAGCAAGATATTTGAAAAGAACGCCCCCATAGACTTAACATTATCATCTGAGTCTTTTTCAGTCAGTAGTGTGAGCTCTTAATGCATTATTTTACTTGTTGCAAAAGATTAAAATCAGATATGCGAACAACTATATTTTAGTCCACTTTAAGTAAATGGTCATTTGATACTTTTATATATGAGTTATGATTGTTTTTTCAAAAATTCCTAGGCATGTCAAATGGCAATTCCACCTAGTACTTCTTGGTAATTGATGCATCAACTAATGGTGATGTGAAACATATTCACTTCATTCTTTCAGCCATGCTGAAGGAGCATGGTGATTTTGAAAATATTTATGAACCTCTGATACATATTGAGTGATAGTAGAAGGTGTAATGCTTTCCCCAAGCAGGTTTAGCTAATGAACTGCACAGCCATATGTTACAGACATGAATTTGCACTTTTATACTTCAATTTTAGCTTCTGTCTCATTTTTTCCTGTATTTTTAGCATTATCAGTTGATATGCTTTTTATTTAGCAATCACATTTTTCTCGAACAGTCTGAATAATATCATGGCATTTTTTTACAGGAATTCTGCAATCTTTTCGGTAGCATCTCTGCATGTAAATTTATTTATCCATATTTTTGGTTTATACTTTTGTTTATTTTTACCAAGAAAATATTTGGTTTCATCTCTTGTTATGTTTCCCTTTCATATAAATTGCATCACTGCTTTTAGTTATGTAAAATTTGATTTTTGATAGCTTTTATCAGTTTTTACCACTGTCCCGGCAAAAATATCATTTTGCCAGCAAAATGACAAACCCTCATGATAATAATTTAAACATAAGAATAGTTACCTTTGTTTCATGGACTAAGGAATCTACTGCATTTTCTACTTCATGTGTACGAGCTATGATGTGCTGAGAAAACTCATTGAGTAAATTATAAAGCTGAAATAAAACAAGAGAGATTGTCATTTTAGGCATGGAAATATTCTTAAGTTAAACTAATTTATCACTATTATTATTTAAACTAAAAATTACATGCAAATATTAAAAGAGGAATCACTGTAAAACGAAAAGTTTAAGTAGAAAAAAAATAATAACATATAAAACGGGGAAAAGAATCTGAAAGAAGACATGCATAATAAATTAAAAGACTATTATGCCTTGAAATTAATCACAAATATTAACAATCCTTTACTTAAAGACATATTTATGTACATAATTTAAAACACTTAAAAACATTAAAATCCCAACCGACAAGTTTTAACCTCCGTGTGGTCTTCATCAAAGTGACTCTGATGAAGACCAGGTGAACATATTAATTTGTCACATATTTATGCAGATCACTCTAATAATCTGGTTTCTTACCCCAACATCTCCAGCAAGAGTCCAATTTGAACTATGCTTACGGATTTCATCTGTAGTCCATGCACGATCTTTCGAGTTTTGACTTTCCAAATTCTGTGGATCATCCTAAATAATAATAACAGAAGCAATATGTATAAATCAATCAAAATAAAATTATTTTGAATTAAAAAAAATAAATAAAAAATTAGTAATATTTGTTATTAGGACAAAATGTCTTGAAAATAAACATTAATAAAGAAATGCATAAATATAAGTAATTTTCAAATACGTATTTTTGGTAATCTTCCAGTATAGGGGTTTGGCAAGAAAAGGAATTTGGGCAACACAACATAGTATTTTCTTGCAACTTATCAACTGTTATCTATACAAGAAATTTTGTTGAATATACATGTATCTTATGTAATATGCAGAAGCCATATCTATTTTTATTTTATATACAAACAGAAGTAAACTGTATATAAAATCATTAATACAAATATATAAAATACTTATATATACATAAATACATATATAAACAAGCATAAAAGCTCATCAAGATTGTTTTCATAGCTGTTTGTATCTTTTGGTAATAAATCTCCTTTTCTGAAATCAACCTTTTAAAAAAAGTTGGTTGGTTGGTTGTATAGGTTTTAACAGCACAAAATTCCTTTAGGGACATACTACGCTAAAAACCTTTTTTAAAAAGAGCTAAGGTGTTTATAGTGAAAAAGTACCAAATTTTTCATACTGCCAACCATAAATGCATAACAAATGTAGTCAACAAGTGTTCACTGGTGACCAAACTATTTCCATTAGTGTCTGTGTTTATAATACTTTTTAAATTCAATTTAGTACATTTTTGTTTCACGAGCTTTGGCATAACTTAATCTTAAGAATGTGAAATTTCATACTAAATATTATAACCAACCATAAAAGTAAAATGGCAAGAAAAGAAAAAATTCCTGATTTTTCTGTTTTACAATATTACCATACTCACACATAAGGTGAAAATTTTTGGCCAAAAATTGTCTTTTAAGAAGGGGTAGGGGGGGGGTGGCTTATACACAAGTCAGATTTTCTGAGAAAAGTTATGGTAAGCCATAGGGCTTTCTGAGTGGCAAAGACAAATTCATATTTGATCAACAAATCATTTAAAGACAGACTGCAAAAAATCTGGATTGAATGGATGCGTTTACCAGATGTGTAAAAAGCAAAGAAAGACAATTTGGAAAGAGCAGTAATTGCTGTTATTGCCTCTTACAAGGAAGGTCTCCTTACTGGACATACTTAGAATGTTTTGAAAAAAAAAAAAAAAAAAATACTAATTAAACTACATATATATGTAATAAAGGATCAGTCAAATTTAGTGGCAGAATCACAGTACCAAGTCTGCAAAAAAATAAAATACTTTCAAATATTTGGTATGAAAAAACGAAAGCCATTTGGTGAGCAGCACTTTTCCTTGTCAAAAACAAATGAAAATTGCCTGTTAATTAATTTTTAGAATGTGTGTTAAACAGAGAACGATCAAGCTGAAGTTGGGCCCCTTACCTACCATTTTCTGGACCTTTCAGAAAAAAAAAAAAAAAAAAAAAAATTATTTGAAGAGATGACAAAGTTGTTTAGGTGAAAAGTGCCTAGGTTAAAAGCTTCTAAAAATTTTATTGAATCATTCAGAATATTTAAATTTTACGTTTTATTTTATTATAATCATTACATTTAATTTTATGTCATATTTTATAAAACAATATTATTTGAAAAATATTTGGTTAAGGAAAAAAATAATCACCCACATAATTTGTGGGCCCCTAAAATTGTTAGATCCAGGGGCGAAGCCCCGGAGGCCTGTGCATCAATCAGGTTCTGGTGTTAAATAGTATTTAAATGAATTTAAACAATGAAAGAGTTTAAGCATATTTTTTTTTCCATGTTTATATTGATTGTTGCTACAGTCATTTAATTTTATCACTGTAAAAATATTTTCCTATATTTAAGCGTATTCCAAAATAAAGGCCAGATGAAGGATGCTGAAGCACTAATTCATTTCAATATCAGAGACATTTTTATTTCCATAGCAACAATGTTGAATCGACAGTGCTCAATTTGACTGAAGTTTGAAATTAAAACAATTTTAATTAATTTAAATTTTGTTTTAATTCAAAAAAATTCACAGTTAACTTTTATTATAAATATATATACAAATGACAAAACTAAAAGTTATTTCAAGTTCAACGTGAAACATATTTATCTTAAAATGTATTTGACATAAAAAAGTATTTTTTTAAATTTTATTTTGTCATCAACAGATGATAAATCGCCACGATTTATCGATTTACGTTTTATTTAAAAATGAAATATTCATTATTTTTTTACATACGTTCTATTAGGGTTCTGCCAAAATTATATTTTAAATATGAGAAGAACTTTCTGTAATTTTTTTAGAATTTTCTGAGTATGCCTGTATGGAGACCTTCCTTGTTATAGTCGCCACACTAAAAATGGACTTTTCAAGGACATATTCCCCCTTCCGTTGCTTATTCCTCGTCCTTAATCATAGGTTAGTAACTATGGAAACAACTATGTGACCGAATGACCGCTCTTCTTTTTCCACACTGTTTAAGAGATCCAGTTGGTCGAATACTACAGATACTCTTGTATGGATAAATTTGTTTTGCGGAAGTGCCATGGAGAAAATGGGATGAGGGACTAGCGTCTTCTAATACTATGACAACAAAGAGAAAATTAAAATAGGACATTTGTCCTTGAAAGGCCAATTTTTTTCTGCCGTGACTATAGTAAGGTTTGGATGTTAATTGAAAGGGTGATGATTTTGAGATCATTTAAAAAATGTGGTATTAGCAATGCTATAAATGGCACTGAGGACTATTTTATTTACAAAAGTGATGATGAAAATTTATCGAATGCTGAGTCCAATTTTTATGAGAAAGAGACAGTGGGATGGGACTTCATACAAATTTTTGATGATTCAGATCTAGTGATTTCGAATATGAAGGATTTGTTCGATGTTTCTTAAATAAATATATTTATTGTTGCTTGTTTAGTTTTTTCATCAAAAATATGAGTTTTGTCTGAAAAATTATTGGAATTTTTTAGGAATGGTTTATATTCAGATCAAGGATTTTACAAATATTTTGTCATTCAAAATAGACAGCTTATATGTATAAAACCCAAAACTCTCTGCACACATAAATGTAGGGTCAAAATTTTTTTGCAAATTAATTTAATGTTCAATAAAATTAGATGTTATATTAATTTGATGATATGAATTAAAAACCATATGATGGAATGAATTCTTTTCATTATTTTTCCAATGCATTTAGAAACAGCCAATCCTTATTATTGCGATCTCTTTGCACAAAATGTCAGTCATTATTATAATACTATGAAATTATTTGATTTAACTGCCGTCGCTGGCTAAAAAGTCACTGCAACCACCAATGGAAAGTCAGTGATAAGTTTTAATCTACAGATAATAGAAATAAAAGGGGTCTCTGATGTCACAACAATGTTTTGAGTCTTTGAACTTTGAATTGTGGACAAACAATATAGGGGAGAGGTGGGTCTGACTAGGTCTCTGTCAAATAAATGCAAAATAGATTCGATCTCCATCAAGGATTGCCTAAAAAAGTAAAACATGATTTTCCTCAAATGATTGCGGAAAAATGCAAATTCTGTCAAAAGATTGGGGGGAGGGGGGAATGTAATTTTTTTCAAAAGATATTGTAAAATACAGGGCTCGTTTTCCTTAAAAAGATCCAGAGGGTATACGGCGTATACCCTCGTGTACCCTCCACTACATCGCTGACCCGCACAAACAAACCGCTCTTATGGCAGACCCAGCTGTGGGACCGAAGTCGGCTCCTATGTACTCACAAATACAATATGTTAAAAATACTTATTTGTTTATGCTTCAATTTGATAATTCTGCATTTAAATATGTAAACTATTAGTATTATTTTGTCCAAAATCATCTAAAATCAAACTTTACATTTGGTAAGTCGCTAATGTCATAAGTAGACATCATCATTAAAGTAACCTTATTGTTCATTTTCATTTTTTATTTAATTTAGATTTATCATTTTTACTATCTTAAAATTTTAAAATGGCAAATTCTTCCATTTGTATAATTTGACAAATACTTTGGAGATTTGTATGATTTGGCAAAACTGGTCGACGAGATAATCAAGTAGTACCGCATATTCTTATAGCTTATTTCTATCCATTAAAGTGTATTATGTAACCAAAATAAAAAGATATTATAATAAAAACGTTCAGATATTTGATTTAACAGATGTAAGTAGTTGAAAGCCCAATAAAGAAATCGTTTCTTAATGTTAGGTAAAAAACATTGTACACAAAAAACATTTTTCTGACATTTATTACATAGCATTATAATTCATCATATCACTGAACTTTTTTTATATTTTTATCAGTACAGTAAATGACGATATACAATTTACTGTAAACAAGCATAGAATTTGTGTAAATTTATTATATAAATCAAAGTGAAAGCATAGAAAAATTACCATGATAACTGAAAAGTATTATATATGCTCAGGTCTTATAAATGGACATTTAAAATGTCGTAAACATATAAGAAAAAATTTCAATAAGCATTTCAAACATAAGAGGCGTACAAGCTTACACAAACCATAACAACAGATAACAACATTTTAAAATGTCAACTTCCGTAACGAAACCGGAAGATGACTATTTAAATAAAGTCGAGTAATTCATGTCCTGAATGTTGCTTAAATAATGGTTGTGTTTGGAAACTACGAGCGCTGCGCGCGCGAGCTCAGGAGGCAGAGACATGGAGTGGGTCATTTAGACGTATTAGGAATATATCACGGATTTGATTAATTAATTTACTATTATTCTTATTAAAATGACGTCATAGGGGCGGCACAATGTCTAGCCCTGGCTGGAATTATACTTTCTGTTATTTTTACGACTACACCTCTGTCGCTGGAATTCAAAAAAGTCGTATTTTTTCTTCAAATAGTCGCCTTTTAATAGGTTTTGGCCTAAAATAGTCGCCATAAACGCCTGATGCTCATAATAGTCGCTTTTAGTGGCATTTTAGTCGCCTGTGGCAGCCTTGTTAATTCTGGTTAATTTGCGATTCATTGAAAGGCAGTAGAATTTTTTACATGACACGCAATTGTATGCTACAGTGACATTACTACGTTTATAATTGAATATTGCTCAATGAATGCAGCCCTTAGTTTTTCTTATAAGAAACTTGAATTGACTACTCTGCGGTTTTAACCTCTTCGCTACTGGCGATTATTACAGTATTTTTAATTATTACTGAATTATTTCTTCTCTCGTTTGACTTCAGAGCGAGATTTTTGTTTTATTTTCATTAGCTCGAATCTTAGAATTCGAAACATATTATTCTTATATCGAAATTTCATTTATATTTGAGTATCATTAATAAAATGGGACAAAACTGATGTACCCATTTGGGTACTCAGGGATTGAAGAGGTTACATGCAAGGTTGCTCAAGTGACTATTTTTTAATTCTATTTCACACCACCTATTTCAAAACAAAAATCTCTTACAAAAGCTTTTGACAACATTTGGTAGAAAAATATACTATAAAATATAATTTTTTTAATTGTGGATAAAACAAAATATAAAAGTAATCGCCTGTGGCAGTTCTGTATACAGTATAAACCTTAACATTATTGAATCTTCAGGGTGTATAAGAAACGCTCATTTCCCGTGCTTTTTAACCATTTACTGCACGGTGTGCCATATATGACACATACCTAAAAACACAATTAATCTTATTTTACCAAGAATTTGGTTAAATGGAGTAACACTTATTTTGTCCATGTCAGATGACTGCATTTGACGAAAAAATTGAATTTGTTCTTCAGAAACAAAGAAAAACAAGTTGGAAATTGCACGTGAAGCGTAGCAAATGAGGTGCGTTCGTACAATAACGAAGTTTTAAAATATCCATATTTTGCTGATATAGTAGAGCATACTTTGGATACAGCATAGTGGTCGAAATCTTTGTGTTCCTGTAAATATGCAGGGAGTAATTTTTATTATACTTCATTAACGTATATCTTATTCATAAAATGTGAAGTAGTTTAATATAATTAAAACACGTCCCAAACAATGTTTTCCCGTATAACATTATTTAGTGAAATACATTTGTGTGGCCCTGCAATTTAATGATAAATATTCTTTGCATCACAGATTGTACAGAATGTATATTTTAGTACATACTTCATAGATTTATGTCAATTCTATTATGTTCAAATGAGTGTAACACCATTAAAATGCATTTGAAACTGTTTTCCCCATTGACCGTAATGTAAGGGAATCCTTTTGATTGTCCCTGTAATTGATCTATCCATCCGATTTTCATAAAATTTGAATTGACTCGACAAAATTATGCAATAATTATACGTTTTAAATCTCAAACGATTAAAATGCATTTGAAACTGTTTACCCCATTGACCGTAATGTAACGGAATACTTTTGACTGTCCCTGTAATTGATCTATGCATCCGATTTTCATAACATTTGAAATGACTCGACAAAATTATGTAATAATTATGTATTTTAAATTTCAAATGATCCGGTTGGGTAGTTTTTGCGTTGTTATATGCGGACAGACGGACGGACTGAGCGGCAACAATAGGTGCTACGTATTTACATAATTACGAACGCACCTAAAAAATAGTCAAGCTATTAAGGTAAAATTTGCTTTTATTATTTTTACTGAGTACTTAAAAATATTAATATAAAGGAAGTTGCAGAGTATTAAGCAGATAAAATTAATTAATTATGCTCATTTAATTGCAAATAAAGCGATACAATATTTAAAAATTTTAAAGGCGTATATTAGGTACATGCGCTAAAATTTCAAATTTTAGTTGAAAATTTGAAATTTATTTATTTATTTATTTTTCTATTATTAGGCCAATATATAGATTTCAAATATTTTTTTTCATAAAAATTGAAATCGTACAGTGAAGGATTAGAAGATTTATCGTATATACTCATGTATGAGTCCCCTTAACGTTAGAATGCAAATAAATCAAAAACCTTTGTACAAGTCAATCCTCTAACTTTTTACTTCAATTATATAGCCGAATATGTATTCCAATACTTTTGAACAGCCCTGTATTTGATTTTACGCTTGTTATACAGTACACTATATAATGAGAAAATTTAGTTTAGTAAAAATATGTCTAGCAGATTGAAATTTCTCTTTCAGCAATTTATACTAATCAATGGAAACATACCTGAAACTTTTGTTCATCCTTATACTTTACCTTGTACCTTTATTACACGTCAATATTAAGCTAAAATTTATTTTAAACTAAAACATTCTTAAAACTACTAAAATCACACTCTCAGAAATTATCATTCATAGGCGTCAATGTATTCAATTCTTTGCGTGGCTCTGTATATCGTTTTATCTATATTCTGCAAACCTTTCTTAGTAAACTGAACGCAGTTCAGCGTAAAAATGCATAGCTAAAAAAGCACCTTTAAGTAATTTAAGCTCATATTCAGTAACGTTTGCGACCTCTTTTGGGTAGCCTTGTATATCAACTATAGTATTTATACCCACTATATGATATGCATAGGTTTAGTGAAACTTAAACGCGCATATCATAATTAAAATGCATTTTATTCATCCATCAACCATCAACCATCATCGGAATCATGTACAGTACTTCGGAAAGAATAAACTATTTGAAAACTTTTGTGTGTTCCTGTAAATGCTATGTGCTTCATATTATGCATGACTGTATCGTATAATTTTTATTAAGCCTCAAATATATACATTAATTTTATAACATATGAGTTTAAAATAACTTAATAAAAGTAACCTAGTAAACTAAATAACTTAAATGGTTTAAGGGGACGATGGACGTTACATTTTTTTTTTTTTTTTTTTTTTTTTTTACTTAATTTTCATCATAGCTATTTGAAATTTTGTGCATATATACATTTCACCAAAAGCACATATAGAACATCTTCAAAAAATTTCCAATCTTATTAAAAAATTTTATTTAAAAAAAATTTAAATTTTTAAACGAAATTTTAAAATGCTCCTCGTGTCTTAATTTTTGAGATATTTTCTTGCTTTTGCATTTTTATCTCTTAAAACTTTATTATAAACAAATTTGTGTAAGATTTTTTTAATCTCTTGAATAGTTAATATTTTATAGATTTTTTTCTAAATTTCATATCGATTTTCATCAAAATGTTGCCTTTTAAAATGTAAAAAATCAAATTTGACTATCTTAATGAAAACGAATTTTAAAAAGCCTACACAATTTCTTTCTAAACAATATCAGGACACTTCCTTATCAATTTCATAAATATTGATCAAAAATTACGTCGCAAAGAACATTTCCAAAATCTAAAAACACTGAAAAATTAGTTTTGAGAAAAATAGATTTAAAGTAAGGTATTTGTACCCTATATGGACAGGGCTCTCAATATGGACACCCCTAATATTTTTAAAGGTAATAATTTTGATCGAGAGATGGCTCAACATTTTCGCAAAGAAAAGCAGTTGAAAAGATAATTAAGGCTGGAAAGTGTAAAAAAGCGCGCGGTTCGCCATTTAGGAGGAAATTTGTTGTTTCGAGATGTGCTGATCTTAATTACTTGCAAGCTTAAAGTCTTATTAGATATGGTAAAATTGCATTAAATGTCGAAAAGTGGAGTATTTTAGAAAGCTAATAAAACATATTTTCGATTGCTATTGCATATTTTGCTTAAAAATATTTTCCTTATTCATTTGTCCATATCCTAATATGGACAGCTTATGTCCCCTTCGACTGCAACTGTAAGAAAGAAGAAAATTCAACGTTGCCAAGCAATAAATTGAAAAGGCATCAAAGTGGTAAAATCTTTGTTCAACAAGATGCCATTTGAACAATCCCCCAGAAACCTTCCTCCAAAAAACCTTTGCAAAAAAATAAAAAGAAGCCCCCCCCCCCCCCCCAGTAGGATATCTGTTGCCGAAATCGTAGGTACCAATGGTATGATTTCCTCAACAAAGGAGAGCTGGTACTGCTTCTTTTGCAGTATTGATGCTTTTTCAAACATGCGGCCATGCATCACATGTGGCAGATATGTTCAAGAGGATTATGTGGGACTTACTGCCCATGGCGAAAAAGTTTCCATTTGTCCATGCTGTGAGGACTGAGTAATAGCAGATGTAAATTCGCAGACAGATGCAATAAAGCTAAGGAAAACCAACAATATTATTTCATAATATTTACTAGTGGCTAAGGGGGCTTTGCATGGGTCTTCGAAGGGTAAAAACTGAGAATGACCCCCCCCCCCCTTTCTAAAATGCATGTTCTGAAGATAATTACTGTCCCCCTCCTCCTCCGAATACTTTAAGATGCATTTTTTTATTCCCTCTCCTCTAAAATCCCTTGGAAAAGTGGCTCTTCCATACACACTGTGTAGAAAGTCAATAAGGAAACACCTGTCCATAATAGGGACAGGTAGTTCCTCATATGGACACTTGTAAACATTTTTTGTTTTTATTATTTAAATTAAACTTGACTAATTACAAGGTCGCTAATTTTAATAATGATAGTCAATAGTCCAAGGATAGTGGTCACATATTTTTGGAGTCCTATGACTTGTACATAGGGGTGAAAAAAATAAATTTTCCTTCGGGTGTCCATATTGGGTACAGGTACCTTATATAAATACACTTACCTTCATTAATTACTTCTTAAAACCTTCATAAATGATATTTTAATAAGAAAAAACTGTTTTGGTACTATTATACCAAAGAAATAGACCTTTTTTGCGACGACTTTGCCATACACGATTTTGTTCAAATAAAGGTCCACATCCCCTTAAAATAATTAAAATATATCACACACAATTCCCCCTTTGACCATTATGTAATGAAATTCTTTTATGTGACCCTGTAAATGTATAATAGCTATTTGTTCACCGCATTTTTTACAGGATGCATATTTTAGTACATCTCGTAAATGCATGTAAATTTGAATTAGTTTGACAGAGTGTAACATCTTTAAAATTCATTTGAAACGATTTTTTTCCCATGGGCCGTAATGTAACGGTAAACTTTTTACTACCCCTGTAAATAAAATAATCAAGGTAGAAACTTCATTTTCAATAGAGTTCGTGCCAGGGTATATGTCAATAACATCTAAAAATTCATGGCAATCCGAGTTTTTATGAGAGTTAGAGCGCGGACAGAAGGACAGACGGCCAGACAAACAGAATGCATAAGCACATTTCAACTTTGTGGAAAACTGCTAATAAAAATGAGAGTTTTCACATGGTTTAAAGTTTAATATTGATTTTTGAATTTTAATCTCTACAAAATTTAACTTTAAAGGTTAAGTGTTATTCTTTTCGCTCTAAAGATGTATGTAATTCTCAAAACATATTATAATATATTTTATTTAATTATATATGTACATATTTATTTATATAAATCAAGTTTTGCTAAATAAAAATTAAAAATATTCGATGAACAAATCGGATTAAACACTTTAAAAAAAACTTACTTCTGAAAAAATTTCACGGAAAGCTATTTTGTTTTAAATAGTGTAATAAAGTCTGCCAAAATTATACACATTTTTAACCTATAGAATTTCTTAAAAGAAAAAATAAATATTTAGACTTGTAACAGAGATGCACACACATTATTCTAATGTAATTTCTCTTTGTTTTTCGTAAATGGGTAAATAAACTTACGAGTCTTTTTGATTCTCAATATTTTATGTAAAACAACTTAATATTAAAAATAGAATTAAAAGAAATATGTAAAAACAAACTACTAAAAAATGAGTTTTTGGCATTTTTGATTAAGAAGTTTTTGACAAGACAGTAAAAATCGTCATACATCAAAAACTTGTCAACACTGATTCTAACTAAATTATTCATTAAAAAAAAAAAATCAACACTCTTTCAAGTACACAAAAAAACAGTTTTAATTCCCTTTTCCAACTTCATTTAATTTCATTGCTTACTATTATTATCCCTGACCCTCCCCCCCTTATTTTTCTGTTTCGTTAGTTATACCATCTCTTTTAAATCTTTTGGCATAAATCAGCTTTTTATTTCTCTTTATTACCATTAGTGATATATTTTTGTTTTTCTTGTTTTCTTTTATATAATTATGTGGGGTCTAATAGTGCACTTTTTTTTTTATTTAGCTTTAAAAATGTATTTATTTTACAAAAAAAAAAAAAAAAAAAAAAAAAAAAAACTACGCCAGATTTTCGAAAAATGCTTAGTTAAACTTTATTTATTTATTTTTTCTATTTGTTTGTTAATTTCAGTTTCTTGCAAGAATGGTATATGTGGCTATTTAGTCAGTAGCACCGACTTTTGTAAAACATTGGGTGGGCTTAAAAAAAATTTCCGTAGAATAATACAATTTTTCCTACTTTTTATCGGGGGAAAAAAATGTTCAGAATGCAAACACGCGGATGGTTTCAGTTCTTGATTTTACAATAAATCCACATTTTTGTAGGAAGTTTTTACAACTTTAAAACCGTTGTATTTATAAATGATAAAAAATTTCGAAGCATTCAGAAAATAGAAACTTTTCTGTTAAAAAAAAAAAAAAAAAAAAAAAAAAAGCATAGTTTTTTTTACATTTAAATAGCAATAATTTTTCACATGGGATTAAAAACTGTTATATTTATAACTGATAAATATTTTAAAGTGTTTGAACTATAAGAACATTTTATCATTATTATTATTTTTAAATGATGAAAAAAAAAATGTAATTTTACAAATTACAACGACTATTTGGAAAATGATATTTTCAAAGACTCAAATTTTAAAGACTTATAAATAATTTCTATAAGTAAATTAATAATAACAATAAACATCATTTTTAGGATTACTATAACGAGTCATATATTACGTACGCCGTGCATTAGAAATTAATATTCTCTTGACCAATGATTTAAAAAAAGTAGATTAAAGATAGACAACTTTAACTAGTTTAAAATGTGCATTTTTATTTGACTGAGTTAATGAGGCTGAACGCCTCATATTACGTACGACGTACGACATAGATTAAACATTAAAATTCCTGGACCCATCACGCAAACAAAAATTTAAAATGAAATTTCAGTTTTAAAATTTTCGGAAATGCAAATTTTTAAACTTCTTAACATCGCACATTTTAAATTTTTTACACCGCTGTGTAGAGAAAAAAATGCACTTTTTAATGAAATTTGTTTGAAATCTCTATCATAACTTGTTTTTAAATTATTAATTTTTTTTAAAGTTTTTATTACTTTTTTTGTTATTGTGGTAACAGAAGTATTCCACTTTTGGACAATAAACTTGGACCAATCAGAAAACGAATAAAATAAAAAAAACAGAAATATTCCATTTTTAGACATTAAACTTGGATCAATTAGGAAACGAATAAAATTAAATAAGCGGATAAATATTGCGGAATTCAACCAATAAAAAGATTCAGATGTACTTTAGATTTCCCAATTCTCTACCGAGAATAACAACTATTTTTTTCCAAATAATTAAAAAAAAAGGCTTCTTACAAGCGTTTTTCTATTAAATATCAATATTTCTTTACCAATTTTTACTAAGGTTATTGAAACATGACAAAACATAAATGAAAATTTAAAAAATCGATCATCAATTCGAAAATTCTGGAATGGAAAACAATTTCTTGAAATAAAACCTTTTAATGAATATTCAGGGTTCATATGGGTACCGTTATTTTCAAGGTGAAATATCAGTATTTTTTTTTTCTATTAAAAAAAAAAAAAAAAAAAAAAATCGCATTTAGTTAGGGAGAGAATTTTTTTTAATAAGAAAATACTGGTACAGCAGAAGTTTCTGCTATGGAAATGCCATTGCCCGTACGAACCCTTATATTAACCATGAGTGAATCGTATTACTGGCTACAGACTACGATACTACGAAAATCGGTTTAAAACTACGAATTTTTGCAAAAAAAAAAAAAAAACAAGCTTTTTTATTTAGTTGCAGTTTTTCAGTCAGCGCAGCATATTTTCCAAAGGAATTCTTTTCCAAAAAAAAAAAAAAAAAAAGGTCATTAGTTCAAAAATTCAAATATAAAAAATGCAAAGTTGTAAAAAAAAAAAAGGTTGGAAAACAAACTGTTTAGCATAAACAGTTAACACAAACGTTTTAACGGATATTAATCACGAGTGAATTGTTTTGTAAATATTTATATCAGGAGTTGGGTGCCATTTGATCAATTTGTTGAGGAGGAAGGTTTAAAAAAAAATCCCTGTCCGGTCGGCCTACAATACGCAGGTAGATTTCGAAGTTGTGTTCATTTCAACAACACAAAGTAAATTATGATTAAAGATAGCGATAAAAACCAGTTTAACAGCTTTATTTGGCCACTTTTAAAGAGTTTTTTATTTCATTTCTCTGTAAGAGCTGGTTTTACCAGAATCATTTTAAGCGAAATTCGGCTCAAAATGCCCACTTTAACAGCATTTCTTAAAATATATTCTGACTTTATGAAGAAAATCGACCAATACGGCACATTATGCAATTCCTAAATAAGAGTAACTGCCAATTAAATGCGTTTGAGAGCAAAAATGAATTTAAAAATGAGTCAGTAAATAAGTAATTTGTTATTTGAATATATCCTCGATTTTTTAGTCACGATTGCTTCGGAAAATTCTGCTCAAAACGTACCATTGCGTAACATTATATAGTTCTTAAATAAGAGAGCCTGCCAGTTGGATGTGTTTGAGTGAGAGTAAAATTGGTAAAATGAATTTAAAAATTAGTCAGAAAAAAAGCAGTTTGGATTTGAATACACCCTTAATATGATTTTTCCTTCAACTCCTATTTTTGTTTAATTTGATTTTGCTATAAGAATTTGTTCTATCAAAACTTGTCAGTATAAAAGTTGTAGATTTTACTGAGAAGATGTGTAATAAATTTAATCGGATTTGATATCTTAAGAATTGACGAAGTTATGTGTCAGGATCTGATAGCACCTGTGCTAAAGAATGTAATTTCTACTATTTCTCTATTTGAATATTTAGTATTGTATGGTTGTGTACAGAATTTCCAAGGTGACATTCCTTCTTTGTGGAAAGGGGAATTGCCAGATAATCCTTTGCAGGTGGTGTGTTAGAGAAAGGAGATTGCTCAGAGGCATGTCCATCTGTCAGTGAAGTATGCGGATGATGAGCAGATTAGTAGCATGTCACTAAGCAAGAAAAGAATGGAGTATGTGTCCAATGAGGAAGCTCCAAAGGGGTTTATGTTGGGGAAAGCAGTGATTTGGGGAGGGCAAGTTTGTCTCAGAGAAGTCAGTCCTCACCTAGGTTTCGGACCTAGAGGTTGCTCTGTGTGGAAGAGCATAAGCTGTGCGTTTTCTGGTGAGCGAAGGACACTGACGTCCTAGTGTTTAGTGCTCTGGGTTAAGAAGTGCAGGCCTAGTATACTTGTGTTGGGAGACTCAAGGTTGAGCTCCGATAAAGTGAATTTAACGTGTATTGAGTGGGAGGTGGAAAGTGTAATTGGAATAGTACACAACCAATCTTTACTGTATCTAATTTAATGTTGAACCGGATCACCTATATCCGAGTTGTAGTTGTATATATTTGTAAATAGCGTATTTAGTGTGTACATATATTCTTAATAAACTGATAATTCAGTTACCTGACAGCGTAAGTCTTCATTTACACAAACCTCACAGTGGGTGACCGATATCACCTAGTAATATCGGTGGTGGCAGCTATATCTACCACGGACATTCTTCAAAGTTGTGTGGACTGAGAGGAACGTCCGACATTATGGATTTATTTCTTCTTTCATTTTGTTTTCGTAATTAGGTTTTTTTTTCCTTTCGATAAGAGTTGTTTTTATCAAAAACTTGTAAATACAAAAGTTTTAGATAATATTAAGGAAAGTTATAATAAATTAAATTGGATTTGATTTTTGAAAATTGACGAAGGTATGAAATTTTTATCTTCCAAAAACTCTATTTTTTTCGCCTCTTGAGACAATGTTTAACTTTATCAGAAATCTGTCAAGCATAAACAAGCTCATTTTTTAGAAATAATATAAACTTTAAACTGGTTCGAAATCTATTTTAATAATGACGTTATGGTTTTTTTTTTTTTTTTTTTTTTTCAGGTTTCACAAAGCCCCTCCCTATTGCCAATCACTTGGTCCGATTGTGCCCATTAACGAACTTGACCGAGATTTTATGTA
Source organism: Maratus speculifer (assembly GCA_964019185.1). Lineage (NCBI taxonomy): Eukaryota > Metazoa > Arthropoda > Arachnida > Araneae > Salticidae > Maratus > Maratus speculifer. The sequence continues at coordinate 172,929,963 of OZ025301.1, forward strand.
AAAGTTTGGAAGAGATTTGAGCAAAATTAAAGAAGTTATTGTGTCCATAAAAAAGTTCTATATGTAGAGAGATATACAGGGTTATTCTAAATGTCACAAATATACAAGGTTACTGCAATTTCTCATTAAAAAAAAATTGTATTTATTAAAGCACAAATCCAAAATAAACAATACCAATTATAATAATAATAATAATAAATCAAAGTTTTTTTTTTTTAAAGACATTATAAATGTTCAATGTGTCCACTGTTTCCTGCACGGCAAACATCTACGCGATAGCCAAACTCGTCTCACACACGAGAAAGAGTATCTGCTGTATCATTCACAGTTGAGAGTGAAACGAAATCGCGGCCTATTGCCGCGCGACCTCTACCGGCCACTTCTGGAACCATCACTTCTTTGAAAGCCGTGCACTCAGTAACAGCAGATACGCTTTCTCGTGTGTGGGACGAGTTTGGCTATCGCGTAGATGCTTGCCTTGCAGGAAACAGTGGACACATTGAACATTTATAATGTATTTAAAAAAAATAAACCCTCGAAATTTCCTCTTTTCATTGGTTTAAATGTCGTTAAAAAAAAAAAAAAAAACCTCGAAATTTCCTTTTTTTATTGGTTTAAAGATTGTTCATTTTGGATTTGTACTTTAGTAAATACAATTTTTTGAAAATGGGTCCATCATTTAAAATAACCTTGTACATACAAAGTTTTTTACTTATGGTAGTTTTGGAGTCTGGGGATCATGATCGGTGTAGATTTGCAAAACTTTTTCAGAAAATCTAACACAGGAGAGGCCGCAATAGGTAGTATTTCATACGAAAACTAATAGTGTGGAAAAAGAAAGTCAGGCATACTTACGAAAAAATGTGCGGGTGCGGTTATAAAAAGCAACCATTCTCACGGTTTTTCCCTTCATTGTAAATCATTGTTCCCCCCTATGGAATTCTTTCACAGGTATGTGATACTTCCGCGAGCATATTTTAAATTTCTTGGAAGTTCTTGATTTTCTTTCTTTTATGGAATTTCTCAAAATCAATTCGTGAATCTGAATAAGTCGTGGAAAAAATTCAGAATTTTTTCAAACGATAGTGGATAAACATAACAAATTTCGTCAAAAAATTGCAAAAAAAAAAAAAAAAAAAAAAAAAAAAAAAAAATCGCGAATGTCGTTACAGATTGGCAGAAAAAAGAAACAAATATCGATAAACGACTGAGAAAAATATTGGAAATATCATTATAAGGTCGCAGAAACAAGTAGCGAATTTTCTTTAATTGGTGACGAAAAGATATAACTATTTTTGTCAATTTTCCGCGCAAAAATACCGCAAATTTCGAAAACGCGGATTTCGTTGAAAGATCGCGATAAAGAAAAAGACGAATTTAGTTGCAAGATTGCCGGAAAAACGCGAATTTCGCCAAAGGAGCGAAATAACGCAACACGAACTTCGTTAAAAGATCGTAGTAGAAACGTAAATTCGAAAAAAAAAAAAAACTTTGGAGGAAGATAGCGGTAAAGAAACTAGAAATTCTTTAAACGATTGTGGAAAAAAAATCGTGAATATCATAAAATGGTCGCGGAAAAAAAATCGTGAATCTCGTCAAATTTTCTACATTGGGCTAAAACTTTAAAACCAGCTTCCTTTTATAAGTATCAAAAGGACGCCGTAAAACGAGAAAAACTCTAAAAATCGAATAAAATTTTCAGAGGAAAAAAAATATTACTATCTTGAGATGAAAGATTAAAACTGAATTCTTTTTACGAATGCCAAAAAATGCCTACGAAACACGAAAAAATCACATTAAAAAATTGCATAAAAATCACAAATAATTCAAAAATAGCGGTGGGAATTCTGGATTCCTTTAATAATGTAGAAAATTTGCCACAAAATGCGGAAAAAAATTCACTCATAAAAAATTTAAAATAAAAAAACTGAAAAAAAAAAAAAAAAAAAAAAAATCTTAACTTTGGCTTTGAAGTACATAACTTCAGATATGGATGTACTTCATCCCATCTTGCAGCTCTGCATTCACTTTAGAAAATAACACACACAGATAACATCTATGTTTATTATTATTACATATAGTTTTTATTCTGAAAGCATATACAGAACTAACTTTTGAAAAATCGATTAATCCGAATTTAATCTTGTGACGGTTGGATACACGCCTTGAGTGTCATTTGTAACATGAGGATGAAATGAAGACATAATTCTAGATATAAGTTAAAATCACAGTTTATTTAAACTGCTAGGACTCAGGGAAAGTGGAGCGTCAGTTTGATAATTCCAACAACTAGTCACAATACTAAAAGATTAAACTCATAACTATACTCACAACTCCGGCGCTAGACTCAGTCGAGGCACTTCAAATCAATTTCTCGTTCCGACTTCAGCTAAACACTAGATACAATCTTTATAAGACAGCCCGTGGCTGTAAACCTTCTTTATTATAAAAAAATACTCAACGTAATTAAACTATCTCTTACCACCGGCAATCTTCTTGTATAGCTCCGCTCGTGATAAACTAACTCGATGCACACTGCTGGCTAGCTCACTCTTAAAACATCATCTCATTTACTGGAGGCTAATAATCCAATTCACCCGGCTGGCTTTCGCCGCCTTCTCCTCACCACCGCACACTCCAACTCACCACCGCACACACTCCAACTCAAAGCTTTTATACGTTGCAAACTGAAGAGGGCATTACGAATTTGCATATTACTAATAACCGCGAACTAACTGTAGAACCGAGGGCGACACTCACGCTCTAGAAAGTTAAAGTAAAATAAAGGATAGAGGTCGCTTTCACGCTACACATGTTAAAACACTGACGTCACGATCTCACTAAAATGCTAGTGGGCTTTTATCACAAAGGACACTCCCTCACAATCTGCATGAATGTAAACTCTGAAACTGAAAACAATTAGAGTTAACCCGATTTTGGAACTAACAGAGATCGTATTTTATTGGTTGCCGAAAAATATTTAAAATTTTAACAATCCATAACAACAACAAAAAAAAGTCTATTGATTACGGAAGAAAATATCAAATTTCGTGAAAGAAGTATGCAAGAAAAAGAAATGAGAATTTTCTCAATTAGTTTTGGAGAAAATATCATGAATTTTGACAAATGATAGACGAAAAAAAAAAAAAAAAAAAAAAAAAAACATAAATTCTAATATTTATATATATATATATATATATACATATATTTGTATGCTACAAACAATTTTTGAACATGCTAAATCCAATTGAATTTTAAAATGCATAATCAAATAAATTTTAAAAAGATCATTAAACAATTCACACTTACTCTATACTTACTTTCAGTAATGCTTACGAATTCTTTTGTGTAACCCTGTACATGATCTATAGAATTTATATTTACCACATAATGTGCAACAATTTAGTTAAATTTTAAACGCACTTTCAGCAATCATCTTAATGCACAATACTTTAGTTTTTGTATCAGAAATCTTTCATGTGTCCCTGTAAATGAACAATAAATGTGATGCACTTTATATTCTACTGCAAGCACCTTGGATATTGTAAACCTCAGTGATGTATACCAATTCCATTATGATTGAAACAGTGTCCTGCCCGTAATATAAAGGAATACCTTTGAGTTTTCCTGTAAAGAGGTCTGTATGTGCTACCGATAACGTATTCTATAGGAACCATCTTCTAGTGCATCTCAAAAATGTATGTAAATTTCATCATTTTTCTTCATCATTTTGGAATTTTCAACTGAGGTACATGTATTTCTGAACCGGACTAAGTTTTTATATGCATGTACTTAATAGATACAAATCTATGTATTACATACAGACCTGCTCAAAGAATTCCGATAATTCCGAGATGTAGATGGGAACAGCTGAAATCGGGTTTTCAAATGCGTTATGCGTTTCCATAGGGTTGAATTATTGCATAACAATTACATAATATTTGACCTTATTAAACGGCGCAGTTTTGCAGCGGCGTAGCAAGCGGGAGGTGGTCCACCCCGGGTGTCACCCTCTAAGGGGTGACACCCAATCTCTTTTTGCAAATCTATATATAGGGTAGATGTGCCAGTAATGGACCACCTTCCAGTAATGGGCCACCTCGCACTTTTGGGTTTATAAAAAAATAATAAATAATAGTTAAGCTTTTATTAATTTTTTCTGAACTCTACCTGGCATGTTTTATAAGCTGGATTAATTTTTACACTTTTCGTCAAAACAATCAGGAAGCAAAAAATAAAGTTTCACAGTTTTTCTGTTTTTCACTGAAAATCTTAATAAACATTCTAAGAGCTGACTTTACTTGCTTAGTTTATATCTTTTTTTATTTTTTCGTAAAAATTGAATGTTTTTGTTTGGTTAGCAATATAAAACATTGAATTTAATATACCAATGGCCATTTACAAAATTTTATTTATTTTTAAGATTTTAGGAGGGGTGGTCCATTACTGGACTGCTTATTTCGTGATTTTCCAGTAATGGACCACCCAAGTGATCAATACAAAAAGTGTTATTTTAGTAGAGATAAAATATTTTGATTTAACTAAAAAGCTAAATAATCAAATTTAATACTTAAATTTTACCTATTAGAATTTAATAAAGACAATTTCTTTATAAATAGTTGGTTTTTAAAAAGTCATCCAAAATTGGTACAAAAAACAAGCAGTACATTTGACAAAATCTAGATGTGCCGTTACAAAAGAAGTTGTTTTAAGTTGGTTCAGAAATGTAAAATCATATTTGGAAGAAGATATTATTAATATTTTCTTCCGAATTCTAAAGCATACAGAGAGAATTTTCAATAAAGTTAAAACAAGGTTTCTTTTGTGTTCTTAAAACAAGGAAAATTTTGGGATCAAAATCAGTTAAAGCTGTGTATTATGTAGTACCAAATAACGAAAAAGAACAAATCACTGTTATGGGATATTTTTCAGCAAATGAGATTGTTCCATTTGTGATAATATATCCATATAAGCATCTCTGAAGGTAAATTGAGGAATCAATCTGTGCCAAATTGATGGGCTATATGATTATCTGATAATGGTTGGATAGTGCAAGAAAATTTATCATTTTAAATTCATTCTAAAATTCCATATTGAATAATTTGGACTATCGGAAAGGGATGATAAAATTGAAGATCTGTTAATTATCTTTCATAGTTGCACAGCACATCATTTAGATAATGATATGAATGAAGATTGGAGACTTTTTTTAATGCCTTATTTTATCTAAACTTGATTTCAGTAAAACATTGTCTTTACCTTATAAATCCTTTAAATTTAAATATTTTGTTTTATATCTTTACAATATAAATCCTTTAATGTTAGTTAGTAATAAACAGTTAATAATATCATTGATATTTTGTTTTATATCCACATTATAAATCCATGATTATAATAAATTCATAACATAAATTTAAATATTTTGTTTTATGTTTTTTCATTATAAAACCCTTAATGTAATGAATTTCTAACTTAAGCTTTAATATTTTGTTTTATTAGTATGCTTTCATTAAGTCCTGGATCAAAATACAATTGAAACAAGTTGGAAATTGCATGTGAAGCGTAGCAAATGAGGTGCGTTCGTACGATAACGAAGTTTTAAAAATATATACAGATTTTCCTCATATAGTAGACAATACTTCGGATACAGTACAGTGGTTGAACTCTTTGTGTTCCTATAAACATACAGGAAGTAATTTTCATTACACCTCAGCAACGTATATTATATTCAAAAAATGTGGCACAGTTTAATATAATTAAAACATGTCCCAAACAATGTTTCCCTTCATAGCATTGTGTAGTGGAATACTTTTGTGTGGCCCTGTAATTTAATAATAAATATTCTTTGCATCTCAGATTGTACAGAATTCATATTTTAGTATATATATACGTCATAGGTTCATGTCAATTTTATTATGTTCGAATGAGTGTAACACCATTAAAATGCATGTGCAACTTTTTTCCCCCATTGACTGTAATGTAACGGAATACTTTTGATAATCCCTGTAATTGGTCTATGCATCTGATTATCATAAGATCTGAAATGACTCGACAAAATTATGTAATAAATATATGTTTTAAATTTCAACCGATTAAAATGCATTTTAAACTTTTTTCCCATTGACCGTAATGTAACGGAATCCTTTTGATTTTCCCTGTAATTGATCTATTCACCCGATTTTCATAAAATTTGAAATGACTTGACAAAATTATGTAATGTTAATGTATTTTAAATTTCAAACGATTCGGTTGGATAGTTTTTGCGTTGTTATATGTGGACAGACAGACGGACAGACTGAACGACAACTATAGGTGCTACGTATCTACATAATTACGAACGCACCTAAAACCAATTATCTGTTATTTTTTGTTAGGTGGCTCATTACTGGAACATAGGCGGTCCATTACTGGAACATATGTGGTCCATTACTGGGCTTTTCGGTGTTTAGACATATTTCTGTTATTTAAAATTAAATTTTTATTTCTATTGGGAAATGTAACTATGGGATTAGGTAAATATTGTTGAAAGATTAATATAATATGAAAAAAATTGAAATATGATAATTATAACTATTAATAAAAAATTATTTTTTACAGAAATTCCTTAAGGGGGTCCATTACTGACACATCTACCCTATAATCTTAAAAGATTTTGGAAAATTATTCTGTAATAAAATGAAAATTCTAGCGCACGACGCAATAGAATTAATTTTCTTTTATTTGAGAATCTGAAATTTTCTAAATAAGATATGCACCAGAGAACAAAAACCAACCTACTCAACGAATGGATAGCGAAAGCAAACTTTAAAAGAAAGACTTATCTTCTACATATAGACACCACATTGACTTATGTAGATTATGGATTGAGTGATGAGTCATTCCTGTGGTTTTTTTATGCAGGAGGACAAAAGATAAATAAGGAATGGTGTGATTATTTGTTGTAAATAACGTAGAATTGTGATTGGAAAAAATATGACGGACAGGACGGGGGGGGGGAGGTACCCTAGTAAGTGGGGGTGGCCCCATTTACATCCGTCCCGGGTGCCACCCATTCTAGCTACGCCACTGCAATTTTGTTACATTATTCAGAATGTGTTGGGAAGTTTCAGAATCTACGCTGGACGCATGATTTTTTCTTTCTTGTTAAGCACTTTAATTCGTTGAATTTGGCGAATATCGACTTTTAATTAATTAAAATAGTATAGTTTATTAAAATCCGTTATTCGGAAACGGGATGGGAAAGTTTTCTCCAGGGTTTAAGTGTCGTGATAATGCAAAACAGATCTTCGCATGTTTTCCAGAGGTATGGTACAGACATTTCTCCTCCGTACATTTGACCACGCTTGTGCACAAATAATTCTGATGACAGAACATTGGGAGGAGAAATAAAAAACCTGAACTAAAACTAAAGAACTCGCCGATAGGATTAGATAACAGGCGCTTAATTTAGTAAGCTATCAGGCTCAAAGCGGACATTTGGTCGATACGCAAGCAGGAAGAAACGTTCTGCATTTCTTTTACTCAACATTACTACAAACTGAGAACAGAAAGTAAGAATTTTCCTTTTCTTTTTTTCCCTTAACTAATGGCCCAGCAGGATTCTATTTTGTCAAGCGTCTTTAATTATAAGAGCCTGGATTATAATAGATAAATAAATCTGTTACTAATAGTAAATAAATAAATAAAATCCGTGAAAAAGAAACGATGAGAAGATTCGTTCCCTCCATAGCCAAAAATACTCAATCATCAGTGTGACTTATGTGTCAGAGTGTGAGAAAATAAGAGTAATTAGGAATGAGTAACGATATGTACCGATGAAAACGGAAGTGTGAAATCCGAAAAAAACAGACCGTTATATACTCCATTTTAGGACTGTGTTTAAAGATTTTCACCCTCCAAACACATGTCATTTTATACATTGAAAAATCGATTAAGGGTTCCACCGATAGAGCGTTTCTACACGATGGAAAATAACATGATATACGACCCCTGACCTTGGTACGATCCCATAGTGCATGCTATGTGAGGATTTTTCTTATCTTGTTTTAAAGGTTGTTTAGAAGACAGAATAAATGCATGTACAGTTGGCTTTCGTTAATTCAAACTTGTCGGGACCTCCACAAAAAATGCTCGAATTATGTAAAATTTGAAATAAAAACATGCTTAATAGGGTACTATTACAAAGGAATTAATGTTATAGTGTTTTTAAATTTATTTTGGACTTTATCGTTAGAATATGATTTAATATTAAATTAGAAAGTATAAATACATGAACTAATTAAAAGATTAGAAACAAGCACAATGAAAGAAAAATTTCAAGCGTAACTGATGGACATGCGGGACACTAAGAAAGTGGATACCAAATGCATTGGATTATATATATACTTGTTCGGAACAATTTTCACAAAAATCAAAGGAAGAAAGTTATTCAAATGATTTGAAATCCGTGAGAAAGAAAGTAAAAATAAAAAAACGGAATTCCCGTTAGTTCGAACTAAACGAAGTCGAGAGAAAATGTGTTCGAATTAAGAAAAAATTTTAATGTTATTCTGCCATTGAAAATTTCGGGACTTCAAATTTAGTTTGAGATAAGTGAAGATTCGAATTATCCGATTTCAAATTAACGAGAGTCGACTGTATGTTTTTTAGTACATCACCCTATTATATTAGTTGCATACATCTGTAGAATAATGAAATGGAATGGAATATATTATTTTTATGTAAATTAATGCTTAGTAAAAAAAAAAATATATTGATTATTTTAAGGTAGATGAAAGGGATTTTCTAAGTATTTTTATTTTTCTTATTATTGGAGAGCTAAGCAATAAAATTGCAACAATATTAAAATTTAAAATTCTTAAAGTTTTTTAAATTTATTTTGCCATTGTAATTTTTAACTGCGTTTCTCAAAAATACTACTAAAATATGTTAAATTCTACGCAGAGAAAAGAAAAGAAAAAATAAATAATACTACTCGAAATTATGAATAAATATCATTATTTTTTGTTTAAATATGTCGATTTAACGGTTTTTAATTTACACTTTCCGAAAAATGTGTAATCCGAAGTAGGATAATATGATTTAGTTCGACATTTACAAAAAGTTTTATCCAAAAGGTGATATATTTTCATATTATTAATCTGTATGAAATAATATCTTCCGAATTCGTTTAAAATGCACGTAAATGTAGAACTGGAAATATCATGCCATGTAAATAACTTGAAATTTTAAACATGGATTGAGCATGTGTACAAGACATATATTAAAGTTTTTGAACAGTAGTTTTTAACCAAAAGTAGGTGAGCCAACTATAGACCATGACGACAATCGTATGGTCGAATTTGATTAAGGCAGCACTCGAAAGCTATATTTCTTCTAAGACATTTTCTAATTTACTTTTAAATATAAGCGTGTTAACTGCAGACACAACTATATTCAAGGTATTTTTGTAATCTAAAATTTTTTTCCAATAAGTGATTCTTATCGTGATGACAAGTGATGGCATCTGAAATTAAAAGTATAATTCTCTCAGGAAGATGAATTTTTTCTCCTTTCTTGCGCTTTCGTCTCTGGAAATTATGTTCAAAACGCCGAATTTGACTGAGTGTTTGTTCCCCAAAAGGGAAAAAACAGTTCTATTGCATCATTTCTGAATAAGGTCATCTGCTAATTTGATACGTTTATGAACAAAAAAGTAATTTAAAAATGAGTCAGAAAGTAGCCAATTTGAATTGGAGAAAATCCTTAAACGTGAAATATACAAGCATTAATTTGATAATAATGTCAAGCTCTCCAAACTTTTATCCAAAATTCAAAGAAAGAAAAAAAAAAATCACTTATGTTTTTAGAAATTGCATATGCAAATACAATAACTTTCTGTGATGTGAACACTGCGTCAGAAGGAAATTCATCGTCAAAAGGTTTCCATGCCCTCTGAATTTATAGACATAAGAGTAAAAATTGTCTAAAGTAAAATATTGTCTACTGTAAAAAAAAAAAAAAAAAAAAAAAAAAAAAAAAAAAAAAAAATCCGATTTTGATTGATTTTGCCTTAGGCAAAGTTTATTCTATTTAAAATCAAAAGTTAAAGTTTATATAAATAAAACAAGCCAACTGAAGAACTAAATATGTAAGAAATTATGAAGAAATTCAATATGAATTATCAAGACCCTCACTCATGCCCCCCCCCCCAAAAAAAAAATTGCCAAATATTTTTTAAACTTTAATAAAAGCTATAACACACATTCAATTTCCGATAGAGCTGTCAAAATTTCCAAATATAATTTGATTTGACCAAATATAATTTGATTTAACCCCCCCCCCCCCAACCAATAAAAAGTCTCAGCGATGACCCTGCATATTCCTATGAAACAAAATCCTTTAATAATTGTAAAAGAACTTTAATAATATCATATTTCTCTCATATTTCATTTAAAATATTATTTTTTCTATTTAAATCAATTATAGATCAAGTAGGATTCACTTTATTTAAAATTTTTAATTGTAAAGATTTACATTTTACTGTACAGATGTACCTTTTGCTTTCTTATTTAGATAAATATATTTTCGTTTTCCTCTGTTACATAAATATTTAAAACACAATTGCGCAATTAGTTTCTGGCCTACTCCTGAATCGTCCAAATATTTTCATAAGATAAATAAAGAGTCGAACAGCATATTAACATTGTTGTAAAGCTGTGTGTTGTTTATAATTGATTGCTACATTAATACAAGTTTTAAGCTGTTTTCAAGCTTAAAAAATCATCAAATTTTCTATGAAGTGCTGTATGATTAAAAAAAAATAGAAAAAAAATATTAAAATCTTAAAAATTTTTTAATTAATTATTTTTTAAATTAATAAGTTTTAATTTTAAACTTTATTAATTTAAAATAAATTTTATTAATTTAAAATAAATTTTATTAACTTAAAATAAATTTTATTATTTATTATTTTTAAAAAATTTTTAGATTAATAATTTTTAATTTAAAAAAAAATAAAAAAATTTCTGGTTTATTTGCAAACGCAATAGATATTTCAGAAAATAGTGTCAAAATGGGCGTTTTAACCGAATTTCTGTAAGAAAGGAGAATGCTCACTCAAACAGGGTTGGGAAACGTATTTGTCACGTGATCAAAATAGCTTGTAACTTAAGAAGTCATTTATTCATTTAAAAAAAAAAAAAAAAAAAAAAAAAAAAAAAAAAATGGAGATACAGGTCGATTACGATTCACTTCCATAGTCAGGCCTTCAGGTTTTATGTATATTTCCACGAAAAAAATAATTTGTAAATGGAGATACAGATAGATTCCGATTCGTTTTTATAGGCAGGCCTTCCAGTTTTATGTATATTTCCGTTGCACTGCTTAAATTTTGAAACTTTTGCTGCATTGTCAATCCACCGCTTTTATACAAAACAATGACTTCACTTATGGAGCATTATTATAGGTCAAAATACAGATATTCTATAAAAGCGGTGGAGTAAGGGCGCAGCAAAAATTACGATTTTTTAACAATGTGTTTGCATCAGATATAGTACTTATGGTTTGGTTTATTTTACTATCTACACGTGGGATATGGTCTCTAAAGGGGTGGGATGCCCTTCGTGGGGGTCTTTCTAAGGAAACATAACCCGTATTTACGCAAGGAAATCCAAAGTTCGAAGAAAAACTACGGAAAACTCCGAACGGTTAGGCCGATGGTCGCGATTGGGTTCGAACCCAGCACCTGCCATCTACCAGTTGAGAGGTCAGAACCTCTTGGCCACTGGTTCAGCCAACAATATTTATGACAGTATTCAGTATAGTTTTAAATCATGAATGCATCAGTAATAAGTAGCAATTTACGTTTGTTTTCTATTCTAAACTAGGATGTAAAAATCCTGATTTTTTTTTTTTTTTTTTTTTAATTAGACTTTTTCTTTATTTAGTTCTGATTTTTTTTTATTTATTTGAATCGGATTTTTATAATTTTTTCCCTCAGCGTTCAAATACTGAATAGTCACCAATAGTTTTGAGTTCCCAAAACAACTAAACCTCAAATTGCAAACACAATTTGTGTTTTTCTGTAAAATCATGATTTAATCGTTGTTATCCTAATCAAAACTATCTAATTTCCGACATATTCTTAAATTCATTTCTGTTTGTCAACGCATAGTACTTTTACTCATCAGAAGCTACTAAATCGAATGTTTTTAGTTTTTCGATAAAGGTTTGAGATTTTTCAGGAAAAGGGAACAAAGCGAATCTAGGAAAAAAAAGTGACCGGAAAAAAGTTATCGGAAAAAAAGTGGCATAAACTACAAAAGCGGAAAAAAGTGACACGGAAAAAAGTTACCGGAAAAAAGTGACAAGGAATTGATTTTGGGGATTCATTCGTTAAGTATGAAAGGGGGATCGGGGGGGGGGGGCTCATAATTTAGGTAAATGGGTTTTTCAGGCTGAATTAACTGTTTTGGTCCAATTTTTGGATATACGTTCATACTGAAAAGACGCTTGCCTGATTAGTTTTGGGAAGGGCCCAATTCGTCCTCAATTAGATGAATGGGTTTTTATGCAGAATTATCAACATGCGTCAAATTTGCATATAGGTTCTTTTCGATAAGGCTTATATATATTATATAATGCTTGAAGAGATTTATCTTACTTAGAGGAGTTTTCATGGTTAAGTATAGAGGGGGAACGGGGGATAACCTTTCTTAAATTAAATTAATAACTTTTTACGCATAATTATCCAATTTGCTTAGAATTTTGGACATAGGTTCATTATGATAAGACGTATCTCTGATTAGTTATGGGGTTTTTCAGCTTATTATAAAGGGTCAAAGAGCAATTATCTCCCCCTTAAACTAGATAAATAGGTTTTTATGTAGAATTATCCCATGTATTTCAACTTTTAAATATAGGTTCACTCTGATAAGGTGGATCCCTGAATAGTTTTAAGGATGTAATATCTAAGTATAGAAGGGGAATAGAATATAACCCATCTTAAATTAAATTACTATTTACGCAGAATTATCGGATTTGCTTCAAATTTTGAATTATAGATTCTTTATGATAAAGCGTATCCCTGATCACATATGGGGTTATTTTGCCAATTAAAAGTTGGGGCGGGTGATTATCCCCCCCCCCCCCACTTAAATTAGAAAAATTGTTTTTTTATGCTCACTTATTCGATATATTTCATATTTTGGATATATGTTCTTTCGCATAAAAAGAATCCCAGAATAATTTTAAGGGTTTAATGGCTAAGTATACAGTGGGGGAACGGAGGATACCCCCCCATTAAATTAATAAATGACTTTTTATGCAGAATTATCTGATTTGATTCAAATTTTGAATGTACGTTCATTATGATAAGGCGAATCCCTGATTAATTATGGGTTATTCCCCGTTCATCCCTCTATACTTAGCCATTAAACCCTTAAAACTATTCAGGGATTCACTTTATCAAGAAGAAACTATATCCAAAATTTGAAATACGTTGGATAGTTGTGCCAAAAAAACCCCCCAAACAATTTATCTTATTTAAAGAGTAGGGGGTAAATCGCCCGCTTCCCCTATTTAATTAGCAAAATGCCCCTATTTAATTAGCATCTGATTAGTTGTGGGGTTAACCCACAACTAATCAGAAATACGCCTTCTTAAAATGAATATACATCCAAAATTTGAAGAAAATCGGATAATTCTGTTTAAAAAGCCATTTATTTAATTTAAGGGGGTTTATCCCCCGTTCCCCCAATACATAGACATTAAGCCCTTAAAACTATTCAGGAATTCACTTTATGAGAAAGATCATATATCCAAAATTTGAAATACATCGGATAAGTGTGCATAATTTTTTTAAAATCTAATTTAAGGCGGGGGTAGTAATCACCCCCCCTTTTTAATTAGCAAAAGAACCCCGTAATTAGTCAGAAATACGTCTTATCATAATGAACCCATGTCCGAAATTAGAAGCAAATTGGATAATTCTGCATAAAAGCCATTTATTTAATTAAAAAGGGGTTTCCCTCATCTCCCCTTTAAACTTAGCCATTAACTCCTTAAAACTATTCCGGAATTCACCTTATCAGAAAGAACCTATACTTAAAAATTGAAATGCATCAGATAATTCTGCATAAATAATATTAAAATCTATTTATCTGGTTTGAGGGGGAGATAATTGCTCATCCCCCCTTTATAATAAGCAAAAGAACCCCATAACTAATAAGAGATATGTCTTATCATAATGAACCCATGTCCAAAATTCGAAGCAAATCGGATAATACTTCGTAAAAAGCCATTTACTTAATTTAAGAGGGGTTTTCACCCATCTTCCCTTTATACTTAGCCATTAAACCCTTAAAACTATTCCGGAATTCACCATATCAGAAAAAAACTATATATAAAATTGAAATACATGGGATAATTCTGCATAAAAACCTATTTATCTAGTTTGAGGGGGAGATAATTGCTCGTCCCCCCCTTTATAATAAGCAGAAGAACCCATAACTAATCAGAGATACGCCTTATCATAATGAACCTATGTCCAAAATTCTAAGCAAATCGGATAATTATTCGTAAAAAGTTATTAATTTAATTTAAGAAAAGTTATTTCCCGTTGCCCCTCTATACTTAACCATCAAACTCCTAAATCTCTTCAGACATTTTATATGCCTTACCGAAAGAACCTATATGCAAATTTGACACACGTTGGCTAATTCTGCATAAAAACCCATTTATCTAATTGAGGACGGATGGGGGGGGGGGGGTAATCGTCCCTACCCAAAACTAATCAGGCAAGCATATTTTCAGTATATACGTATATCGAAAAATTGAACCAAAACAGTTAAGTCAGCATGAAAAACTCATTTACCTAAATTATGAGCCCCCCTCCCCCCGATCCCCCCTTTCATACTTAATGAATGAATCCCCAAAATCAATTCCTTGTCACTTTTTTCCGGTAACTTTTTTTCCTTGTCACTTTTTTCCGTGTCACTTTTTTCCGTGTCACTTTTTTTCCGCTTTTGTAGTTTATGTCACTTTTTTCCGGTCACTTTTTTTCCGTTTACCGAACAGAGCTTATGTTTTGAATGGAATTTCGGGGTGCGACAACCTGGTTAACGTCGCAATTAGATAAAAGCCGAATATCCCTCTAAGATATAATTCATTTATCCAAAGAGGAGAAATCCTATTTCATTACAGATACTTCATTTGCCCCATGTCTTTCACTGTTATGCTCTTTGTGTCTAAAAATACGTCAAAATTTGTAGAGAGATTTTTTATTTTTCATTTTTTTTCTTTTCTTTTCTTTTTTGTTTCTTTTCTTTTTTGTTTCTTTTCTTTTTTTTTCTTTTCTTTTTTTTTTTTTTTTCTTAGTTTAGAAAATATTCAGATTTTACCAAAAATTGAAACTTTATTAAAAATGATGTGAAATCTGACGACATAAAAGATTAAAAAAATATTTTATATATAGCCCCCCCCCCCAAAAAAAAAAAAAACAAAAAAAAAACAAAAAAAAAAAAAAAACAATAATAGGAGTCGAAAAAAAATCTTAAATCCAAACTGCTTACATTCTGACTCATTTTTAAATTCATTTTTTAATTTAAACGCATCCAAATGACAGGTTCTTTTATTTGGGAACTACATAATGTGACCTGTTAGCCAATTTTTTGATAAAAACAGAATATATTTCAAAATATGCTGTCAAAATGTCGTTTTGAACAGAATTTCTCAAAGTGATTAAAAAATTGAGGTATTGAAATAACAAATTGTTTTTTTTTTCACTCATTTTTAAATTCATTTTTGTTCTCAAAGGCATCCAATTGACAAGTTTCTTATTTAGGAACTGTACATTGTGCCGTATTGGTCAGTTTTTTTTTTTTTTTTTTTTTTTTTTTTTTTTTTTTATAAAGGCAGAATGTACTTTAAAAAAAAAAAAAAAAAAAAAAGCCAAGGTGGGTGTTTTGAAGAGAATTTCCCGAAGCGAACGTGGTAAAAAAATTGACAATGTATTCAAATAACAAAATGCTCATAATATAGTCAAACCTCGTTAAAATGAACACGCTTTAGCATGAATTACTTTTAACATAAATTGTTTTCACAGTCTCCTATAAAGACGAATACAAAGATTTGATGCTGATAACATGAATTACTGTTAACATGAACACAATTTTGACTTCCCCCCCCCCCCCAGGTTTATGTTAACGAGGTTTGACTGCATATTTCAAAAAATGCTGTCAAAGTGAGCATTTTGAACCGAATTTCACTTAAGATGATTCTCATAAAAGATTCTCTTACAGAAAAATGAAATTAAAACTTCTTCAAAAGCGGCCAAATAAAATTATGAAACTAAGTTGAGTTAAAATTGAGTTTTTCTCTAATTATATTTCATTTTTGTTGTTTAAATGAGCACTTAAGGAAATCTACCTCCGCTTATAGACCAAGCCGGCAGGGGATTTTTTTTAATCTATGTATTTTTTATTTTATTGATGCCACTTTTTATTACAATGAAATAGAAACTATGTTAATAGAGTACATTTTAACACATGCTGGTGAAGCATAAAAATACGTATAAAAAGTACGTGTGAAATTTTGTTGCGGTGAAAGTAGCTACATGTTTAGTTTAAAATTTATTTTTACTTTGACAAATGTAACAAAAAAGAAAAAAATGATGTGATGGTGTCAAAATGACGTAATTTAGATTGATTTTTTATTTCTGTATTGGAAAGATTATGATAGGAGACTTTATTGATTATTTCATCTTTATTACATCTTTTGTCTGGTTTAAAAATTTATATATATATATTTATTTTAGTACGATATATTAGTTTTTTAATAAAGAATTCAGAAAAGTAAAGAATTTCAGAAAAATTAATAAAAAATGGTTGTGCCAAAAAAAAAAAAAAAAAAAGCGTTTTGTAAGGCATGTAATTCTATAGGAATAATTTTTGTTGGTTTATTGTAAATTCCTTTAACATTTCCTTATTATTGACAGAGTCCTATTTCTTTCATTAGGGAATTCTCTTTTGTCTTGAAAAAATAGCAGTATACTTTTGAGTGGCAGCAATTCAATTATTAGAAATGTGTAACGATGGTGACAGTGAACAGTGCTATTGCCTTCATTTTATCGTATTTACATTACTTCTAAATCTAAGTACTGTATAATTTCAGTAGTCACATGATAAAACAGTAATAAAATTAACTTTAGGATAAAAGTTATTTGAAAAATGACTCTCAACTTAGCGACATCTTAAGTTATTTCCAAATATTATTTATTTTTTTAAGTCCATTAAATGTAAATCGTGTTAAATAAAACCATCTTGTATAAAGTTGATTAATTTCTCGAAATTCCCATTCATTTTTAGTATTGACAAAAACAAGTACTGAATCTTCTATAATCGTTTTCCACTAATTTGTGCTTCGTATATGTTTTAATAACATAACCTCGGTGATTTTTTTTTTTTTTTCTAAGCAAGGAATATGAAAGCTACTTCTTCCTCCCGGCACTGATCGGAAGGACTTTTATTACATCACTTTGTTCCCCTGCATCACTTTAACCTTCAAATGCGTATTTGGACATTTGAATTCTATTGCTATCAGTTCTAAAAGGAATCTCATAAAGACCAGCTAATTCACATTTCGGTGTCCGATCTATTTTAGTGCAAATCAACTTTTTAAATTTCTTTGATAACCAGACTACTACATTTATATTATATCTAAGTGGTTCAATGGAGCATATCGTAACTTCTAGTACAAACCAGGAAAACAGTTAAAACTTTTATATGTCATTCCTTTATGGTTTACATCCTTGATATTTTTATGAAAACAGAATTCATAGATAAGTTTATTAATGAGGTTTGTTGAAGATTGTTTTCTTCAGCGATAATTCGAATGGTTAAATATTAAGCTCTTCAAAATATCTACTTGAACATACTTTAAAAGCTAGTCAAATAAAACGTTCAGATCAAATGACACGATTCCATCGTAAAATTTATTGTTCATAACTTTTTTTATGTAAAATTGTAGCATGCAAATTTTACATTAGACGAGATTTAAAAGTATGTTCTGATTCATTTTAAAACATAAATCATGATACTTGCAGGCATAACCAGAGGTGGGTTATTCATTAAACTGAGCAGGCTATAGCCTAGGGCCCGGATGAAAAGTGGCCTCAGTACTAAGATTTTCTTTCGGGTTCTCTCTTCATATTGAACTATATTTAGTGCAAAAGAGGAATGAATTGCAATATTCTTTGTTGTACACGTTTATGAATTTTTGAAAGATATTAAAACATAGATTGCATTCTGAATACCATCCATTTTTAATTTCTTCTATTTCCTCCCCCCCCCCAATTTTTATTTTTATTTTTATTTTTTTTTATGCATTTATGATGGTTTTACATAGAATCGCGGCAGTCAAGCCATGATTTTTAAGCAACTTTACGAATAATGTATTTTAAAGACTTTTTAAAATTTGTATCAAACGGTTTGTCTATTTTCACCCTTCAGTTTTTAGCTCGTAGGCTATCTAAGCGTGAGACCTTATGCACCCGCCCGTTCTGTATGTATGTGTGTAACGCGATAACTCATGATAAAAATGTCCGACTTACTTAAAATTTTGAATATAGGTTTATTCTGATAAGGCGTTACCATGATTAGATTTTGGGAGCGCATTTTATAAGTATAAGAAGGAGAACGGGGTCTAATGCCTCTCCCCTTACTTTATATAAATGTGTTTTTCATGCAGAATTATCAGATTTCATTCAAATTTTAGACACAGGATCATTCTGATAAGGCTTTTCTATGATTACTTTTGGAAGTTCATCGGATAAATATAAGGAGCAAAGAACGGAGACTAATTCCCCCCCCCCCCTCCCGTTAATTTAGATAAATGGGTTCTTCATATAGAATTATGAGATTTCATTCAAATTTTAGACATAGGATTATTCTGAAGAGGGCACCTCCATGATTAATTTTTGAAGCTCAATGGATAAGTATTGGGGACGAAAGCTACCCCCCCCTCCTTTTTCAGAAAAATGGGTTTTTAATACAGAATTTTCAAATTTCATTCAAATTTTAGATATTGGATCATTCTGATGAGGTGTCTCCGAGATTAGTATTGGGTGCTCATTGGATAAGTATAAAGGGGGGAATGGAGGGTAACCACCCCATAATTTAGGTTAATGTGTTTTTCACGCAAAATTTACCTATTAGCTTCAAATTTTTGATATAGGTTCATTCTGATCAGATGCTTCCCTGATTTGTTTTTGGAATTTATAGGATAAATATAAAGGGGGGATAGGGGGGGACTACGCCTCTTAATTTAAGTAAACGGTTCTTCATGCAGAATTAACCGATTTGCTTCCATTTTTGGATACAGGTTCATAGTGATAAGCTTCCCTGATTAATTGTGGGCTTCTTTTATTAATTATAAAAGAAGTTAAGGACGATTACCCCCCTTAAGTTAGCTAAATAGAGTTTTATGCAGAATTATTCGATTTGCTTTAAATTTTTGTATGTAGGTTCTTTTTGTTAAGTTGAATGTCTCAATAGTTTTGGAGGTTTAATGGTTTAGTATAAAAGAGGTAAAGGGGGAACTTCTTCTTAAATTACATAAATGGGTTTTCATGCAAAAATATCCGACTTGCTACAAATTTTGAATACAGGTTTATTATATGATAGGACGTATTAGTAATAAGTTTTTGAATTCAATCACTAAGTATAAAAAAAATTGTGGGAGGCTATTTCCTCCCTTAATTTGTTTTTCGAAGGGCATTATTATATAAGTCTGTAATAGTACAATCAGTGTGCATAGCCTGTGATCTCAATATCATTAGTTTAACTGGGCAATATTCTTTTTATTAAACCTTTCCCTTCCCCCCTCCAACACTTCTTTAAAGAAAGCCCTGTATTTTACGTTTCTGGATATCTTAAATATGATTTTTTTTCTTCAAACGATTTCTGTCCGTTTATTAAAAATTTATGAGTGCTACTATAATGCAAAATTACTACACAAAATTCAAAGAAATTTTATATTTAGTGTAACCCAGTCTGATGATTATTGATTATGCACTAATACTTATTAGATTTCGGTGGTAATAATGAAGAAAATAACTTCTGCCAGGGAGGAAGATGTACAAGTTGAAAATTGCACGTTAAACGTGGGAAATGAAGTGTGTTCGTACTGAATTTTTATAAATATTCAGATCTTGGTTCAATCATGCAAAAATGCATGAACATATTTTATACGATTATACATATTAAATTCAGTAATACGAAACTAATAAGACTCCATCTTAAGTAGGACGTTATCAACATTATAAAGCCAGAATCATAATCTATCATGGGATATCACTGAATCAATTACGCTATGATTTAGTAGAATAAAGAATACTTTTATTTCTCTTTTAAGTTCTGAGTCTGTAAGTCAATTGAAATGACTCGACAAAATTCTCCAATAATTATATAAATTAAATTTCAAACCATTCAGTTGTATAGATTTGGACTGCTATATGCGGAATGACAGACAGATCAGATGACGATTATAGGTGCAACATATTTACAAAAATACATTTCCCCATACACCGTAATGTATTGGAATACTTTTGAATGTCTCTGTGTAAATGAACTATGAACGTTACGTACTTTATTTTCACTGCCGAACATGACGCAGAAAATCTCAATAACACATATCAATTACAAAGCAATCCAACTGTATATACGCAAGTTAGAGTTTAGACATATAGTCGGACAGATAAACCAATTTTTTAAGCACTTTCAACTATGTTTATACTGGTTTCGGACTTTTTTTATAATAAAGATACTTCACTTTCGAAACTAGTTCTGAAAGTGGAAGTATGTTATTAAAAAATCTGCAAATCGGATAAGTGAAACAAGTCATATTAGATATTAACATAAGTTATCCTATAGAAAAAAGAAATGTTTGAAAATATTTAAATTTAATTCAGAAATTCGAAAATAACCTGCGCATAGGTTTAGAATCAGTAAGCGGGTGTTTCAAGTGAGTGAATAGACCACTTAATTGCACAAAGTATGCAAATCAAGTACCGAATCAGATTTGTTTTAAAAGATGCTATATATACATATTAACATAAGAAATTCAGTTTTTTAATATGGTCCCTGATTTCTGAACTATTCTCTTCCCTCTACAAAGGACGTTTAAAAATATTATACTGTTTTGCGACCAAAACTTATTGAATTTTATTTAAATTTTATGAAAATTCAATTTTCTAGATTATCTAGATCTATTATGAAAATCAATATAACTATAACTTATAAAATACAGAAACAGTATACAAATTAAATTTCATGTTTTAATATGCATACAGCTTCTTGTAAAACAAATATACCATACATGAAATCTGTACTTAAATTTTATAATCTGATTTATGATATGATCTAAAAGATGTATATTTTGAATCACTCGAAATATATGTCTTTGAATAAATGATAAAGAAGTCCGCAAATATGTCAAGTCTACGGGTTCGTGTGGTCATTAATCCGCCTTTGGCAAAACTATTGAATTTTTCATTATCTAAAGATTATTTTAAAATTTATTTTATTATTTATTTATTTATTTTTGATAAATGAATTACATCTTAAGTTATAAATGATTTTTCCCCCTCGTGATTACAATATCATGAATAAATTCATCAGTAACTGAACTTTTCACATCAATGTTTCCCCCCCCCCCCCTTTTTTTTTTTTTTTTTTTTTTTTTTTTTTTTTTTTAATAAATGGCACAGTTTAGAGTGTTCTCACATCCTGACGTATTATATCTTTTGACATATGAAACATTTAATGTGTTCTATTAATACATGCATGAAATTTTCAGTCGGTTCTTGATAATGATATAATGTGTTTAATTTTCTTTCAAGTAAAGCATATTTCAGATTATGCTATCAACACGGAAATTTAAATTAAATGTTTCAGCCGTATGGCATTTCTCAAATAGAAACTGACTACTTTGACACATTTTTAGTTAATTTTTGTTCTTAAACGAAAGAAAAGGGCAGATACTCTTATTCGAAAACTGTGCAATCGAACAGTTTTCTATTCTTGGATAAAGGAAGAAGATATTTTAAAGAACGTTGTCAAAAAACCGCTTTTGAATACGGAAAAAGAAAAAACTGCCATCATGAGAAAACAGCTGTTTATAAGTCATGATATAAGTGATTTATCGGAAAACGAAAAATCTTTGCATAACAAATCATTGAATAGTTATGTCTCCAAGTATTGTGCTTTTATGTCTTTAAATGAATCCGTTAATGTGCCAGTAACTCTTGCGTTGTATAGAGCAAATATTTTTTCCCTGTTTTAGGGGAGAGAAAGGATCACTTTAACAGTCATGAAAATAATTACATCACATAGTCTAAGAGCTAGCAACGTCAAAAATCACGTCATTTTATCAAGGCTCATTTTTTAATATGTTTTTCGCTCTTATGGTAGAATACATTTGCAAGCGGTCTGGCAGTCGGGGGACGTTGCGATTACCTGTGGCAGAAGGGGTTATGCAGGTCAAAAAACTTCAAAATCACGTCATTTTATCAAGGCTCATTTTTTAATATGTTTTTCCCTTTTATGGTAGAATACGTTTGCAAGCGGTCTGGCAGTCGGGAGACGTTGCGTTTACATGTGGCAGACGGAGTTATGCAGGTCAAAAAGCTTCAAAATTACGTGATTTTATCAAGGCCCATTTTTAAATATGTTTTTCCCTTTTATGGTAGAATACGTTTGAAAGCGGTCTGTCAGTCAGGAGACGTTGCGTTTACATGTGGCAGAAGGGGTTATGCAGGTCAAAAAACTTCAAAATCACGTCATTTTACCAAATCTCATTTTTAGGTGTGTTCGTAATTATGTAAATACGTAGCACCTATAATGGTCGTTCAGTCCGTCCGTCTGTCTGTCCGCATATAACAACACAAAAACTACCCAACTGAATCGTTTCAAATTTAAAATACATAATTATTATATAATTTTGTCGAGTCATTTCAAATTTTATGAAAATCGGATGAATAGATCAATTACAGGAGCAATCAAAAGTATTACATTACATTATGGTCAATGGGGGGGGGGGGGAAGTTTCAAATGCATTTTAATCGTTTGAAATTTAAAATACATAATTATTACATAATTTTGTCGAGTCATTTCAAATTTTATCAAAATCGGATGCATAGTTCAACTACAGGGACAATCAAAAGTGTTTCATTACATTATGGTTAATGGGGGAAAATGTTTCAAATGCATTTTAATGGTGTTACACTCATTCGAACGTAATAAAATTGATACGCATCTATAAAGTACATATTATAATATACATTTTGCATAATCTGTGGTGCAAAGAACATTTGTTATTGATTTACAAGGCCACACAAAAGTATTCCATTACATAATGGTATAGGGAGAACATTGTTTGATGAGCGTTTTAATTGTAATTCACTATTTACAATATTATGAAATTAATATATGAGACTAATATTTTAAAACTTCGTTATCGTACGAACGCACCTCATTTGATACGCTACACGTGAAATTTCCAACTTGTTTAATATGTTTTTATCAAGCTTAAAAGTTACAAGATATTACTCTTTGGATAGCAGACAACATATAATTATTTTGCCAGACACAAATTCGCTATTTAAAGCCGCAAAATTAATGCCAGAGGGCTTTAAATATGGCAACGAAAGTGCCTGTTCCTAAAGTGGTTTATAACTTAAAAATTATAAGACCTCTTTGCATAATTTTATCAAGCTTAAAAATTACAAGATATTACTCTTTGGATAGCACCCAACCTATAATTAATTTGCCAGACACAAATTCGGTTGCAAAGTTAATGTCAGACGGCTTTAAATATGGCAACGAAAGTGCCTGTTCCTAAAGTGGTTTATATTAAAAAAATTATAAGACCTCTTTACGTCATTTTATCAAGCTTAAAAATTACAAGAATTGCTCTTTGGATAACAGACAACCTATAGTTAATTAATTAATTAATTAATTAATTATTAATTTGTCTTATATTTTTTTAATTATAAACCGCTCTTGGAACAGGCCCTTTTGTTGCCATATTTAAAGCCGTCTGTCATTAACTTTTCAACCGAATTTGTGTCTGGCAAATTAATTGTAGATTGTCTGCTATCCAAAGAGTAATATCTTGTAATTTTTAAGTTTGATAAAATGACGTAAAGAGGTCTTATAATTTTTAAATTATAAACCACTTTAGGACCATGCACTTTCGTTGCCATATTTAAAGCCTTCTGGCTTTAACTTTGCAACCGAAATTGTGTCTGGCAAATTAATTGTTGGTTGTCTGCTATCCAAAGAGTAATATCTTGTAATTTTTAAGCTTGATAAAATGACGTAAAGAGGTCTTATAATTTTTAAATTATAAACCGCTCTTGGAACAGGCACTTTCGTTGCCATATTTAAAGCCGTCTGGCATTAACTTTGCAACCGAAATTGTGTCTGGCAAATTATTTGTAGGTTGTCTGCTATCCAAAGAGTAATATCTTGTAATTTTTAAGCTTGATAAAATGACGTAAAGAGGTGTTATAATTTTTAAATTATAAACCGCTCTTGGAACAGGCACTTTCGTTGGCATATTCAAAGCCGTCTGGCATTAACTTTGCAACCGAAATTGTGTCTGGCAAATTAATTGTAGGTTGTCTGCTATCCAAAGAGTAATATCTTGTAATTTTTAAGCTTGATAAAATGACGTAAAGAGGTCTTATAATTTTTAAATTATAAACCACTTTAGGAACAGGCATTTTCGTTGCCATATTTAAAGCCGTTTGGCATTAACTTTGCAACCGAATTTGTGTCTGGAAAATTAATTACAGGCTGTCTGCTATCCAAAGTGTAATCTTGTAATTTTTAAGCTTGATAAAAACATATTAAAAAATGAGTCTTGATAAAATGACGTGATTTTGAAGTTTTTTGACCTGCATAACCCCTTCTGCCACAGGTAAACGCAACGTCTCCCGACTGCCAGACCGCTTGCAAACGTATTCTATCATAAAAGGGAAAAACATATAAAAAAATGAGCCTTGATAAAATGGCGTTATTTTGAAGCTTTTTGACCTGCATTACCCCTTCTGCCACATGTAAACGCAACGTCTCCCCTGCCAGACCGCTTGCAAACGTATTCTACCATAAAAGGGAAAAACATATTTAAAAATGAGCCTTGATAAAATGACGTGATTTTGAAGCTTTTTGACCTGCATAACCCCTTCTGCCACATGTAAACGCAACGTCTCCCGACTGCCAGACCGCTAGCAAACGTATTCTACGATAAAAGTGAAAAACATGTTAAAAAATGAGCCTTGATAAAATCAGGTGACGAAAACGTTGCTAGCTCTTAGACTAACAGATGTAATCTGTTGTAACTGAAAATCTTTCATGATATATGAAATTTCTGATATTCTTTGAAAACTGATAGAGAATACCGAAAAAACACACATGTGTAAGAATAAAGGAAATTTCGTAATAGCACTGTCAGAACGTTCCGCATTATTGAATTGTGAAATGGAAAAGATGGAAATTGGCAATTATAAAATAAGTTAACACTAATTAAATTAACTTATGATTTTAACACTTTTCGACATAACTGAAATGAAATGTTAATTTCTAAGATGCTTATTTGATATTTCCTTCCAGGTTGACAGGTAGAGGCAGTTCTGAATTTTCAAACGGGCTGGACCGACAATAAATAAATAAATTAAAAGAAAAAAGAAAAAAAGAAATTAAACTGGCCTTACGGGCCAGGCCGAGCAAATAAAATATTTAGCGGGCCGGACTATCGGGACGAGACGTATCTTTCTAGCGGGGCGTCCGGCCCGCTAGAAAGATTTGTGCAAAAACGATAAAATGTGAACTATTTTTAATGAATATGGCTTTAACGAGAATAAATATAAATGTGCGTCACGAGCTGATTCTTATTTGACAACATCAATATAGAGATGTACGTTTTACAGATCGGCATCGGACAGTTACATTCTATCTAATCCGGGCTTAATATTTTTTTAGCAGACTCGTTCCTGGCCGAGATCAGGCTTGCATTGCTTTTCTACATATAGTCGAGCCGGGTCGGAACCAGACTTAATTGCGCTTACGATGTGTAGGGCAGACAACAAGATTTGTAAAAATTTGAATAGCAATAAAGAATTTATACGTTAACGTAATCTTTGGAAATATACTTCTTAGTGGTTCTTAAATTCATTTCACAACAGCGCGAAAGTCTGACACTTTTTCTGACTAATTTTTAATTGTAAATATATAAAATCAACAAGCTTGACTGTTGAAAAGATTTAGAGTCGAATAGCGTTTTCTATTTTTGATAAATAAGATACTTGTATACACTTGTTGAGATATAAGAGATTCTTGTCATGTGGTTGGAGATTTTTTTTCCCTTCCCATGCTGTCGCTTCCGGAAATTAGATTCAAAACGATATACTTTGATAGCATTTTCTTAAACTGCTTGTATAAAAAAATGGATAAAGCCATTCGACTACATAGTTTCTAAATAAAAACACATGCTATTCTTATGCGTTTCCGAAAAAAAAAAAATAATAATAATTCAGAAATGTATCAGATTGCCTTTGGATTTGAGAAAATCATTAATAAAATGATATAGAAACATACGAATTGAATATTTCCAGCTGAGCGAAAAATTGCCCAGGCCGGGGATCGAAACCGGATACTTGGCTTACAAGGCCAATGCTTTACCTCTTAAGCTATCTGGGCGATAGCCGGCTTGTAAGCCAAGTATCCGGGTTCGATCCCCGGCCTGGGCAATTTTTCGCTCAGCTGGAAATATTCAATTCGTATGATAACTTTACCAATCAGTTTGATTGTGTTAAAAATAATGATATAGAAACATATTCATAAATCTTCTTTTTATTTTGAAGCTTCAAAAGTTTTGATGTTTTTAACTTTCTCTTTTTCTTTTATTTTAAGCCTTATTTTTTTTAATGAATCTTTATTTAAATGTTGAAAGTCTAAGAATATAAATAATCATTAATATTGCTATTGTGCATTTTCTGTAATGAATATATACAGTAAAATCATTCCATAAATGCATGCAGTAAGTATGCAGTATTCTTTAAAAGAAAGTTAATTATATGATAATTTTTTTTTTTCGAAATAGAAATTATGTCGGCAAAATTATGCAAGGACAAAAATGACTATACGACGCATGTCGCACGTCGCGCTCTTTCTGCTACTGGAGATGTTCCCTCATTGGTAAATAAGGAGGAAATTAGCGAGGAAATAACAAAAATCATCAATTTTTTAAAAATAAAAACGTGTATCAATACCTATATTAAAACCTTACTCGTAATTTTTAATATTTGTTAAAGAGAAATAAAAAATATTTATTAGATCTCATAATTTTTGGTTTTCAAACGGGAGGGAGGGGGGGGGGGGGAGGGGAAAATTAAAGAATTCTTTTATGAAAATCACATCAGCAAAAACTGAATCTTTTTTCTTTTCTTTTTTTATTTTTGAAATCCTTTTCTCTAAAAACAGTTTGGTTAAAAAAAAAAAAAAAAATCTAAAGCAGAGCGATGGGATTAAGCTAGTAGTTCCTTACATCAATATTAAAGAGCTCAAACACTATTGCGAACATGTCTACAAATTTTGCGCATATATAAAAATGGCTATGTTAACGTGGGAAGAACTTTCGCACTATTCAGCATTATTGTTTTTTTTTCTTCAAAAACAGCTTTAAATAAATTTCAATCAAAATATTGCAGAATAATAATTCAGTATATGAAATATTTTCCCAACACTGTTTCATTTTTACATTCTATGCAAAAATCCTTTTTAGTTAAAGTGAGAACTAACTTCAAATAATGATGCTGTATAATTAAAAGTTTTTTTTTCTTGTATTGTTGCATGGCAGATTTAAAAAAAACATTGTAACGTTAGTTGATAAAATGCACAATGTATATACCGCATTTCATGTTATAAACTGAGAGTGACATTTCTACATACAAACTTAAAAAACCGAATATTTGTGTTATTGGGTGGGTAGAAATATTTGTTTGAGAACCGCTTTCAAAAGTAAAGAAGAGATTACACATCTGGACCACTGGTTTCCCAGATGCTCTTGAGCCCAGATAAGATCATCTTTCTTAAGGGACTGACCATTTAATAAATAAAGTAAACACCAAGGGGAAAATGCGTGACTTTCGAAGGCGTTAGTTTTAATTTTATCAAAAACAGCAGAAGATTAATCACTGTGTCCCGCCCCTAATTTGTTAACCTGCCGAAGATGTCATCACCTCAAATTAAAAATAATCGATTTTGGCTGTTATGGGAAGAGGCCGATGATGAGAACAGGCCCTAATTACCGAATAATCACGTGCTTTCCTTGGGAGATTTTGAAGGGTCCCGAAACTGAGAAAACAAGAGGCTCCAAATTTTATATTGAGTTAATTCTATTCCAAATTCTAATTTCTTTTCAAATTTATGTTCATATCTTACTCATTTAAACCCCATTTATATCGTCATATACTCATTTATACATAATATATGTATATATATTTGAGTGTTTCATAAAAGTATATTTTATCAGGGGTGCCCAGAGACAGAGAGGGGTTTGCTGACGCAAGATGCGTCATAAAATTTAGTTTTTTTTTTTTGGGGGGGGGGGGATTTTTAAATTCTTAATATTTCCTTTTTTTTTACTGTTATTTTTTTTTTTTTTTTGTTAATATAGCTTTTAAATTTTTCCAGAATTTAATTTCCAGAAATGTCCCTGTGTTTTCTTTCTTTATATTCTAGATAGGGCAATAAGAACTCATTCTGCTATACTTAACTCGCTATCCTTTGTAAATCTTGATTCTTTTAATATCACTTTTAAATTTTTTCAACATTGAATTTTCAGAAATGTTCCTGTGTTTTCTTTCTTTAAATTCTAAATAAGGGCAATAAGAACTCATTCTGCTATGTTCAACTCGCTATCTTTTGAATGTGCAGTAAATTATAAGTAGGATATATTTTACAATTGATTTTCTGTTTGGGGGGGGAGGGGTCAATATTAAAGTAAGAAGTTTTCTTTTGGGGGGGGGGTATTTGTGTCATTGGGTTTGGGGGGGATGGTCACCACTGTATTTTATAATACATTAATTTTCAAACAATAGATCAGTTTACCCCACATGATCACAGATCCTCAGATTGTCTAACTCTAATCACCCAGAATCATCAATTTATCAAGCAGTATTGTCATTCAACCAGTCAAAATCGAGAAAATCCAAAAATATAATATTTTTAGTAATTTGGATAATATTATTAGTATTGATGAGTTCCTGGGTATGTCGCATTTAGGAAACGTTTCTTGAATGAAAGGGAGTCCCCAAAATGACACTGTGTTTTCTATAGCTTTATGGGCTAATCGGACCCTAAATAGGGAAGGAGGAAAATTCCGTTTTAGACAAATTTCTGCCAAACATATTATAATATGTCTAAAGGGCCGAATATTCGTCACATCCAAAATTCTTAATTGTGTTATGCTTATCTTAATATGTTAGATTTTTTTTTCATGCGTTAAATTTTAAATTAATGTGAATCATGTTTTAAATTGTATACAAGTGTAATGATGAAAATTTAGGAAATTTTATTACAATTACTGGAAAAAAAATAATGAAGGTAAATTTTCGACATTTTTATAATGGAGCTAAATTTTAATACTCAATATAAATGTATATACAGATCTAAACTACATAAAACAAGTAAGAAAAATCATGCGTTAAGCATAGATTATGAAACACTTTCCAACACTTCTTGAAATCTTTAACAAAACTTCGTTATCCAGGAAAATTAGGTATTACTGTTCATAGCCAAACATGTATTCCAATATTTTTGAACAGCCCTGTATTTGATCTGTCGGTTGATATACGGCTAGACTATATAATGGGGAAATTTAATTTAGCAAGAAAACACCGAACTGATTGAAATTTCCCATTCAGCAATTTATACTAATAGATGGAAACTTGAACTTGGACTTGAATACTTATGTTCAGCCCAGTAGTTTACCTAGTACCTTTAATACACGAAAGTATTTTGCTAAAATTTAGTTTAAACGAAAATACTCTTTAAACTACTCAAATCGCACTTCCAGAAATTATCATCCAAAACAACCATGTATCCAGTTCCTTGCATAATCCTGTATATCCTTTTATTGATATTCTACTAACATTTCTTAGTAAACTGAATGCTATTCAACGTACAAATGCATAACTTATTTAATAACCACCTTTAAATAAATTACGCTCATATTCAGTAACCTTTCCGAGATCTTTCGAGTAACCCTGTATATCTAATTTGTATAAGTATTAGCATTTATACTCATCATATAATATGCATACATTTCGTGACACTTAAAAGCGCATATCATAATTGCGTTTCATCCATCCAACAGCCATCATCCATAATATACAGTTCTTCGGATAGAATATACTATTTCAAATCTTTTGTGTGTCCCTGTAAATGCTATGCACTTCGTATTACGCCTGAAATAACTCATATTGAGCCTCAGCGACATATATCAATTAGATTATACATGAAATCGTTTACAATAGTTAAAATTTGTGGCAAACAATCCCCCTCCCCTTTATTATTATGTAATGGAATTCTTTTTGTGTGACCCTGTAAATTAATAATAACTATTCTTTTCACTGCATATTTTACAGAATACATACTTTAGTGCACTACGTAGGTGCAATAAATTTGAATATTTTTGACAGGGTGTAACATCTTTAAAATTCATTTGAAACGATTTTTCCCTATAGATCGTAATGTAACGGAAAACTTTTGACTTCCCTGTAAATAAACTAATCATGATAGAAACTTCATTTATAATAGGGTTCGTGCTAGGATAAACATCAATTACGTCCAAAAATTTCATGGCAATCCGAGTATATTTACGAGAGTTAGAGCGCGGACAGACGATTAGACAAATTGAAAGCATAAACACTTTTCAACTTTGTTGGAAAGTGTTTATAAAAAGACAAATGTTTCTTAATTTACGAAAATGTATTAAAATCTTGAACGGAAATATACAATAACCTCTTCGATGGCTCGGAAAATTCCGAGCCATCGAATTTTCCGATAAACATTCCTTTACCTTTAAAAGCCTCAGAAAACTATTTATTTTCGAAATTTAATGAAGAATTTATAAAAATAAATTTTATTAATTGCCCGTAATTTTCGAAAATGTTTCAGAATAGCTCTTACAGTGTATAGCGGGGTACAAAATGATAGGAACGATACAAAAAAATCAATTTGCGTTTGCTATGCAAATGCGTAAACCTTTGTGTTAAAATTAAATATGTGGTAATCCAATTAATATTAAAATAATCGTTTACGAAAATTGCATATTTTTTTAATAATTTTTAAAATATGTATTTTGCTAAATTTACACGAGTAAAATGAAAAGAATGCAGTTATTATTTCTAAAACCGCGGAACATGATTGGCGAATATTTTCGCTTATAATTTAGAAAAGCATTTAAAAGTAAGACATTCTGGGCATATTCCTTTAGTTCACGAAACATTTGGATTACAGGGTGAATCAAAATGATTTGTAAATTCGAAAATGAGCAAATTCTAGCTTTTATCAACATCGGAATGCAATTTCAAAGATTTGCTGATGAAATTAAACTTTCAAAGGCTGTCATTTTTAATTTTTTAGAGAATCCATCTATTTATATTATTGCAAAATCTACAGGGAGGCCAAAAATTACTTCAAAACGATTTTAAAGTTTGATTATTCGCATGGTTCTAAGTAAAATAATGACAACAAAAGAATATGTTAGTCAGATAAAGACGCCAGGATTAGAATCGATCGTACAAACAATAAAAATGTTGGCAGTTCTTAAAAACATAAAATCTCGTCGATGTTCGCGTTTAACATCTGCTAGTAAAAAAAAAAACTCGCTTTCTGTTTGTAGAGAAACACCTGAAGCAGCAAACGAATTGGTCTAAAATTATCTTCGGTGCTGAAAAGAAATTTGATTTCGATGTTTAAAATCGCAAGTGGCCGGTCACTTTTGGTCATAGAGTGTATAAGAGCAATGTTTTATATTATTTGGCTGTTAAAATTAAATCTTTTAAAGTTTCAAAAATAAACGCCAATCATGTATTCAATAGAATTTATTTGTTTTTACACTCAATTTTGTGACATCCGTCAGAGAAAGAAATGGCGGGGATGGCGCCAAATTGAAACTTCGCCCCGGCGCAATTTTCTTTTCACACACCATTGGTCCTAACAGTTACTATTTGGCCAGTCGAATATTCGGTATTCGGCCAGAATAACTATTCGGTGCATCCTTAATCTTGATTTAAGCATTGCATTTTTGTTTTCCTTTCAGGTGAAAGGTTCTATTTAGACTGCTGTTTTTAATTTCATATTCATGATGAATATCAATAACAGAAAGCTTTTGCAGCTGAAGATGTACGGACTCGTTACTTTCCTTTTATCAACGATAATCGTCGTTATTGAATACAATGCTTCGAGGAGTTATTGGCAACACTGGATACGCATTTCTGCCTGTCACATCTTATATCAATATTTGTCAGATCCTTATTTTCTAGCATATGTTAATGATGCAAATTTAAAAAATTTTTGGTCAAGATGTTTCTATATTATGAAGACCTATTTGTGCTGTTATTTAATACTTGTCATTCAGTGGTATTTCAATTCAATGTACATAAATCAATTGGTTAACGGTGATAATCCAGATTTATCCATTTATTTTATTAATTTCTTGAAGTGAAAAGAGATGAATTAAGATGACTACTCTTCAGTCATTTTAAAACACCCATTCGCTAATGTTAAATCTATGGGACAGATTGCTTTCGAATTTGTATGTATTCAAACTATTTTTTTTGGCTTAGTCTGAGATTGATTTCTAATATGGCTTAGCTATTTTTTACTTTTTCGATTTCATTTTCAGACTTTTCTAATAAAGGTACTTCCGGAACTGGTTTCGAAAATAAAAGTACCTTTATTAAAAAAAAAAAAAAAAAAAAAAAAAAAAAAAAAAAAAATCCACAACCATTGAATAAGTAAAAAATGGTTTTATTAGAGATAAAAATCAGCTATCCTATGATAAAACAAATAAAATAATTTAAATATATACAAATGTAAGCAAGAAAATCGAGAATAACCTACTAGTACCCATGAATTAAACACTAGTGAAAGGGTATTTTTAAGGGAATGAAGAGTCCCCTTTAGCACAATATCAATTAACAGATACAGAATGAGTATTCGTTTTAAACTCTTTTGTATAATTTAGAAAAAGTATTAAAAAAAAAAAAAAAAAAAAAGCCAAAATGGATTTTTTAGAAATAAGAAAAGAAAAAATGCCACACAGAGTTTGGAATTCTTACTGTACTTTATTGAATATGAAGAAAGTTTAAATATTTGTACTTTTTTATTTTTACATTTTTTTTAAACAACCTTTTGAAAATAAAGCATTATTTGATTTAATATTTTACTGTGTAATTTATTTTAATAATAAGTAATTTTAACTTTGTGATTATTTATTTATATATTTTTTTAATCAAGATTACTTTGTATATATTTTCTAATAATGAAAGAAAGATATGAGCAAAGAAATATTTATGTACCATATACATATATATTTTTCATTTGATGCTGTTCTACACCCTCAAAATTTATTTTAAAATCCGATATACTCCTAATACCCCCCCCCCCCCCCATGAGTATTTTAAGTTTGACTTTGAATCTTTCTATATATGATTACTCGTCACTTCATAAAATCACTAACTAGTTAATTCTCATTCCAGTGATATTCATGGGCTAAGAGTTTCACGGCTTTTATTCAGAATTGGTTGATTCCCAACAGTTTTATAAAATAGTGAAATTGGCTTTATTTTGGTATAATATTGCTTGTCTTTAAAAAAGATGAGTATTTCTTTTACAAAAAGTGTTGTCAATGATCAGTCCGAATTTCTGAACCTTAATTTAATGCACTGCTTAAGGGGTTAAGGGGTTGTTCAAGTATTACGTAAGCATATTTTCAGTCATTTTGTACCCCCCCCCCCTTTCGTTTAAGTAAGATTTTAAGATATTTTAACATTAACACCATTTCCCATAAAAAAAAAAGCGATAAATTACATTATTAATCAATCAAATTTATACAAATAGACATGTAGGGGTTGTGATATCGAAGTAAAGCAAAATCGATTTAATATATTGTTACTTATTGCATTAAACAAGTCACAGAATACAAAAATAGTTTTTATTATATTATTTTTTATTGTACTGAACAACAACAACAAAAAAATGCAACATGCAACAACTTATTTAGGCACATAACTAAAACGTTTATCATGAATCATAGGAATATTATGTGCTTGGAATTCACATTTCTACTCTGGTGTCCAAGATCTTTGAATTCACGTTTCTGCATTGCAATTATTATGTTTTCAATGTAGTGGTGGAATGGAATGTTCTTTGCTTCCAGTCGTTGTTTACTCCATACATTCTTTCTCAAATTGTTCAACATCCGCAGAACGCTCTTCCAAATCATGCTCTTTTGCTTTTCCTGGTTAAACTATAATTGCTTCACTGTCTAATGCTTACGTAAGCATTCTCGTGACCCACCCTTTCCCCCTTGTAAACAAAAATAAGCAGACACTGGACCCCTCCTCCTTCCTTTACATCTAACATAATACTTGAACAACCCCTAAGCATCAATTTTGTATTTAAATTTACAAAATCATGAAGAATAACATGAATTATAGTGCAAATTTAGTATTCAATTGTAGATTTTTATAGAAAAAAAATGTTTGAAATGTTTCTCCCTTTTTTTTTTCCGTCCTCAAATGAAATATCAGGGTGCACATGTTACACCAATGGAAACACACATAAAAAAAGTATGGTAATTAACTAACTTTTATTTCAGAAAATGCTACAGCCAGTTCGAATATATGGCCTGTTATATAAAACAGACTATATGTTATAATTTCCATTATATAAATCTGTAGAACAACCAAGCAGTTTATATACATAAATTTTATTTATTAAAACATAACTTATGTGAAAGTGGTACATATTTGTCTCTAATTATTAAATAAAATTTTTGAGTCAAAACATGTTTGTCCTTATACATATTCAGTCGAGTCTCTCTATAACGAAATTCCATACATCGAATTTCTCTATATAATGAATTTTTAGTAGGAACGGTCCCCTTTTCGCATGATTGCATTAAAAACAGTCTCTATATAGCTAAATATCTATCTCCATATAACGATTTTTTTCATAAATTGGTCTTCATTTATTCAATTTTAAAAAGCTTCAAATTTATATGGAATCAATTTTTCATCATTTATTTTTGATTTATCATCAGTGCTGAATTCTTTTTATATTACTTCTCTCCTTGTTCTTTAAATCCAATGAATTCATCCCACCTCCCACACACCTTTCCACATCCTTCTCAAAACAGAGTCTATTGGATTGATACACATGTAAGAAAGGAATTAATGAGAGGCACATAAGAGAGGCCTTCAAATGGAGGAAAATGTTAATGTTTTTCATTCCTTGCTAAAATTTGAGCTTTTTTTTTTTTTTTTTTTTTTTTTTTTTTTTTTTTTTTTTTTTTTTTTTGCGATCGTAACAATTTTAAAATCAAAACAAAAAATTACAGATTTTTTCGTCTGAAATTAATGCAAGTCTTCCTTATTTGATTTTCATTAAGCTTTCAAATAAATGTCTATTCTCTTTTTTGAAACAGCTTAAATATTTAAGAAATAAAATGTTAGGTTAATATTTACTTTTAAATATTTCAAATTTTTAATTCAAACAATCAAAAATAATATTTGTTCAAATTTTGCACATTAAATACGATTTTTAATATCATTCTCTATACATCGAATTTCTCTATATAATGAATTTTTTACTGGAATGGTGGATTTCGTTATATAGAGACTCGACTGTATATATATATATATATTTTTAATAGGAAATTGTAACTTCTTGATACTAATTCTGGCTAGGTGATCTAGATGGAGTTTTATTGTAATGTTATTTTTAATATACCATATCAAAAATCAACAAATAAAGTTCATGTCATGAATTTTTATTGTTTCAAAATTACAAGATTACACATATAAAAATATACATTTTTAAAAACATTGCCATGAAGCATTAAAACACTGTAACATCACAGATAGTACAATTTATACTTTTAAACTATGGAAGCATGCTCAAAATATATTCATAGAACAATCATTGCTTTTCATTGTGAGAAAAAAAATAATAATAATAAATTTCGATAAAAATCACCGTAAAGTCAATCTTAATCGAGTTTTCTTTTCTTTTCTTTTAAAATTTATTTTATTGTAACACATTCCATCATATATGCTTTATAAACTAATATAATACCGTCTAAAATGATGAAGCATGATACAACCAAACACAGCATTTGATAGAAATGTCACAATAAATCAATTATCTGGAGTTGGGAAGAAACAACAACAAAAAAATTTCACAATAAATGTTGGACAAACATAGTAAGAAGAATACTCTGGAAGACATTTTAGTACAATACATCAATCACATTATTTAGTAAAAAATGACATCAAAGTTTTCAAAGCTAACCATGCCATATATAGATAATGATAGGCATATTGAGCCAAATTATAATTTTTTGTTGTTGTTGTTACTATTTAAGGAGAATATTACATAAACAAATTTTTCATTATAAAATCAAATTTCAACAAAATAAGCACAAAAAGACTACAGCCTTTTCTTGCTATAGCAGCTTTGGTGGGATTCATGTTAATGATGATAAAGAAATAAAATTAATTTATTAAAAATAACTAATGCTCCATCTTATAACAGCAAATTAATGTTTTTCAATTAATAACATAAAGCAAAAGTGTTAATTACACCTCAACAGTGTTTTTTAAATAAATTTTGCATTCTAGGTTTATTAATAAAAATATAATGTAGTCAATTTATTTTTATGATATGAGGGGTTCATACAGGGACATGCGAAAAGAAAACTGCACCCAGGACAAAATCCGAATTTGGTGCACCTCCCTCGAACTTTTTCTTGTGAAAGGCTAAATATGATGTGAGATAAATAAATTTGGCACCCCTTAAATTCCTGTGTCTGGGGCGACCGCCCCCCCCCCCCCTTCACATGGTGCTGGGCTCATTACAATATAGATTATGCTTATTTTTAAAAAAATGAGACAGTCCATTCAGAAGGTGCATAAAATTTGTTTTATTTACTCCTATGGTAAACTAAATACACAAACAAACGCCATACATGAGAAAGTATGAGAAAAAGACTTTGTTCACTGTGGGATTAGATATAATAGATTTTAATTACCTTCTAAATCTCATTTTTTTCAAAATGGACATGTTTAGGATGGTTATGAGCTCCACATATATTGACTAGTTTAAGCAGTTTTAAATAGAATATTAAAAATAGTGCATATTTTAAAAATATTTCTTCAATCTGTCAAACAAAAGTTTTAATTTATCCTTTGTGGCATCAATTACACACAAAGTACACCTTAGCTATACAGAAAAGTGTAATAGATATGACATGGAGAACAATGAATCGAGCAGAATATATCTTGTAGATCATTTACAATAAGATTTGATAAAGAATAAATAATTGAAGAACTAAAATCATTCCTGAAAAATGAACAATGCAAGTCCATCTGGTATAACCTTTTCAAAAGGCTAATCTTTCATTATCAAGTTCATCTGATTATCCACACAGTAAATCTTTTTAAAAAGCTATCTTTCATAGTCACATTCACTGATTAAAGGACTTTCACGCACAATCCTATAATTAAGCAGTGTAGAACAAAATGTGTAATATTCTAAAGCCTGCTCTAAAAAATTATCTAACAGAGCAAGTCCCATCAAAATCCATTAGGCAGTTTAAGTGGTCAGAATGAATTTTCTTTTTAATCAGGAGTAAATGATAAATCAGCAATGATTATTTTTATTTCAATCTCTTCCATGAAAACTTTAAGTCACACAAATACTGCTATCATATTTAAATATTTTGGCTTTATAATTTTTATTAAAGTATTTTCTTTGTATTTTAAATTAAATCATTAACAGTTTGTTTTAATTTTATTTTTCAAGGTGTAATTTCTTTTCTAACTTTACAGCCACTTTAATTCTTCAACCGAACCAAAAGATTTAACTTGAATTTTTTCATTGCTACAATAACAAATGTATATATGAATGAATATGGACAAATTATCACTTTTAATGTTAAATTTTTATGAAAAAGACATCAGCAAATTAAAAAAATATGAAATATCTCACTTGGTACCATTCAATTCAGCATACAAAAATACATTAAAATATGTTATCATTTGACACTTAACTACAATATGCAATTTTTAATGAATTTTTTAAAAGTTTGCCCCCCCCCCCTCTTTTGTTATTTAATTTCTCAAAACATTCATCAGTAGGTTACAATTCGTTGACTATATGACTACTGATAACATCCTTTTTTTTTTAAAAAAGATTTTTTTAATTATATTAATTATTTTTAGCACATTCAATTAAAATACCCCCCCCTCCCTAAAAAAATATTTACTTTGTAATATCAAATTCTAATATGGTAATGATAATCCAATCTAAAATTTTATTTTTCATAAATAAGTATTTACAGGCTAATAAAATTCCATAAAATACTTTGAAATGGTAATACAATTTAATAAATCCCCCAAAAAATAATTCCATCACACAATTTGAAATTATAAGACAATTAAAATAAGTTTTAAAATAATATTGCATTAAATACTTTGAAATAGCACATGCATTGAGGATGGGGAATGGCCGTGGGAATTATTTTCATCAGAGGCCATCAAGTAATAATGTTGTACAAAGGTGGAGGGTCTGCAAGGTATCACAGAGAAAAAAAGACGAGTTAACACATTATGGCATTGTATCTAAAATATGAAAACAATGAAGTTGATATTTTTTACAGGCAACATAATTCTAAAAAGAAAAGATGCATACAATACACACCTTCATTAAAATTCACAAAAATATAAAACTAGTCGTTGGGGGCCACCATAATACTTACCCATCATGGATATGTATATGAAAATAAAACATGTGAAAACTATTTATACAATGCATTGCAATTCATAAACAAAATTTAATTATTGTTAATATACATAGTAATGCTTTATTAAAGAACTGCTGATGTACCAATTTAGACAAATTATATAAAACGCCAAACTACTCAAGTAGTACCGAACTGCGCAAAAGAAACATCCTTATAACTCCAAAATAATAATTCTATTAACTAACAATTAACTGCGTCGGATTAAGCGTCTCATTTCCAATTAAAATATACCTCTGAATTGAAATTTGAATGAAATACAGGGTCATGAAAAATCGAAGAATGTGGAAAACAGGATTACAAATATCCCGGCAACTAATCATCCGATCGACTTCGTTCTATATGCAAAATGTGTGTTATTTTATTGCCTTTTAAGTCCATTTCTTAAAACAAAAAAATTCGAAAATTTTTATATACCTTTCATCAGAACGAATTTTTCGAGGGTCCGAAAAAAATAGTTCCGGATAATCAAGGTTGCTGATATTAAATAGGCTTCGTCCCATTCTTACATACTAACTACATACAAAATTTCAAGTCTCTATCTCAGTTTGTTCGGGAGATAGAGCGTTTACAGACAGACAGACGGATGGCAATTTTTTTTTTTCTAAAAATATGTTTTTCGGAATCTCCACTATCTAAAACATGTAAATCCGTCAAAATTTTTTTTTCGATTTTCAAAACGATTGCAAGACTTAACCTATACTACATATGATGGGTAAGTAATACATGCAGATATTTTTTAATCCAATAAAAAATAGAAAAATCTTGGGGGAAAAAAAAGGAGTTTACATTAAATTGCAGTGAGATCGATTATGGATATTATTAATAGATTTAAATGGGTGTTTCATCAAATTAGCAAGCTATTGCCAAGTTGACAACATATATGGCAACTTATTTTTATCACCAAATTTGATGATATTTCAAGACTATAGTATTAACTTTGTGATCAGTACTTTTCAGTAATTACTGATTGTTAAGACTGATACAGATTTCTTTATAGGAAATGAAAATATAATTGAATAGGGAAATTTGCCCATGTAGCACCCCATAGGGATCAAATTAAAAAAAGTAAATGCATAATGCCCAATTTATGTACTGCCCTGAGGAGAACATATCTACTCCAGCTCTATATTAACAAGTGGGTGAAAAAGAGTCAAGGTTTGACTGAAACATAGCAACATAATTGTAAGTTAAAAGGAAGCATGTAAAAAAGAAGGGGAAAAAAAAAACACACAAACATGAATGAAAAATGACAAGCATCTATACAATATAACAAAATACTTATTTTCCCATTTTTCAGAATAGATTTTTTTTTTTAATTGTGAAAAATAAAGAGATAACAATGAAATTTTAACACAGATAAACATAAATAGCTTTTAAATAAACACAAAATAATACAATAGTTTAATAAATAGTAAACCAAAGATCAATTAGTCTAAATAAGTAGATTTTTATCCCTTTTTATAACATCATGAAAAATAAATACTTAAAATGAATATAGAAAGATAAAAGAATAATCATTGATAGAAACAACAAACAGCTGCTACAATAAATAAGTATATAAACAAATAAAAAAACATAAAATGGCAACAAAAATTAAAAAATAAATTAAAGAATTAACAATGTATTGCACTAAAAATTTTATAATGTACATGTATATTTGTAAAAAGTTAAATACTTTAATAGAACTGATGAAAACAAATAACTGCACTAAGAATTTTTCTGCTTATGAATGACTTTAATTAACAAAATTAGTTGTTCAAAAAGTAATTGTGGTTGAAAAACTTTAAAGTAATATAATTTAAATTTTGTTATGATCAAATTGACACTTAGAAAATGACAGCCAAAAAGGGGAAAAAAATTGTATATTACTGTATGGAGTTTCACTTTGTATTTTGGATAAAAAATGAAGTAAAAATCATCAACAATTTCCAAAAATCTTATAAAAATAAATATAAAAAGCACTGAAAAAGGTAGGCTTATATTTGAGTACAAACACAATATATATATATTTTTAATTGAGAAGTTTACTTATTAAAAACTAATAATTACTCGAATAAAAAATGCTCTTTCGTTCTTCTTCTTCTTTTAAAAACCTGGTAGCATATGTATTGGCATGTAGCATGTAATACTTTAATGGAAATTTCAGTTGGAAGTATTTTCTACACGTAATAAGTACAAATATTTTAAATAATATACCTACAAATATGTTTTTATGTTATTCGCTATAAGAACAAATTCAATAAAGTAGGACAACATCAATCATGAAGTAGATAACACAATTCATGGCATTTTATGTTATCCAAATTTCAAGTTAATTTGTTACAATAAAGGCATAGGATGGATAATCACTCTTATGAGATTTATAATACTCAACACAATCAAGAGTATTTGAACATCTAATCTAATATATAAACATGAAAATTTGTCTCTCAATACAAATCTATGTTTAGAAATGTGAGAAATATTCAAACAGGGTTGAGGAAATTAGGGAATACAGAATTGAAATAAATAGTTATTTTTTAAATAATAAGAAAAACAATCTTACAGCCATTAAAAACACAATTTAACTATTTTTGTTTATAATAGTTGCCAAAAATTCAAAACTCAGAGTAAAATTCTTTCCACAGAATTAATTTTCAGTTGAAATATTTACACATGAAAAATGAATCATATAAAAATTTCAAGAATGAAACAAAAGATGAATATGACATCACATTGAAAGTATAACAGACATTTTCAAACATTTAACAATAATATGAGTATGAAAGCGAGAAAGTACAGAAAGCAGGTACATGTGATATGACTAAAAGAATTAAAAAGATAAATATGATGTCATATTGGAAGTAAAACTGACTTTTTCAAACATTTGACAATAATACAAGGAGCATCAATATAAATAAGTACAAAAAGCAGGTAAATATGTATTTCATTTCTATTTTTTCCCCACCAAGATTCAACTTTATATTTATTTAGACTTACAAGGAGACAGCAGGGATGTGGGTTATCCAAATCAAAGAAATTTTTTTGTGCATGTGTGTGTAAATAGTACTCAGTAAGAAAATTCATATGACCAAGCCGTAGCACACAATACTTAGTGGTTATTGAGAAAATTTTTTTAAACTTTACCGTTTTATGTGTGTTTACTTTGAACGGATATCTTTTGTTATTTGTGTGATACATAATATACCATTTTTTTTAGCAAAATGGCAACCAGCAAAGATTTTCTCTCTTTACATACATATCATATTCCTGATTCATCTTTGTGCAGTGATAAATCAAAATTGTTATTGAAAAATACAGTAGTATATTATGAAGGTCTCCTTACCGAAAATAATTTAATTGCATTAAACTCTTCATCTGTTATACTTACTTACTTTGATTTGGATATTCCATACCCTTCCCGTCTCCTTATGCTGTGTACTTCAGATAGTTAGTGATGTGCCTACAGAAAAAGCATGTTAGTC
The DNA here is from genome assembly GCA_964019185.1 of Maratus speculifer. NCBI lineage: Eukaryota > Metazoa > Arthropoda > Arachnida > Araneae > Salticidae > Maratus > Maratus speculifer. Next base: position 172,972,562 of record OZ025301.1, read on the forward strand.
AATCATATACATTAAAACCATTTACAAAAGCATTTTTCTTCCTTCAATGGTTTGAATTCCTTCTCAACCATTTTTCTCCAAGAACAACTCATAGAACATATTACAGAACTTTATCAAACTTTAAACAATATTCTAATATAATCATAGAATACCTTTTCTTGAAAATATTATTATTCACAGTTGTACTGTTACACATAATGAAACGATAACTGTTGCTTATGACAAGCACAATACACAGAAAGGCTAGAATTGTAACAAGAATAGCAATGACAGAGAAAGTTAACCTTTTATGCCCCAAATTATAAGATATACAGGGTGTCCAGCAAATAACACCCTGATTTCAAAATTAAATTTCTCAAAAACAAAGATCCGATTGTAATATGCGGTAAACTGTTTTTTCATTAGGTAAGCTGTAAAAATCTTATACAGAAATTTCAAACAGTGAATATTTTGAAAAAATTGCATTCTGATTGCATAGAATTCTTTGATTTGACATTTTTCTTGTTTTAGATTGCCTGCAGAGAAATAATTTTTCAACTTACAGTGCAATTTTTTAAAGATTTTTCAAAGTAAATTTTTAGAATTTCAAAATTTCAAAAATTTAATTTAAAAAAACTATGAAATATGGCGCTTTAAGCCGAAAAATACATTCTCTGGCAGCAATCTAAAGCAAGAAAAATGTCAAAGCATTCTTTGCAATCAGAACACAATCTTTTCAAAATATTTACCGTTCGAAACTTTTGTGTAAGATTTTTACAGCTTACCTGATAAACAAACCATTTACTGCATAATTCTATTGATCTTTGTTTTTGAGAAATTTAATTTTGAAATCAGGGTGTTATTTGCTGGACACACTGTATATTCATAATATATTTCATAATATTTTATGAAAATTTCATCTTCTAAAGCATTTTTCGAGAATTTTTGAAACAACATTAGAAGATATGCACAACCCTTTAATAAATTTTTAAAGGATTTTGCCAATTAAGTAATTAAATTTGAATTTATAGGGATTTTGTGCAGCATTTAAAACTCTACTCAAATCTTTTATTTAAAATATTTTTTTAGTATTTTGTAGGATTAGGAAATGGAGAAATATAATGCTTATAATGCAACTGAAGAATAAGAATAATTTCGAATTGAAACTTCTCGCTCACAATCTTTAAACATCAAGAAAGCTAAAATGATGCAAACTTTTAGTGCAACTAATAATACTTTTGAAATAAAATAAAGCAATGTATCTATAATACATTCTAAACTGTATTACAATTAATTAATATATTAAATAGATTTTATAATAAATTATTTTAATGATATTTTAAACTATGCCAAGGCAACTACGTAAGGGTTAAAATGCCTTACAAAAAACTGTGAATGTTGAAACTTTTTACATTAAAGAAATTAAAAAGCTCTCTCAAGATATGATTGGTGGTATAAAACCAACTGACAAAAGCAAATCGACTGTTTAATCTTTTTAATGTAAAACATCATTTGATACTAATATACTAAGGAGAGTCAAATGCTCTCATTTCTATAGGTTTAGCAAATAAACAAGTGAACACATAAGTATGAAATTTTCACATATAAGATACATTAACATTTTAACATACAATGAATAATAATAATAAATACATCTTTAAACCTCAAATTCACCAGGGTAGGAATCTAAAATTAAAATGGAAAATATCCCATATGCTTGAGTCATAAGTACTATGCACATGCCATCAAGAAAGTATTTTTAATAGATGATATTGATTTTGACACATAAAGGTCATTTCATAAATAATGCATGCCAATAAAATCTGTTTAAAACTTTACGGAAGAACTGTGTACAGTTAGAGTAATCTCTATGATTATTAATAACAATATATAAATGTTGTGAAAAGTACAATACATTATTGAGAGCTCAACTTTTGTTTTAACAGCTTGGTTAAACCTTTGTCGATCGCACCTCTTAAGCCCACAAATTTGTGTGCAATGTATTGACAAACGCTTGCTAGAAAATCATCATTAGCAATTAATTGATGCAATTCTAACACTCTTAAAATGATCAGTGATTTTTATTAGGATGCACAAAAAGAGAATATTTCTAATTTGAATGAAAAAATCCTATTTATTATACTCATAGTAAGTAACCCTGTGCATTATAAGGAAGAATAGAAATAATTGTGCAGTCCCTGTTACATCTACTGCGATTGATGCAACATAATCTTTGAAGATAGTCCTTTAAAAGAGAGGAAAATATTGCCTTCTCAGAGTTATTTTACTGCATAATAAAACCATGCAGCTGACAAAGACCCTAAAATATAGGATTCAAAATTCCTCATCTTAAATACATGTGTTCAGCTTTACATAACTTATAAAGTAATCAAACTCCAAAGTTGTTTATTTATTTTAAATAATATCCTACTATGGCACTTTTCTTGAATACAATAAAGATTTATCAGTAATTATGATTCCTTTGTGATCACAAGCAAAGATCATTATTTGCTGAATTTCTTGTTATATTTGTGCTTTAAGGACATGTATATGGCAAGAAGAAAAAGGCAGTAATGACAGTAAGCAATGATATGAAACTGATATACATGATAATAAATAATGGTAATGTAAATGATAGTAAAAGTAAGTAAACAATAAATTGATCATTTGGCAAGAAATAAAAATAAAATTTCAAGTTATATAATTTCACAAACAAAAACATTCTATGTTTTCTTTTTTATATTAACATTACTAAAAAGGAGCTAATTTTTCATATAAACAAAATTATCAAAATATAGCAAATCTTAATACCAAGCAGATATATATAGAAATGACTTCAGAAGTTTTTGGGAAAAAAAAAAGTTTGTTAATATCAGGCGTTTTCCTATAGGATTTTGAAACTGTTTAATATGTATTGATTAAAATTGGGTACATTGTTGCCAATTTTACTTTAGTTGCCCCATTTAAGCAACAGTGCTTTCATGTTGTGCATTATTTATGAAATGATTCTTATATAAAATATATTAATTGCAATGTGTTATTATGCAATAATATAGATTGGTTTAAATGATAACACAGAACCTTTGATTGTTAAAGCTGCAACATTATACTTTTAGCATCATACAATACTAATAGACAAAGCAAAGTTTTAAGTAGCAGAACATGTCTAACTCCTGGTGCTTAGGACTCTGCGAAAGACCAAAATGCTTATACTTAAAATAACATTTCATATACTTATATTGTATAGTGCCAAATATCATCTTAATTATACAATACTGTTAGATATAAAAGACAAACCAAATAAAAATAAATAAATAAACTCAAAATTATTCACATTTTGTTATTAACCTAATGGCTAATGAAACAGTGATCATAAAGGCATTTTTAAAAAATCCACACTACAATATTTCAGAACACAAAATAAATATTAACAAAATAAATATTTCAGAAAATAATAATAAAAAAAAAAAGGATAGGCTATAGCCATTCAGCAAAATAATACACACACACACAAACTCACAGCAAATTTCTAAAGGATAAATTATGCAACGTAAACATATTGACAAATTACTGATGACTATAATAAGCATGTAAGTCACAGTGGTTCTAATTATAAATAAAAGCAAGATTAAACAAACAGAAAATAAATAAATATATTTTCGACTAATTTTTCTTCAAGATTTCTGATTTCATATACCACTGAATTCTGCAAAAGAATTGATATCATTTCAAAAATTGATGGTAAATGAACAATGGCAATGGTTTATGATTTTTTAAATTAAATAATTGTTGACAGAATGTCAATAATTATTCAATTCTCCATTATATTTACGTAATTGCAGTGCTTTATGCAAATACAAACTTAAAAGTCATACTAGGACATTCAGGCTAATAGCTAACATATTTGCCAAATTTCAACAGAACATCATCCTTAGACAGCACTAAAACTAATTGATTGAATTCAAGAAATTGATGTTCCTTCTAATAATTTAAGTGAGGGGGGGGGGGGGAGGAAAAAGATCAAAAGGGTATGCAGTTTAAATTTCTTGGTTAAGTCCCCCCCCCCCCCAAAAAAAAAAAGTTTTTTAATTGTTTAAAATTAATAAAGTAGTTTACCTCAAATCCACACAGCTTGGGACCAGAGGTTGTGCTGATTTTCGATCATTTTTTATTTACATCTTTAACAAATAATTTGAATATAATAAATATTGCAGCCAAAATTATAATAAATACTTGCAACATAGTAAAATATTAAAATAATTAAGAAAAGTAATAAATTATAAAAATTAAGGTAATCTTAAAAATGATTAAATGATTAAAAATAAAAGGTAAGTATATATTTTATTTGCTCAATAATAAAAATGAGATACATTTTTCTTGAATTATTCAATGATGCATTTCTTTCAAAGGTACCCTATAAGTTCACAAAAATCATAAAATAAAAAAGTTTTATTTCAGATTTAACTAATCTTAATAAACAAAAAAGCTTGTTTAATAAATGCATAAATATATTTATTAAAAGACTGTGATTCCCGGACATATTAACAGTATCTTAATTTAAATATATATATATATATATATACTTTCTACATGAAAAACCATGAGTTTAGTTATATGTTTGAGAATTACATATCAGAATACATACAGAGTAAAAGAAAATTAAAGAATTTTTAATTTTATTTTACTCTGTAAAGAGCAATTTTTTTCCTTGCATCTGAACTGAAAATTTCAATGTTTACATCAGTGATAATGTGCAGATTTTAGGGTTGCAGATTTGTGGGAATCTACTACATTTGTTCTATCCAGAATTTAAAAATGCTAAATTTTTTTTAATCAATAAGCAATTTTTTCCTTGACCTACTATCGGTTGTACACGAATGTAATATTCCATTCACTGAACTTGCAATGCACCCTAGTTTTGAATTAAAAAAATAGTCCAACACTATATTTTATCTATCAAACTTGTTGCTTAGAGATATCGAAGATAAATATAATAAAAATAATTATAAAAATACTTGTAAAAACATTTTGGAAAATTGTTTTGCAATCTTACCATAAAAATAGATTTACAATTGAATTTTTTTACTACAGATTATTTTATTACTTACTTAGCCAAAAAAAAAAAAAAAAAATTGCAGACTATAGCATGATATGTAAGCTGAACACCTCTTAAGTTGAATTTTCTCTTTACCACATGACATGAGATGCTGACTAAGAAGGGGTTAAATAATGGATATGGTAGTGTACACATGTTGGATTCTGTGAAAGAAATGGATGGACAAGTTTTGAAAAATGAAGTACTGTTGCTAGAACACCGAAAATCCAACATGTTATGTATCACGTTACTATCATATATGTCTGAGTGCCATCAGAGATCAGCTAAAACAATTATCAGATTGAATACTACCATTTTTTTTAAAAATCTTTTTACAAAGTTTTCGATAACAATTCTTCTAAAGTTTTTTTTTTCTTTGAAATCTACTAGCACCTATTTATAACTTATGAAATATAGAAAAGCACAAACAATGGCTATTTTATAATGTGTTGAAATCATTCTGTCAGATTATTTATAAAGAATTCAGATTTAGAGCTTATTTTTCAAAAAAGTACAGAGACTTTTAAAATGTCCTGTATTAATTCAGTTAAAAAGAGACTTGGCATGGCAGCTTCCATTTCAGTATAAACTTTTATCAGTAAATATTAATATGTGCAGACTGCTTGTAGAGGCTAGGTTTTGTTACTAGCCAATGTAACAGGTCTTCAGCATAAATTAATGATCATGCAGTTACTTATAATAACGAAAAAGACAAGAATTGAATGAGCAAAGACAGATGATCAAAGAAACCTTCACAGATGTTGAATACTTTTGTTTGCATAAGATTAAAGCACTGCAGTTAAATTAAAGAAAATTATGGCAGATTTTTTTAACTAATTTTAATTTAGCTTTTTCAAAAGCAATGAAACTTTTGTCATTCATTAAAAAAATATAAATTTTTAAATGACTAAGAAACCAAAATAACTTCTTGTTGTTGTTACTATGTGCAACATGCTTTAAAAAGCATACATACTTTTATTATATTTTTATAGATAAATTAAACAAAGCATAAAATTATCAACTATCACATTTTATAAAGTGCAATGAAATTCTACAACAAAAATGAATAAAAAACAAAATAAAAATTTGTACTTAACAATAACACACTGGCACATGGGAGAAACGTTAAAGTTAAAAGTTCTGAAGCTATATTAAGCCTCGAAACACAGACTTCACAATAAAGCAGCCAACAATTCTGCACAGCGAATTCTTCAGCATTTGAATATACAGAACAACCATAAATGCTCTGCATTTAATCTGAGCTGAGACGAACTTGAAATAGATTCTTTTCACATTTTGTATCAATACCTAATAATTTCACCTACTTTCATCTAATTTCATTTTCATAATTGTAATGTTCACCTTGATGAGGATCCACCTAGAAAAGAAATTAATTTACTACTCAGAAATAACTTTTATCAGGATTTTCATTCATAATAAGAGAAAGTTACCTTGAAAAAGGTTTTAAATTTTGAATAAATTCTTAAAATGTCCAGACCTGACAACTTTTTTTTTTATTTTTTCCCTTTAAACTGTCTTTTTTATATTGAAGTATGTAAACTTTTAAAAATTTGAAATTTCTAACAATTTTGAATTTTTAAGCAGTTGACTGATTGATTGATTATTGGAACCAAAGCTCGATAATAGGTTTTTTAGCTTCACTTTGCTTGGCAGCTTTGTACCACTACTGAAATTTCTAAAACAATTCTCTATAGAACAGTTCATTAATTTGACTTTGCATCTGCAGATGGCAACACATCATCACTATATCACATGCTTGTAGTTTATAATCCGAGGAGAGCTCTCCTTATGTCAGAATCTGTTAGTTTTTAGTAGAAAGGAAACAAGGTGCTTGGACACTGATTTGCCCGCCACAGCCATTTTTATTTGTTTTAAGGATTAAAAAAAAAAAAAAAAAAAATTAACATTAAACTTAAGACATTCACATAATGCTGTAAAATTTTGATTTTCTAACCTGTTTTAAGTTTGGTCTTTGACTAATTTAATATATTTTAGGAATCTCTATAAATAAAAGGAATTCCGAGGATAATTAATTAATTAATTAATTGAGGCACAGGGGAAAGCAAATCTTGGCAATGCGCCAACTCGGTCCAGAGGAAGCAAATCTTGGCAATGCGCCAACTCGGTCCAGAGGTATAAAAGCAAGATAGAAAAAAACGTGCAGGTCTGTGCATTCAAGTACAACCACCCATATGTATATGCTGAAAGTTTGTTCTGACGCTCACCCGACGCACGTGGAGTGCCGATGGTCCGGGAAGCGTACCATACACATAAATTATTAAATAAACCTTCAAATTAAGCCCGGCGAAGCGGGCTGGGTATGCTAGTTTTAATAATTATTAAAAGCACAATCACTTCGGCCCAAAATGCACAAAGAACTTTAAAGGAACACTTTAAATCAATTAAAATATAGAAATTATATTTACAATTACCGTATATACCGGCATATAACTCACACTCTTAACTCTGAAAAATCACTTCTTTGTTAGGGTGCGTGTTATACGCCGAATATAAAGTGGTTCAAGTAAAATCATACGAATAAAACATTCCAATTTTTTAGAATTATATAAATGCATTTATATATTTACATAAACAAAGAAACTTACAGTATATATTTTCTAAAAACTTAATCATACTTATCAGATTACATGAAAAATTCATTGTATTTGTCCTCATTTATACTTTCGGGAATGTCATCTTCTTCCCCACTCTCACTTTCACGTATTTTATCACCAGTGTCATTTTTATCTAGCCTTAAATAGTCATCCCCGTCAAGTGCATTGGAAATTCCACATTTTAAAAATGATTTAACACTAATTTCCGGTTTGATTTCATCCCGTGATGTTATAATCCATTCAGATATTTGAGTCGCATGCCGCATATTTCCGCCTTTTGTAAAGGGTTTTCTCCTTCTAGCATATATGTGTTCCATTGCCGCCTTAAACTTTCTTTGAAAGTTTTGTTTATTGAAACATCTAGTGGTTGAAATAACGAAGTCAATCCTCTTGGAATTACTACCAAATCTATATTGGATTCTTTTATTCTTTTTTTAATTCAGGGTATTCTATGTGGTCTAAACATATCCCAAACTAAAAGTCTTGCTGGTTTTTTTAAAGCTCTTGGACCTTTTTTCAAATATTACGTATCCATAACTTTAACCAATTTTCATCCATCCAGCCTTTCTCATAGACATGCAGGAAAACTCCATTTGGAAAATTACCAATTGGCTTTGTTTTTCGTTTGAAAATTACCATTGGTTTTAATTTAGTACCGTTTGCTAAGCGAGAAAGAACCACTATGAAGTGGGATTTTTCATGTCCCTTAGTTTTAAATGGAACAGTTTTTACTCCTTTTTGTTTCTAAACTTCTGTTTCTTATTGTATCAAACATTACAAGTGTTTTGTCCGTATTCCCAATTTGAGAAAATCATAGATTTTCTCCTTTCGTTAATCAATGACAAACTTCTGGAAACTTAACAGTTTTTATTCCAAGTCTTTTGAAAGTTTTGGGGCAACTTTCATCTTTTAGCGAAAAACAAAATTTCTGTAATTCATAAATCTATCACACCAACTCACTGTTGCCTTAAAGTTTTAACTTTCTTTGTGATTCTTTTTTGCCCATTGTAAGGCAAATAAACGAACACTATTCCTTGTTATTATTAGTCCATTTTGGCGATTTTTTAATATCCTCTAGGTAACATTGTCCCCTAAAGTATGACACTTCGTAATGCCATTATAGATTTTGAGGTACTTTACTTTCCATTATAAACTTTGAGAAAGTAACAGTGATTTTGAAATAGGCATGCTATGAAAAAATTATGTTTTCAGAAATTTACCCCCACTACTTTTTTTTTAAAATAATGATAATAATTGATTGCATTATTTTAGCAGTCTTCTCACCCCATAAAGATAATTTTTGTGAGCTTATTTTATTGAAACTGGGCTTACTTCACTCTAATAAGATCTATATTTTTAAATTTATTTTAATAATGTAATTATTATTTTAAATAATTTATTTTCAACTTTTAACGGGCAAAACAAAGCTTTCTTTATTTATATTTCTTTATTTCTATTTATTTATCCAGTTTTGCATTATCTTTTCGTTCCCGCTTTCTCAGAAATAAAGTCTTATTTTAGTTTTATTTTTAATTATATTAATTGTTTTAAATTTCTGTAATTTTAAATATATAATAAATAAACAGGTAAAAGATAAATTTCAGTTTATACTATTATAAAATATAATGATGCATTGAATAAAAAATAGATTATGTATTGAATTTATTTTAAAGTAAAATTTTCAATTATTAATAATGTTTTTGTATAATAATATGTGTATGTGGTTTCCGGGCACTTATAATCGCCTTATCCTAAAATTTTATGGCCTTCAGTTTAAAAAATCTACAATGTTATCTGTAAAATTATCTCATGTTTCGCAAAATTTCAGCTTACAGGAGAAGTGACCGAAATGGTCAGGGACTGAAATGTCTCAGGACCGAAGTGTCTTGGGACCGAAATGGCAGGACCGAAACGTCCTGCTTCCTTATATGCCAATATATGCTTGAAATAAAATTATGTACTCTCAAATTAGTAATGCGTGTTACACGCTAGGATATGCAGTATATGAAATTATTCATATTTAGGTGAGAATACAACAGATTCAATGCCAAAAACCATTCTTTCTATGTGCATTATTAAAAAAAAGAGAAAAATATCTAAAAATGACTTAAAAATTAAGAACCAACCCCTAACTACAGAAGTTTGCATGGGCACTGACAGAACGAAATCCAGAAATATGGAAGATTCTAGGCATTTTGAAGTCCCCAAACAAGGCTTTATAATTTTCATGAAACTGTATCCAAACTTTATTTATGAAACTGATTGCCAAGCTGCAAAAAATTCCAGTTTTAAAATAGGGATTACTTTCACTCATTTAAGCTTGTGCTTTTTAAATGAACAATGTACCCATAAAAGAAGCTAAGATTTTTTTTGTTCATGAAATTTCTACACAAGAAAAGTATTAGATGTATGAGAAAAAAAGATACAAATATATAAAGGAATAAGAATATAAGAAATATAAAAATATAAGAAATAACATAAGAGTATAAAAATAAGAAATATTTAACCTTTCCACTGCCACTACTGGATATATCCGTTCACTAGGCTGCAGGTTTCACTGCAGTTGAAGATTTATTTAAATTTATATAATTCTACAAATATAATCCAGTTTTAAGAAATTAAGTTATGATTGATGCTTATAAGCATATACATAACAAAAAATTATACCACGAGAGAAAATCCCTCTTTTATTGACATTTAAAATAAATTGCAGAGAAAAAACCTTACAATTTTGCCTTTCTTATTTATTCCATTTTCTGGTGCAATTGATTGTCCAATAATTGCCAATTTAAATATAGGTTATTTCTCACTTTTTTCAAAATGGGGAATTGAAACAGTTTCATCACAAGAACAGATGCAGAATCACCCTGAAGTTCCTATTTTATCACATTTTTAAAACAAATGAACATGAAAAACAAAATTAACACTTGTCTTCCAGAAAGGAGTGAGGCAATCAGAGCAATCAGACTAAAAATTTTTAGTTTAGCATATTTTATGTGTATTTTTCCATTTAAAAAGTACAAGTTTAAGAAAGTTGTGAAAGTAATTACCATTTTAAAAATTGGAGTTTTCCTGGACTTTTAAATTGACTATAAGTTTTTAAAATGGCATTTTGAAAAAACTGCTAAGCTTGAGCTAAATTTAAGTACTATAGGAGAGTAGAATATGTCCAATCTGGCGATCTAGGATTGGGAGAAATTTTTGCCATATAGGGAAATTTTGTACAAAAATATACAATTGATTTTGATTTTAATAATGAATTACATAATTACTCAAGACAGAAAAATTCCCACTACAATTAATCCATATGGTGACCTTTACAAAACTGATCTCAATATAACATATACTCACACATACATGGAGAAAGTTTAAATAAAAAAAAAAATATATATACCTATGCTATGGTAATAATTTATCTAAGTCTATGACCAGACATGTTGCTTTTCCATAGAAACATGGAATTCCGCTCTTTTGGCACTAGATTTTATCAATCTAGTGATGAAATTTAAATTCAATCATTCTATCATAGATGAAATTTAAAATTAAATCCTTTAGCCTTATATAACAGATTTTAACCTATTTTCTAAAAAAATTACTTGCAATTGATACAGCACAATTTTTCTGATTTAAAATGAAAAAAGATAAGGTCATATTTTGCCCAAAATGAAAATTTTGCTATCAGCAAATTTCTTACCAATATCTTAACTATTCTATGTTATAAACTTTTATTTTAACACAATCGAACTGATTGGTAAAGTTATCATACAGATTTAATATTTTCCAACTGAAGGAAACATTTTTTCTTCCTCAGTTGGAAAATATTTAATTTCAATGATAATTTTACCAATTAGTTTAATTGTGTTAAAATAATAGTTTATCTACATACCCATCATTTATATAAAGTTCCTTTACTTGCGTTTATTCTGTTGAGCTGTGTAAATGACAGACCAGATGTTATTATCAATAAGATTATCTGAGCAAAATATGCTCGCTTGTTGTCAGCCCAGTTAGCTTAAGTGTTAAAACATTGGCTCTGTAAGCCAAGGATCTGGGTTTTATTCCCAGCCTGGGCATTTTTTCGAACATATAGAAAATATTCAATTCATATCATATGTTATGTTTTATAATCTAGTATGGAGAAAAACCTGGAAAGTAGTTTAAATAAATACACACACAGATACATATATTGATAATTTGAATTTAAAAAAAAATGTAAATGATTATCAAGCTGAAATTTTTTCTATGGTGTGAGTGAAATAACCTACAAGGAAATTTTCCTGCATAAGCTTTCTATATTAAGTTCTTTATCAACAAAGAGAACAATATTTTTTCTTGAATGAGAAAAAAAATATTTTAATTTGTTACCTCACTCATGGCAGCCTTTTTAAATATTTGTTGTGACTTGATAAGGGAAAAAATGAGTAACAATTTTTATTTCATCTCTTTCAAAATTTTTGTTGTGTCCTGTAGAATTGTCACAGTTCATCTTCTCTCATTAGACTTGGGTCAGTGTCAGTCTTATTTTTTTTAAATTCATTATTTATTTCATTCACTTTATTTTTTATTCTTTCTGTTTGTCCCCATTAGACTGGGCCCAGGCCCAACATCAAACAGGTGTGCTAGTTATTTTAAAAAAAATCTATACAGTACAGGACCTATTATCCAATATCCTTGGGACTAAAGGCTTTCCAGATTTTTTTTTTTTTTTTTTTTTCAGGATTTTGGGTTATTAAGTTTTGAATTCTGTTGTCACTATTTCTGTTACTACTTTGGCAACACAACTTTACTTTGTATATTTTGGCTACACTAATCTTGTTCTTCTTAAAAATTTGTTCCTGGCTTGTGGCGTATGTCGCCGTGTTATGTAATTATTTTTCTTTTATTCATTAAAACTAAATTATTTAAACGAATAATTTGACAGGTTATGGCCACCAGTTCACGCTTCCAACCGCGTATTTGTTAAGTAAAGTGAATTTGTTTCGCTTTTTTTTCGTTAGAATAACTTGCAATCTTGAGCCAGGTAATAAGCCTAACTATCGAAATGGCCAGAGTTGATGTTTCAGCCATAAATAAGTTTAATGGACAAAATTACACGCAATGGCGTTTTCAAATAGTGTGTGCTTTAAAAGCAAAGTCCGTGTATTCCATTGCTAACGGCACTAAAGAAAAACCTACTACTGATGAATCGCAAATAGAAAAATGGGAAAGAGACGATGCGGTGGCTATGTTCACGATATCTTCGGCCATGGATTTATCGCAAGTCACTCTTATTGAAAGTTGCTCCACTTCAAAAGAAATGCTAGAAAAATTAGATTCTATTTTTAAATTGAAATCTGATTTTAACAAGATGTTGCTACTTGATAAATTTCATCAGATTAAAATGGAAAACAACGAAACGGTTGTTCAGTACATTTCAAAAATTGAAAATCTTGCACATCAAATCAAGGATTGTGGAGAAAGTGTAAGCGATGCAACTATCATTACGAAAATTTTAGGGACATTACCTCCGAAATACAGAAACTTCCGACAAGCTTGGTTATCTGTTGATGATAGTAAACAAAATTTATCGAATTTAACCGCGAGACTCATCGATGAAGAAACTTCATTATCGCAATCTGAGCAGAGTGAGTCTGCATTTTATGCTTCCAGTCGCTCGAAAATCAAAGAGAAAAAGGCTACATGTTACCCAAGAAGTGAGAATAAATTCAAAACTCAAAACAGAAGCATAGATAAATCGAAAATAACCTGTTATTCATGTCGTAAAAAAGGCCATTACGCAAGAGAATGTCGTTCTAAGCCTCGTGAAAAAGGTAATGATTATCCAGAAAGAAATAAGGGTTCATCAAGTTACAATGCATTTAGCAATGAAGTAGGGAAAACTATAGAAAGTGAACAATGGATTCTGGACAGTGGTGCATCTGCTCACATGAGCTATAATTTAAATTATTTCAACAATTTCGCTGAATTAAATAATAATGAAGTTATTCGTCTTGCCAACAATCTAGAATTATCCATTAAAGGAAAAGGAAATGTAAATATTCTAAAGTTGATTAATGGAAAATGGCAAAAAGGAGAAATACATAATGTTCTCTATGTTCCTGATCTGAAGAAAAATCTTCTCTCCGAAGGTATACTAGCAAGTAAAGGTATGAAAATAATAAAAATGCAAGATCATGCTGATATCTACAACTGTGAAGATGAATTAATTGGCACTGCAGTACGTTCTGCAAACAACTTATATCACATGCTCTTTAAAACTTTAAGCTCACCTGAAGTTAACATTTCTCAGAAAAATAGTTTGAAAGTATGGCACGAAAGAACAGGGCATATAAATTTGAAAGCTCTTTATGAACTAAGTAAGAGGGGTTTAATTGAAAGTCTAGACATTTCAGAGAAAGAAGAATTTTTCTGCGAAGGATGTCAATATGGTAAACAACACAGATTTTCATTCAATACAAAAGAATACAAGGCAACTAAACCAGCAGAATTGATATATAGTGACATCGGTGGTCCCATGTTTGTTCAATCTATAGGTGGTGCAAACTATTTCATTCTAATGAAAGATGATTTCAGTGGTTACAGAACAGTTAAATTTCTGAAGCATAAAAGTGATGCTCTAGAGGCTTTCAAGAACTTTGTTCAACTATGTGAAAATAAATTTGGTCATCAAGTTAAAGCACTTCGAGTTGACAATGGTAGAGAATATATCAATCTACATTTTGATGAGTATCTAAATAAGAAAGGCATTCAATTAGAGACAACAGCTCCATATACTCCGCAGCAAAATGGAAGATCCGAAAGAGATATGCGTAGAATAGTAGAAAGTGCTCGCTCCATGATCTACTCCAAAGAATTGCCTTTGTACCTGTGGGCTGAAGCTGTAAACACAGCTGTTTACATTTTGAACAGAACTCCTACAACACAAGCTCCGGATTCAACACCTTATGAGTTATGGTCTGGAAAATCTTTAACACTTAATCATCTAAGAATTTTTGGTTCAGAAGCATACATGCACGTGCCTGATGTCCTACGAAAGAAATTAGAGCCCAAAAGCAAGAAGATGATATTTGTAGGGTATGACAAGGATTCTACAAATTATCGCCTCTTTGATCCAGTCACTAAAACCATCAAAGTATCGAGAAATGTCATCTTTAATGAAGAAAATTGTAAGTTGAATGTCTCACCGAATTCATCAAAAATCTTGTTTAATATTGATGAAGATGATATGAATACGGATACTGTTGATAAAATTCCAGATAACTTGTGCAATAATCCTCCAAGTTTGCAAAATAATAATCATTATGGCCTTCGTCCCAGAAGCACTTTAAGACCACCTGTTCGCTATGAATTAAATGTAGCCGACATTGTAACACCACAAACATATGAAGAAGCAATGAATTCTCCTCAAGCAGATAATTGGAAAGAAGCCATAAATGAAGAACTGAATTCTCTTCAGAAGAATGAGACCTGGGATCTCATACCCCTTCCAGAGAAAAGTAACGTAATTGGATCCAAGTGGGTATTTAAAATAAAATACCTTCCCAATGGGAAAATTGACAGATATAAAGCTAGACTCTGTGCCAAAGGGTTCTCCCAAGTGGAGGGAGTAGACTTCAACGAAATCTTTTCACCAACCTCAAGATTTGACACTATAAGAGTTTTATTAGCTATAGCTGCTCAAAGAAAATGGAAAATTCTACAAATCGATGTGAAAACTGCTTTTCTCTATGGTGAAATTAAAGAAACAATTTTTATGCAACCTCCTCGAGGTTTAGGTTTTGCTAAAGACCTAGTGTGTCGACTTAAAAAGTCTCTTTATGGATTAAAACAGGCATCCAGATGTTGGAACAAGACTTTTACAGATTTTCTAACTAGTTTTGGCTTCCAGCAATCTAATCCTGACCCTTGTGTTTTCAATGGCATTTTTCAAGGTAAGAAAGTAATTCTAATTTTGTATGTAGATGATGCTTTATTATTCTGTGAAGAAAAGAAGATATTAATTGAAATTGTAGAAGATTTTAAAAAGAAGTTTGAAGCAACTACCTGCAAAACTGGGTGTTTTGTTGGAATTGAAATAAACTACAGAGAAAACGGCACAATTTTCCTGCATTCAGAAAATTATATAAAGAGAATTTTGAAGAGATTTTATTTATACGATGCAAGCCCGAACACTATACCTGCAGATCCTGGAACAATCCTATCATCAGAATCTAACCCGTTACCAGAAGGAAAAACCATTCCTTACAGAGAAGCTATTGGATCTTTAATGTTTCTTGCCACTACTACTCGTCCAGACATAGCTTTTTCTGTTAATCTTGTCAGCTGATTTCAAAATAGTCCAGGCCAAATCCACTGGAATGCAGTGAAACGTATTTTCAGATACCTGAAAGGTACTGCAGCTTATGGCATTGAATATTCTCCAGTATATAGTCTTGATTGTCACCTTGTTGGTTTTTCTGA
This sequence comes from Maratus speculifer, assembly GCA_964019185.1. NCBI lineage: Eukaryota > Metazoa > Arthropoda > Arachnida > Araneae > Salticidae > Maratus > Maratus speculifer. The sequence goes on from OZ025301.1 coordinate 172,988,732, forward strand.
TTCTGACTTTGCCAATGATGTTGACACAAGAAAATCTACTTCTGGTTATGTGTTCATGACTGGCAATGGTCCTGTTACTTGGTCTAGCCAGAAGCAAACAACAGTTTCTACATCTACTACCGAAGCTGAATATATTGCAGCTTCAACAGCTGTGAAGGAAATACTGTGGTTACGACAACTTCTACAAGATGTGAGTGAAAATGAAATTTGTAAAGAAGGTGTTACTCTCTTCATTGATAATCAAAGTGCTCTTAAGCCAGGGTTGGAAAAAAATCATGATTTTTTTAAAAAAATCAAAAAAATCGGATTTATTTGATTTAAATCAGATTTTTTTGATTTAAATCAGATTTATTTGATTTTTTTAGAATTCTATTTTTAATTGCTGCGTTTTTATGTTTTTACAATACATGGAGCAGTTTTTCATAAAAATAACTAAAAAAGAATAAATAATGTTCATAAAAATATATAAAAATTATAATTTATAAAAATAATATAAGAAATAATTATATAGTTCAGTAAATACTATATTCCAGTTACTGATTGGTACTAAAAAATAAATATCTAGGCTTTAATCTAAAGCCATTCTATTATTTTGTAATTGAATTATGCACACTAAATAAGAAATAAACTTAAATAGGTTGTAAATGAATAAAAAATGGTAAAATTAAAATAATAATAATAATAATAAATATTTATTTAATGCAAGCTATTTATATTAAGGGATAAAAATCACAATTAATTCAATAGTTTTTAAGCAAATAGAAATAGATCAGAGATATAATTGTTTGAACAAAAACACTAATTTAGAAGCTTTGTCCACTCCTAATTTATTACGAAGACTTGAATGAACTAGTCCAAAAGAAGAAAATTGTCTTTTTACTCCAGCAGATGAAGCCACGGCTGTTGTTATTTGGTAAATAAATTCAATTTCAATTTCGCTGATTATCTCTTTACCTCCCATTATGTAAAAGGACTTCCACCAATCATAATCTGTCATAATATCTGAAACTTTTTTCTCAAGCAATGGTAATTTTTGGAATGGGCCATTTTTTGCTTGAAAATGTGTTACAGTAGTGAAAAGATCTGGACAATTTTCTTTAATGAATGCCAAATTTTCATTATTTTCTTCTACACTAAGTGAAATTTCATTTCAATTTAAAACAGAATGACTTAATAAAACTCCAGCAAAATGACAACCATTAATAGCTTGTTCATTTTTTGCTTTAAATTTTGTAATTCTATCTCAGACTTGCCAAGTTCTGAAAGTTAAAAATCAGGAGATTTTATTTCAAAAATCAGGAGATATTTCTGTCAATGAAAACTTGTTAATTTGTTGATGTTGATGTAAACATCTTTAGTGAAAGTTTAAGTTTATATTATGTTATAAAAAAGGGGATGTTTTGTTACTTATTAACTTATATAAAACTATAGTAAAGATCATAAATAAGTCTTAATAGAGACAAATTACTAATAATTCAATACATGACCATAGTAACAATAACAAACCTTAAAGATACATAGTTTATAATGCATCTGAATGTAATTCATCACATAAAATACTACTGGTCAAACATACTAAAGAACAATTACACCTGTACTACAGCTTCTCTCACTGAATCATAGCACATTTGATTGTTAAATAATAGAATATTTAAAAAGTATGAAAAATCAGGAGCATGGAGCAAACATCTGAAAATCAGGAGTCTTCTGCCAAAATCAGGAGATTTGGCAACTCTGCTATCTTTATTTAATACATTTTCTAACTTTTTACCCAAAAATTTTAAAAATTCGTAAGCTTTGATTGAAATTTGATTGTGTAATATGGCAAGTTTTAAAACTTGTTCCTTGCACGTAGTATCCGATATTTTGGGGAACATTAATGAATTTGTTTAATCATTTACTTGTGAAACAAAAAAGATTCAGATAATTTAGTTGCCAAATTGCAAACGAAATATGATTTATAAAAAATTTGTGTTTTGCCTCATCGTCTAAAGTTTATTACAAAAGAACAAACAATTAAAGGATTAGGAGGGGGACACCTGGACTTAACCTGTACCTGCCACATTCTTTCTGATAGCAATCCTGAAAATACCAGAAAAACACCTGTTACTTATTTACACCTATTTCTTATTTCTCTGCTGATTAATTTCCAAAATGAAAAAAGAAAAAACAATTGATTTAAATCAAGTGATTTTTTTAAAAAAATCAGTTGATTTAAATCTAGATTTAAATCTTGATTTAAATCGGTTGATTTAAATCATGCCAACCCTGTCTTAAGCTGATCAAAAACCCTGTATTTCACAAACGTACAAAACATATAGATGTGCGCTATCATTTTATTCGTGAAAAATGTGATGATGGATCAGTCATTGTAAAATATGTGAAATCTGAAGAGCAATTAGCTGACATTTTTACAAAAGCTCTTCCCAAGGTAAGATTTGAAAAATTAAGAGAACTGCTCAACATAAAAGAAATAAACTGTGTGTATGACTCTGGTTAAACTTTTCACATTCAGCACATAATTTCTTTGAAAATGATACTTTAGAATTTAACAGCTAATTTCTTTTTGTTTGTTTATGTCATTCATTATTTATTCATAGTAATTTCATGTAATGTAGTTATACCAAGTATTTATCTTGTAAATTTTAGTGACAACATAATTGGAGGGAGTATTAAGTTTTGAATTCTGTTGTCACTATTTCTGTTACTACTTTGGCAACACAACTTTACTTTGTATATTTTGGCTACACTAATCTTGTTCTTCTTAAAAATTTGTTCCTGGCTTGTAGCGTATGTCGCCGTGTTATGTAATTATTTTTCTTTTATTCATTAAAACTAAATTATTTAAACGAATAATTTGACATGGGTCTTCACGAAAACTGGAATCCCCCCCCCCCCTCCCTCCTCCACTCTTAAAATCAAACTTTTCAAAAGCATAAAAATAACAAAATTTAAACAATTCCATGTAAAAAATTTGAATAAAACTTATCATTTGTGTTTTTTAAGACTGTTTAATGTAGGGTCTGGGACACAAAAATCTTCAAACTTTCTAACAAAATTATAGCATTAAAAATTTCTTTGTTTTTTTTATGCTTAAAATAAGATTTGAATATTTCGATCCTCATCAGAAGAGGAATTATTAAATTTTTAGTTTTGGTTTGTTTTCAAAATTTACCTTTCATTCAATAGTTATCATGATAACGACAACTTGTGAAAATCCTTTTTCCTTCATGATAGGTTTTTTTTTTTTTTTTTTTTTTTTTTTTTTTTTTTTGCCATTTCTCAGATTTAAATTGTTATAACTCAAGAATCGTTAAAGATAATGCTTCATACTTGGAAAATGTTTTTTATGATTGTTTTACTTTAATTCTGATTCAGCAAATTTGAAAATAATATTCAATTTTGAAAATAGAATTTTTTTAATAAATTTTTTTTAAATCTTTTTCCCCAAATTTTTATTTTAAAAATTCTTAAATTTTTAAAAAATTAATATTTTTAAAGATGCTGAATCAAAATTAAAACTTAGATATTTCTGATTATTTAAATGTAAAAAATATTGAAAATCTACAAATAATATTTTGAGTTATAACAATTTCAAATTACCCAACTTTTTTAATAAATTAAAAAAAAAAAAAGGGAGAGAAGTTTTATCATGCGATTTTGTTAACAAATAATATGTTTTAGCATTGCAAAAAAAAAAAAAAAAAAAAAAAAAAAAAAATCAGAATTTTAATTTAATACATAAAATTAATTTAAAATGTGTCCTGAACCTCTTAAACAAAAATTCTTAAACTATTTAATGGTAATAATGAATAAATAAATAAATAAAATTGGTAACTAATATTTTATTTACGAGCTCTACTCATTTTTATTTACGGCAGCAAAATTTACGCATAAAATTTAGATTAATATTTCTCACAAATTTTATTTCTTTAAAATATTCAGATATTCTTCCCTTACCCCCCTCCCTCTAAATTTGGCATTCTACAAGTATTTTTCTAAAACATAAAATTAACAAAATTGGAGAAATCACATGTAAGATATAAATAAAAACTGAACTTTTTCTTTTCTAATTATTATTATTATTAAACAAATATTTCTTTACTAATCAATGGCAACAACAATAAATAAACAACAAAATAAAACTGCCAAACTAGTATTATTCAATCTACAATTTCTGTCACTTATTTAAAACTACATAATTTAAAAAAATAAATTTTATCAATGCATTTATTAATACATCTTATTTCTTAAACAAATCAGTCAGTTTTGTTTGTTTTAACAGATTTTGTAAAATTTTTGAAAGGAAATGCAAAATTTTAGTATAAATTAAAAAATTTATAAAATATTTGGTTAACTTCCTTTTTTCTGGATTTTAGGTCCTTCTGGATTCCAGAATTCCAGATAATGGGTTCTATACTCTATATGTTTTAAATCTATTCAAATAAATTTGAACTACTAGTCATATTTCCTATGAAAATCAGTAGAATTATCTGAGGGGGGGGGGGGGGGGAAGGATGTGTCAACATTTTCCATCCATAAATAATAAGGAATTAAAAGCAAAGAACTCACTTCTGAATATGCTGGAGGTGGCTGGTGCTGATAACTATGTACATAAGTATACATAGGAGTAAAACGTGTCTCCCCTATAATATTGTCATCATCTTCATCAGCAATATCAACTGATCCTTCAACACATTCGGCATAGGTTGGTGGAGCTACAATTAGAAATACAGAAGTCTACAATCATCTAAACCTTTTAAAAGTTTTACACCATTCAAAATTTTAATACCAAAGAGTAAGCTCAGTATTGTTAGGGGTAATTTTGCATGGTAGGGGACAAGAAAAAGCTTTATATAACTGCATATCTCAGGAAAATAAAGAAAGTAAAAACATCATGATTTTTTAAAATACAATTTTTTTTTTCTTTTTTATAATGTTACAGAATAGCTACCAAGAGTTTTGGATTTCCAGAACAATTAAATCTCTACTCATTAACATAATCTGTATTTTTTACACTTTAATTAATAAAATTATAATTACTAGTGGTAATTACATAAATTGTAAAAACTGCAAATTAACAGTTTCATTAGTTAGTAGCCACACAATAATGTTATACACATTAATATTTTGTTATAATTATACAAAACTACATTAAATGTTGGTGATATTTACATTTATTAAAATTATTAATAATTTATTTCATACTAAATTGTTTAACACTAGTTAATATTAAAATCTATTAAATAATTAACTTTATAATTAGGAACATAATATATATTTGTATGCTTTAATTAGTAAAACGATAATAATTTAGTATTTGTTCTAGAAAGAAAAAAGGGTAGGAGGCAAGTTCCAAAAAAGGATACTATTTCATGAGAAAATATATTAATAAAGTTTTTAGTAATTAGGTAAAGCAAAAATTAGACTCTTACTATGATAAATAAAATATCATTAATTTTAATAACTTAATGAAATAGAAATTAAAAATACAATTAGGAAAAAAATTAAAACACCTTATTATTTAAGAAATAAAGTTTTATCATTTGTGCAAGGTCTGGAGCACATAGATTTAGAAATACTGCGGAATTTGTATTTTTTTCCCCACAGATGTTTGGTTAAAAATGACCAAGAGGAAACAGTAAATAATCATAGAATTAAAAAAAAAAAAAAAAAACTGCAAATAAATAATTGGAATTTGTGAAGTATTGGAATAATATGGATATAACCATATCTATACATGACTGCAAAGATTATATATATATATATATATATAAAAGAAGAAAATGCAAAAAAAAAAAAAAATAGAATTTTTAGATACTAGTACTGATATTGTTGGGGGGGGGGGGAGGTCAAGGGCAGATAAAAAATGATATCATAAAAGAGAAAAAGTTTCAAAATTATCAAAAAACTGATAACATTACATATGTACAGCCCCTTACTTGATCATGTTTTAATAGCAATGTTTATCAATTTCTTTTTTTTTTTCATATTTTATTTAACCATGTAATGTAAATAAATATAACTACTGCTTCATTTTTTATTTTTTTTAAATATGGAGCAAAAAGGTACAAAAAACATATTGATGAAAAAATATTAAAACTATTAGCAAAAAACTTTTTTTTTCATACTTACGTTCAGATGGCAGAATTGAAGTATCTAATTCACTATAAGGAGGAGCAGGTTGATAATACATTTGACTATCACTGGTTTCATCTGTGTTTTCAACCAAGGGCATATGCCTGTAGTTACCAGATCGTAATGGCACTGTTCCAATTAGAACGGGTAAATCCATGCTTAAGTTACAAGCACCAGGAATTTGTAATGATATCTATTGAAAATAAAACATTATTAAAAGTAAGACAGCAAATGAAACACTCCAAGGAATGTAAATAATTAGAATATTTACAAGCATACCAAATTTTGGAAGAAGTTATTTGTAAAATATTACTTTATTTTCCCCACTTCGTATTCTAAAATTAAGAGAAACCTATTTAATTGCAGTAAATCTAATTGAATGCGCCATTCCAAAACTTTATTCGATTTCATACATCTTAATACGGTAGAACTTCAATTAATCGAGCTTTGATTAATCAAGTTTTCTGTTAACCAAGACGATAATAAAACCTGATTTTCTTGACAGTGGTCATGCAGTCCTATTGATCACCAGGTGCAACGTGTCATCAGATAATTACATTCTCAAATCAGTTGAGTGGCAACACTATAGAGGATTTCCTTATTAAATTTGTTGAACTTATGTTTAAAAGTTCAACAAATTTATCTTTTTTTATCATTTAAAAAAGTCACTATTTTTTATTTTAAGAGATGCTAAATTCCCAGTGAATTTTTATGCAGAATTTCTATTAACCAAGAATTCTGATATCCGAGATACTGGTGGTCTCAATTAGCTTGGATAACCGAGGTTGCACTGTACTTCAAAAAAGCAGTTACAAATGTTAATACTTAAATGTTTTTAGTTCAATACTATACCAACTTTGATTTTAAATTTCTGCTTTAATCAATCAGTAAGAACAAAAACGTGTTAATCTTAAATCATGATACTTATTAAAATCAATAGTTTTTCATTATTCTATTGTACATCAGCTACTTGTGAATATTAGGCTTTAGCAGGATGTAAAGTTTATGTCGTGACAATGCCAACATGTAACAACATTAGAACTATGAAAAATCAAAAAAATTATACAAAAATTGCTATTACAGAACCCCCTTTCCAGTGAAATAATTCTAAATTGAAGGAGGATCTCCTCAAAGACTTGCCAAGTTCTGAAATCCAAAAACCAAGAGATTTCATTTCAGAAATCAGGAGTTATTTTTGTCAATGTAAACCTATTAATTTTTAAATGTAAACATCTTTAGTGCACGTTTAAAGAAGGCTTAATTATTACTGAAGATTAAAAAAGAAATATGTCACTCTTACTCAAATAAGGAAAGTACATGCACTCCTTGCAAGTAGAATGCATTAAATGTTTCAACATATTTTTTAATTGACTACATATAGCAGAAGAGGGAAAGTTTTGTTTCCCATACACTTATATAAACAAGTGGGTAAGTGTGATCGGAGATTGCACAGAGAGTTTTGTTTAATATCTCCTTCAAAACACATTTTTTCATTAAATTCACAAATGAAAAACGGTTTTCCGGTGGTATTTTAGGATTTCTTCGCCAATCACACCAACCAGAACATACTATTAACAGAATCTACCCCTAAATGTTGCCTTGATCTCATAGATTTGTTGATTTCTCTATCAGAATCTGCAGTTTTAGTGAAGGTACACAAGTAAATAAAATTATGAATAAAAGTAAAATATTGCAAAGCTTAGCATAAATTTAAGGGAGACCAAAACTGGTCACCAGAGGCAGCTTTTAATTAAATGAATAATAATTTAATAAATATAAAAAATATTTAATTTTGTGTGGCAAAATAGATGATACATATGATTTAATTTGATGAAATAAAAACAAATAAATACGTTTTTGCGTGATCTATTTAATCCATTAATTTATGTTATACACATAATAATTTTAATTAAACTTGCATACAACAATTATCAGAAATGAAATTTCAATTTTGAAATTTAGGTTACTTCAAATTTTTAAGCTTCTAAATATTACTCATTTTCAATTTTTACACCACTGTACAGGAAAAAAAATTTACTTTTAAATGCATTTTGTTTAAAAGCTATATCTCAATTTATTTTTGAGATATTAATTTTTTGGTAGTTTGCAATACCAATTTTGTAATTGTGGCAACAGAAGTACTCCATCTCTTTTAAAAGTAAAGGGTAAAAAATGAAATAATTTTTATATCTATTTAAACTTATGTGGCAACAATTAGAAGAGAAAAAACAACAAAATGAACTGATGATTTAAAAAATAATATTTAAATTAAAATAATAGCTTTTTTCAAAATTTTATGATTTGTTGTATGAGAGGCATTCAGATGTAAGTACACAAAATTTGATCTCTCTGGCATATATAGTTTTTGTGTACGGACTCTGTGACAGACTAACAGATAGAGGACAGAGATGAATAGGGTTTCGTCAGATGAACAAAACCCTAAAAAATAGTTGAGATCTTAAATTAGTCTTAATCAAGGCAACATTTTAATAATCCACAAACATGTCTGTAGTAACAAAAAAAAAAAAAAAATCCTTAAAGATCCATAATTTATAAATAACATAAATATACTTTATTACATAAAATATTACTGATCATTCATACTAAAAAACAATTACACCTGCACTGATGTTTTCATCCCTGAATTACAGTACATTTGATTGTAAAATAACAAAATATTTAAAAACATATGAAAAATTAGGAGAAACATCTTTAAAAAAAAAAAAAGAGTATGGAAAAACAACTGAAAATCAGGAGACTTAGTATAGGCAAATCTGTCCTGGCTATAGCCAAAAACATGCACAAAAAATTGTTCCAATTCTATGCATAACTTCATATATTTTTCAATGGTACAATAATGAAAATGGCACAAAAATTGCTACAGAACAGCCTTGATTATCTGTGAAATTGAGCAGTCTGGTAAGGGCACTGTGGATAACCCGAATAAAAGCTGAAAATGAGGTGCAAACACAATTTTTTTATGTATATAAACAACATTTTATTGTACAAAAAACATAATAAAACTTTTAAAATACACACATATCTACATAACTTAGCAAAGATTTGCTCGTCAGAAGGTTTAAGTCTGCTTGTGGATGTATGTGCAAGCACAATGTTAATTAACAATTTGTCAAATTTTTTTTAGTCTAGATATTTACGTACTTTATAGTTCAAAATTAACATTTTTACCCAGTGGCCACTGGCCAGTGCACAATTTTTTTTTCACTGGCCAGTTTTTTTTTAATCACTGGCCAGTACAAAATTCATAACATTTCATACAAAATTGTGGTTTTTTAACTATCAACATTGTAATTTATTAATATCTTTTACTTGCCATTCGATTAAATAAAAACTGGCATTACATCTAATAGAAAAATATAACAAATTACTGCAGTCAAAATAAAAGTCAAACATGTATTCGATGATATTTAGACGTACTTAATACAATGAATAAAAGAAACAAGGAAATTAAGTTATTTTTGATACTAGTGTTTATCATTCACATTAGGTCTCCGTGACCTAACAGAGTCTTCCCACCAAAGTTTTATTGCTGCATCAGGATCATAATCATTTAATCAAATTTTAGATTATTTCACCATTAGATGATTATGGAGCGTGCAATGATGCCACTGGACTTGAAAAATCCTGGGTCCTTTTCTACAAAAGCAGGTCCCCACTAATAAGTAATATTTTTAGATGCAAAAATTGAACTTGTTCATTTGCAAAAGAAAAATTAAATGCAATAATTATTGTTTTAATAATAATGTACAAATAATTAAAGCCAATATTAATTGTTTTTAAAAGCTATTAAGAGAAATTCCCGGTTAATGGTACGACGTCTTCTGATAAAAAAAGAACATGCACCAATAAAATAAAATTGGCTAAAAGAGGATAAATATAAGAAAAAAATTTTGTTTTTATAACCAGGGAAAATTCTGTTTCGAAATTTCCAAAAAACTAAGACTTTTTTTTAAAAATTTGAAAAAAATAGGTCATCAATCAGAAAAATTCAGGCATAAAAACTATCACAAATTTCAACAAATGGTCACAGAAAACTTTCGCCAATCGTTTGCAGAAAAAAATACAAATTTCATCAAAGAATTGCAGCAAAAATGGTAATTTCGAGAAAGGATCCTGAAAAAAGTGTTTATTTCATGAAAATGTAGCAGACAAAAGCTTGAATTTTGCCAAAGTACTGAGGAAAAATGCGAATTTCATCAAAGAGTCATAGAAATGATGCAAATAAGAATCGTGAAAAAAATTTGAATTTCGTTGAAGAGCCATCAATAGGGCGAGAATTTTGTCTGAGTATCGTTTGTAAAATTCTGTCAAAGGGCTGTGCAAAAAAAATGTGAATGTTGTTAAATGACCACCAACAAAAAACGAATTTTGTCAACTGACTGCAAAAAAAAAATTACAATTTTTTCAAAGGGCCATTAAAGAAACGATATTCTATCAAAGTACAACAGACAAAAGGCACCAATTTCATCAAAATGATGCAGAAAAAATGCGAATTTCACCAAAGGGTCACAAAAAAATTCGATCTATTTTTTTGCATCTTTTGATGAAATTTATCTTGACGAAATTTCCGTTTTTTGTGATCCTCTGTTTCTATCACAGCTGTTTAGTAACGTATTTAAGACTTATATATTCTGCTAACATAAGAATAAATCAATACATAGCAACATTGAAAAGAACATCTTCTTTAAAGCAAGCAATAATCAAAAGCTTTTTTGCTTAAATTATAATCTCTAAAGTTTAGATGACAAAAAAAGTGATAAAAAAATAAACAAACAACAACAAATAAATAAATAAAATGAATTTTAAACATGCCTGTAAAAACTATAACTGGTATTGGTAATCCTAAGCCTGGATATAGTGTAAAGGTTTTAGTACAGTCTGAAGCATCCCTTAAATTGTCTGCCCATTTATCCAAACTTTTGTTTATCCAAACTACGGTCAGCTAAACTTGTTTAGATAATCAGTGGTGTATTGTGTTTCTATTTGTCTTCTTTTTTAGTTAATTTATTTAGTATTATATAAGTTTAATGAAATTGATTTTAGTCTATTTAATTGATTAATAATCATATTCAAAAGATTTTATGTTTTTTTCTTAATACATCGTTATTAAATATACAGTTAGCAGCTAATGATATATACATTTTGTGAACTCTAAGATTTTTTAATAGCTCGGATATAGCAAACAAAACTTTCAGTCCCCCGAAGTTCATTATAATGGGTTTTGGCTGTATTATACCCCTGAATACTCCTTCTGTCATGAATACCACTTCTGGCAGACTATTTGCAAATTGAAGGAGGAACTCCTGGCCATAGACTAAAAACACAAATACATTAAAAAAAAAATGATTTAATCATTGCATAACTTAATGCACTTTTTGATGATACAATGGTGACACATAAGGGTCATTCCATGTCAAATCAACCAAAAAAATTCAATATTCAACCTGACCATTTCCGATTTCAATGAAACTGCTAGGGATCATTCTCTATGATGATATAAATAAGAGAATATTTTTATTTTGTGTTTATCGCTTTAAATTTTTATACAATTAATTATTAAAATTTTGAAAAATCAGCATTTTTTGACTTGCATAAATATTTTTAATTTTGAATTTCTCAAGTTCTATCAAACATAGAAAAATTTTATGACCACTCATTTCAAAGAGGAATTTATAAGGTTTAATTTGATATGCAAGTCGCCTATGTATAGTTAAAATAAATAAAATTTAAAATTTTTTAAAATTTAAAATTTGAAAATTTTTTAGATAGTCATTTTTAAAAATTTTGAAAAAATTGTATGTTTGTTGTAATATTATAAGCTTTAAATTCTGAAATTTTTAGAGTGGGATCTCAATGGGATCAGGAGTTATTAAATAAAAGCTAAAAATTACCATACAAATCATAAATAAATAGCAAAATAGACAGAATTAAATTGCTATTTTAATGGTAATTTTTGCTTTTATTTAATAACTCCTGATCCCATTGAGATCCCACTCTAAAAATTTCAGAATTTAAAGCTTATAATATTACAACAAACATACAACTTTTTCAAAATTTTTAAAAATGACTATCTAAAAAATTTTAAAATTTTAAAATTTAAAAAAATTAAAATTTTATTTATTTTAGCTATACATAGTCGACTTGCATATCAAATTAAACCTTATAAACTCCTCTTTGAAATGAGTGGTCATAAAATTTTCTATGTTTGATAGAACTTGAGAAATTCAAAATTGAAAATATTTATGCAAGTCAAAAAATGATGATTTTTCAAAATTTAAATAATTAAGTGTATAAAAATTTAAAGTGATAAACAAAAAATAAAAATATGCTCTAATTTATATCATTATAGAGAATGATCCCTAGCAGTTTCATTGAAATTGGAAAGGGTCAGGTTGAGTCACTGGTTGATTTGGCATGGAATGACCCATAACACACTCACAGACATATATGGGTTTTTTGGGGGGATCTCTGACCCCTAAAATGTGTAACTATGTGAAAAATTTCAAGTTGAAAAAAGTTTTGATTACAATACTTTCTTATACCTATGATAAAAGTAACAAGAAAAATATTTATCTATTCAGTTATTTTTTAAAGAAAAAATAAAATCTGAAAAATACCAGCAAATACAATAGGATAACAACAAAAACAATTCTCATGATGTATTAAAACACACATACAAGGGGGAAAAATTGATTTTTGATGTAAATCTCATTATGTTTTAAATTCTATAAAAGTAAATAAACACTTTTATTAGAGTAGTTAAATGCTAAATTATTCCTGGTTTACAAATGAAAATTCATATTCTATATAATGTTACAAACAAATGTAAAAGATTTAAATTGATAGATAGTTATTATTACTTTTTTCCCTGTTCTTATTTCACGTATGGAAACAGGAAAATAAAAACATTTTCATATCACAGCAAATGTTACTTCACATTATTGCCACAAAAAAATATTTACTGTTGATTGACATGGTTTAGATCTTTTTAAAAATCATACCAAAGATATTATTTAAACTATTTGGCAATTTTCAACATACATTCAAAATGCAATTAAAATGAATTGATAATTGACAGGAGGTAAATCACATGCATTGAGTATGGATAAACAAGAATGGAAAATCATGCATAAAGTCTAAATTATGAAACATTTTTTAACACATTCAGAATACTTTAACAACACTTACTCTGACAGCATAATCTACGCGAATGAGACAGCAATTGATAATAGATGGAGTAACTGCAGGGATCTTAAGCAATTGAGCATCCCAACTTGTTGTTCGTCCAGGCTGAATGGCGAGTCCTGTAACAATTGTATATTTGCTATGCCGAGTTCTAGATTTTCCACCCGCCAAGAAAGTTTGTGTCTGATGAAGTGTGGCATGAGGTATGATTGTTCGGCTAGATAAATTTTCAAAATCAGCAGTGATTGCAATTGATTCCCCTAAAGGACAATGGAAAAACTGTAATGTTAAAAATAGTTGTAATAAAAGTGATCAGGCACATCATGCAACCATGAAAGCTAACATATTACAAAAAACATCTATATTAAAAAAAAAAAAAAATTATCGCTGTACTTTAGTTCAAGATATTATTTTTTCTTATTTATTATGAAGTATACTAATGAAAAAAATATAAGTCACATCAAGTAGATGATGGGTGAAAAATGTTCTTATCAACCTACCTCCTTTATTCTGAATTAACCAAAGAAATAGAAAATTAAATTTCCATATGTAGTGACATTATTAATATTAACAATTTGATGTCCAAAACTAAATATCAAATGGTACAGCATCAAAGAATCGTTTTATTGATTCTCCTTAAGTTAGCCTTTTACCCATCAACAGTAAATCAAAAGTATATGAATTAATTCTACCTGTATAGCATAAGTGTTTGTCGATAAATTTGATGTGTTCTATCAAAAGAGTTAATAATTAAATTGAAGACATTGTTTATAATTTTCTCAAACTGACTGATAAAGATACAATATGAGCTCTAGTTTTTCAATTGAGTGGAAAAATGGCAGATCCCAGACTTTCGACTTAAATTGCAAAAATCTATCTATTAAGCAACCTGGGTTAATGACTGGCAAATCCATTTCCTTCAGATAACCATATAGTCAATAACAATTAGTCTGACATTTTGACAGTTCAACAGAATATACTGCAGATATTAGAACTTAATTAAACGACAAATACATAGATATAATTTATTATTTTTTAATATAATTATGAAATAATAATAATATAGGCACCAAAATTTTTTTTAATGCACAAGGAAGATCTTAACTTGGAATGTTTCATAATAGCTTTTAAATAATCAAGCCATACATAAATGAAAAATTGTTTAATGGGCCCTAAAAACCAAAACATATACAATTTTTTGGAAAACTCAAAACGATAGTTTAGGGGTATTCAGACCTGGTATATCACCTATGACTGTTTCGTTTCTGTGGAAATGGTATTCAGATCAAACATGCCACCTTAAGACTGTTCATATTCTGTGGAAGCAAACTTGTTATAATGGTGAGGAGGGCACTGAGCTCCCCATGTCTCTTACTATTTTTGTATCATAATTCTACAGGATTTCCTACATAAAGTCTCCAATCTGAAATAACTAAAATAGTAATTTTGTAATACAGTAATACCCCAACTAATGCCAGCAATTTGTTTCAAGACTAGCAACATAAGTTGAAAATGACATAAGTTGGGGGTACATTTAGGATAAAAAAGGATAAGTAATAAAAATTCTCTAAAATATAATAAACATATTCTATTGTATTTAGGCAAATGTTACTGCATTTAACATTTTAGTTTATGCATTTAACATTTGCCCAGAAAAAAAAAAAAAAAAAAAAAAAAAAAAAGGGTTTGTAGTACAATAATTTTGAACAAATCAATAAGTTGTTAACGTGCAATTTATTGTTCTCCTAACTACCACATTTGAGTTTTTGAGTATGAAAAAAAAAAAAAAAAAAAAAAAAAAAAAAAAAAAAATCTTGCAATAAAATGTAAGCAAATTTTTTCTTTTATATTTTGAGAAGCTGTTTGTAACAATACAGTGAGTTTTATAAGCCTTTCCAGTTACTTTTTTTATTTGCTTGTCAAAACCTCCTGATTGTTGTGGGAAATTTTAATCAGGTATGTAGCCGTAAAAATAACAGAGGATATACAATCTAAGCAGGGGTATACACTCAATGCAGAGGATATACCCTAGTTTTCTTGAGAAACAGAGAGTATACATTATTCCTTTAAAAAATTCAGAAGGTATACGGCATATATCCCCATATACCTTCCACTTAATCCCTGAGTTTAACTTAATAGAAGAGTTTTAGAACCGAAATTCTCAAAAAAGTTCAAATTGTGACTTAATTAAGAACATTTTTTCTTAAGGTCAGAGGACATAAATGAAGCCAGTGTGCTACTGCTACTGTATTAGTATTAATTATTAATAGGAACAGTTAATCATTCTGAAAAATATTTTATTAATTATTGAGAATTACATTAATTTAATTTATTTGGAAATGACTACTTAAGATCATCTCATAATTTTTAATTTCTATGTTTTGTAAACAATTTGAGCAGAAAGTGGATTGTAGAGAAAATTTTAAAAGCTACTGATTTTGACAAGATTTTTCTGCAATGTTGCTTATAGAAAACTTAACCTCCCATTTTGTTTTTTCAAAAGTGAAATTGGAGCAATTAAGATTTTGCCGATCTAAGGCAACATATAATAAAAATATTTTATAATTAAATCAATGACTACCTGGACAATAGCCTTTCCTGTCTGTCCTGGCATATAATGATATTGGTCCAGAAGTACAGCACCAACAACAAAGTAATTTTTCCATGTTATTTTCAACAGGAACCTAAGAGAAAAAAAAGCAGAGGATTGGATGTTTATATATGGATTTGGATTAATGACACAAAGTCCCAATAGAGACATGCTGTGCCAAGACAGTTAGCAATGAAGCAAAAAGAACATCTGGATGGGAATCCCATCCAGATGTCATAATAAAAAAAACAAGAAAATTCTAAGTTGTTAAATCAAAATAAGAAGTACAAAACTATGTTTCAGAATAAAATCCTGCATGTTTTAAAAAGGATAGGCGATGTCAAGATAGGCAATGATGAACTAAAATAGATTCTGTACAAGTGTTGAGGGCCTGGGCAGTCAGCTAAAATATGGTGAATGATCAGATAATCAAAATGAAAGTGTCAACACATGGGTGCATCCTCCTAAAGTAAAAGATGTTTATGGGTGATTCTGCAATGTTCTATTCTCAGAAGAATCAGAACATTGGATTTCCTTGTATAATTCTTATGCTAGGTCATGATTAATGGTTTGTCATGATGCAGTTTATTGTTGCATTCCACATCCCAACTCTCTTGCCATTTATTATGAATAAAGTTTTATAATTAGTTTAACTTCTGAGTATGGAACTTTATGATGTATTGGATTAAGAACACACTTTGCACCTGATCTGCTTTTTCATTACCAGGAATGCCCATGAGTCCAAGTACCCAGAGACATAAAATATTATGACATGTTAACATTATAAAAAGCAGAGGTTATTAGGAATATAAAAAATGCGTTGATATTAAGTTTATATATGGTGCACACTTGTGTGTGTGTGTGGGGGGGGGGAGTAAATACTCTCTGCTAACTCTGGAACAAATTATTGCAGAAGAAAGTCATTGGTACTAAACAATTGAAAATAAAGTCTACTTTTAAAAGATGTATATAAAATTATTTTAGGGAGCCATCTACATATCAAAATGAATCCTAACTTTTTTGCCCCAATTTTAATAATATCATGAATAAATTCCACACCCTTCAATTTGCGTAAAAACAAATGTAGATAAAATTATTATTTTATAATGAGAATATTTTAGAGGTTATACTAAAACTGAAGTTCAAAACTTGATTGTTAAAATGCTATAAAATGATTATGTCTCTTCAGTTAAGGTGTTATTTCTTATCAATATGACCATTTTACTCTCTTACTATGTTTTGACTATTATAAAACCAAATAATTCAATAAAATAAGTAATATATATATATATATATATATATTTTAATTATACTTATCTGCTCGTCATAAACAGCCTCTTAAATCATCATTTTGACTTTTTTAATCATAATTCGAAAACTACTTGGAAGAAAAATTTTAAATTGAGAATTTGCACAAAGCAGAACATACTACAGATAAATCTCCCCCCCCCCCCCCCCCACACACACAAAAAAAAAAAAAAAATGTAGGTAGCAATTTATAATTTGTTTATATTAATTGAATTTGTAGCATAAAAATTTTTAATTACACATTCAATGTTTGGATATTTTTAGTATTACAATAGACTCCCTCAAATCTGCACTCCTAAAATCTGCAACTCTCTAAAATCCGCACATATTTTACGAATGTAAACAATGAAATATTCAGTTCAGATGTAGGTGCAAAATTTTACTTTTTTAGTTTTATATCAATTCCATATATTTTTTAATTTGTAATTTTTGTTAAGGTTATTTATTTCATGTTTTTTCATGAAGAAAGGATAATTTATTTCTGAAAAAATAAAGATATTGCTGATATTATTGGTAATCACAATCTTACCAAATATATTTATGTATTAATCAAGCTTTTCTAATTATTAAGTCTGGCTAAATCTGAAATAAAGCTTTGTTATTTTATGATCTTAATGAGAATTAGTAATGTACCTTTGTGAGGCAAGTTTTATTGAATAATTTAGGAAAGACATATTTCATCTTTATAATGAATATTTCATTGTACATTGATTATTAATTTCACCTTTGCTTTTAGTATTTTTATCATTTTAAAAACTATCTAAATTTTTATTATTTTAGTTTATTACTTACTTATTTTAATATTTTAGTATATTGTAAGCATTCATTATACTTTTGATTTCATTATTAATTACATTCAAATTACTTTTTAAAAAATGTAAACAAAGCAATGACCAGAAATCCGCAAAATTCTAAAATCTGCAAAACCACTGGTCCCAAGCTGTGCAGATTTGAGGGAGTCTACTGTATATTCGCACATAAAATTATCACATTAGCGTTATCATTTCAGGAGATATTAATGAAAATATGAAAATGTAATTTAACATTAGAAGGTTCTAAAGTGTGAAAGTTTATAATTTAAAAACTTATCTGAATGACTTGAAATTTCATCTCTAAGCATAGTTTGAAGTGAAGATATATAATATATATTATCAAAATTGGGTGTTGCTATCAAAAAAAGTTTGGTCTGGTTTTGATTTTTAGATGGCCTCCTAGTAGATTTTGATTAAATTATTTAAAAAGTAGACTTTATGCCCTATCATTTGGTATCAGTAATTTTTTCTGTTATAATTAATTGCAGAGTTAGCAAGTGGTGCTAACTTTTTATTTTCCCATGACTGTATGTAGTAAATGCTAAATTTTTATCACATTTTTACAGTTAAAATAATAATAATAATAATAATAATAATAAATACTTCTGAGGTGGAAAATGTTTTTCACATAAAAATATGGAAATGTAATTTATTAGAAGGTTCTAAATTTTCGAAGTTTATAATTAAAAAACTTATCCAAATGATTTGAAATCTCATTTCTAGGCACAGTTTGAAGTGAATATTTAAAATATACTATCAAAAATGGGCATTGCTATCAAAAAAAGTTTGGTCTGGTTTTGATTTTTAGATGGCCTCTAAGTAGTTTTTATATAAATTATTTAAAAAGTAGACTTTATGCCTTATCATTTGATTTCAGTAATTTTTTCTGTTATAATTAACTGCAGAGTTAGTAAGTGGTGCTAACATTTGATCACTTTTTTACAGTAAAAAAACTTTTGCAGTGGAAAATGTTTCTTACATATAACATAAAAATCAAACTTTAAAAAGTTCAGTAAAGACATTTTTAACTTATATATATACTAGCAGTTACCCGTGACTTCGTTCACATAACATTTAAAGAAGAAATAATTGATCAATCAAGCAAAAAATTTTGATGATGAAAATCATGTGCAATTAACTTTTTATCGCGAATTTATGGTAAAAAAAACTTTTGATAATCCCTATTTGCTAATTTGTTTGCTGGTCAAAATTTTCCTTTCAGCGATTAATACTAATAGATAGAAACATTCTTGAATTCTTTTGTTCAGCCCTGTAGTTTTCCAAGTGCCTTTAATACACGAAAGTATCTTTCTAAAATTTATTTCAAACAAAAATATTTCTTATTACTACCTAAATTACATTTTCAGAAATTATCATCTGAAGACAACCTTGTATCCAGTTCTTTGCGGGACCCTGTTTATCATTTTATATATATACTACAAACATTTCTTAGTTTACTAAATGCAGTTCAAAATAAAAATGCATATTTTATTTAAAAACCACCTTTAAGTAAATTACGCTCATATTCAGTAACCTTTCCGAGATCTTTTGTGTAACCCTGTATATCTAAATTTAACTATTTATACTATTACCATTTATACTCTCCATTTAATATGCATACATTTAGCGAAACTTAAAAGCACATATCATAATTCAAAATGCATTTCATCCATGCAACAGTCATCATCCATGATATACAGTACTTCGGATAGAATATATAATATTTGAAATCTTTTGTGTGTCCCTGTAAATGCTATGCACTTCGTATTATGCATGAAATAACTTACATTAAGCCTCAGCAACATATATGAATTTGATTATACATGAAATCGTTTACCATAATTAAAATATGTCGGAAACTGTTCCTCCCTTTATTCCTATGCAATGGAATTCTTCAGTCTGAACCTGTAAATGAATAGTAAGTGCCCTTTTCTCTACATACTTTACAAAATGCATATTTTAGTGCACTCTGTAAATGCATATAAATTTGAATATGTTCTACAGGCTGTAACATCGTTAAATTTTATTAAAACGATTTTTCCCCATAATGCCGTAATATAAGGAAATTTTTTGACTATCCCTGTAAATAAACTAATCATGGTAGAAACTTTATTTTCAATAGGTATTCGTGATAGGTAAACTTTAAGAACTTCCAAAAATTTAACTTAACTTTAACTTAAAATAACTTTTCAACTTTGTTCGAAAGTGTTAAAAAATCGAGCCAAAAATATTTTAATCAGTGATTTTATTTTCCACCTTTTCCCCACAAAACATTTCTTCCATTGATAAATATGAGTTTTGAATAAAAATATTCATTTGTATGTAACTTATAACTTATTAATTAGTATAAGTAAAAAATATTTCTGATTCATTTTAAATATGACGTCATTATTTATCTCGCTCCATTAACTACTGATATTCATACCCCTTGTATTTTTAATGACTGCTATAAAGTACCTGTTTTATTTCAACTATGACGTCACATTTTCATGAGTGAACCATTTTATTAAAAATATAATTCTTTTTCATTCTTTTTACTTTTAATTTATGTCACCATATTTTACACAAAAATTCCCATTAACTAAACAAATATCCTTGTTAAATGTATTATAAAAAATACACCTTTTATTTTTATTTCAAACATGACATCATATTTATTTTCTTTTAAATTATTTTATTATAGTTTTTCGCGTGGAAGTTTTCTATTAAAAATTCATTGCCGCTGAAAAATTATTATTCCAATTTTTTACTTTCTTGGCAACAGGAAAGGAAAATGGTTAAATTTTATCTGAAAAATGCCTATTGATTTTGTATGAAAAAAATTAAATTTTGAATTATTAAGGAAAATATTTGAATAAAATAAATAAAAATTACCCTATTATTTAATCCGGACTTCTAACTTTACGTCTGCAAAATTTCAAAGCAATCGGTTCAGTAGTTACGGCGTGAAAGCGGAACAAACAAACAAACAAACAAACTCACTTTCCTATTTATAATATTAATAAGGATATAAATATATATATATATATATATTATATATATTAGGGATGCACCGAATAGTGAATTTGGCCGAATACCGAATATTCGGCCGACAGGTGAACCGAATATCAAATATTCGGCTATTCGAATAGTAATTGTTGGACCGAATACCGAATATTCGGCCAGCCGAATAGTTAACTATTCGGCCGAATACTGAATATTCGGC
This sequence comes from Maratus speculifer, assembly GCA_964019185.1. Taxonomy (NCBI): domain Eukaryota; kingdom Metazoa; phylum Arthropoda; class Arachnida; order Araneae; family Salticidae; genus Maratus; species Maratus speculifer. The sequence continues at coordinate 173,009,991 of OZ025301.1, forward strand.
TTTCCAAATACTTTTTATATTTCAAAATTTAAAGGTATTAAAATGTTACTTTTTAAAACAGCTTTACATAATATTTAATAAAAGAAACTTACATTTTGATAAACAAGAGCTTTTTATAAGAACATTTAGTATTGAAAAAAAAAACTGCCTTGAGTTATTTAGGAAGTGCAATTATGAAACTTTAATTAATAAAATTTTCTACGAATCAAAACAAACATTTTAAAATCAAAAAATGAAAAAATGGCTAAAGAAAAATTTTACAGTCTGATAATTGTCCTTTTTAAATAACTCAAGGCAGATTTTTTTTTTTTTTTTTTTTTTTTTTTTTTTTCAAATTAAAGTACAAGTACTTTCAACTTAATTCTGAATTAAGGCATATTTGGCTCATAGTTATTTTCTTATGAACAGTGGTATTTTCCACCCTTCCCATCATATTTTACAGAAATCAAAGCATGTGAGTTGAAAATATGTTATCTTATTTATTGTTAATGTAATGAACGAACACACAAGTTTTGACCTAGAGTGAGATGAAATACAATGTACTTATGACTCAATAAGTTCATAATGATTATGGTTTCATGAACAAAAATTGTCTGCCTTGATAGCTATTACTAATCTCGAAAGTTTTTTTCTTCTTTTAAAGGATTTTTATTTGGGGAAAAGCAAGAAACAGATTATTCACAAAACAAAATTTAGAAACTTGCATCTGCACATAATTTATTCCTAAGGAGAATCCTAATAAATCACCATTTTAATCCTTCTCATTGTTAATTTTCTTAAGTTATACTTTACAAACAGCAAATAAATAACGTAAAAACATTCGATTTTATTTAAAAATGATTTTGTTTCTAATTATTTTAAATATAAATTAAAAAATTGACAGTTAAAAGTAGAAATAGTGAAAAGTTTTTAAAAGGTTTTATTAAGTATTCGATTTGGACAAATAATTTAATTTCGGCCCTACCGAATATTCGGCAAACCGAATAGTTTCATATTCGGCAGAGCCAAATATTCAGCTCAACCGAATAGTTTAATATTCGGCCTAACCGAATATTCGGTAACATGGCCGAATAGGCCGAATACCGAATAGATACCGAATATTCGGTGCATCCCTAATATATATAATTAAAAAGGTACATTTATGGAAATAAAAGGCATTCAGAAATGGACTTCACAGATAACATAAAGTATAAAAGTAAAAAAAATACCAGAAAATTATAAATATTTATTTTTGTATTTATGTCATTTTATTACCGTAATTTCGGGTGTATAAGCCGCGGCTCAAACAATTCTTTTTGGACCCAGAAATCTTATTTAGTAATTGAAGACAAATATTTACGGCGATCTAACTAGTTATATTTGTTTCTTAAAAAATTCTGGGTCGAAAAAGAATTGTTTGATCTGCGGCTTATACACCCGAAATTACGGTAAATATAAACATTTGTTAGATGAACCAAATTGAATGAAATTTTCATTTTGTATAATAATTGTACCAATCAGTTTGATTGTGTTAAAAACATTTGATTACTCTTTAAACAAAATTTTCATTTCAAGTCATTTTTTCCCAATATGTGCATTTTTATATTACATACAATCTGAACGGCATAAATTAGTTTAGCTGCAATAATTAGATGTATTAAAAAAAAAATTTAAATGTTGCATCATGAATAACAATGATGACAAATGCAAGAATATTAATTTTTCTAATTCTATTCTGTTGTATTGTTAGAAGAAATCTAATGTGATAAGGCAAGTGCATAGGACCTATATAACTAAATGAGGAAAGCAGAATCATTAAGCTAATTTGAAAATAAAAGTTCGTAAATATCATGATTTTTTTTTTAAATACTAAAAATATTTGACATTTGTTTATATATATTTAATACCTTTCCATTAGCTAAAATTTTCAAAATAGTCAACTTATTGATGATTTTAAATATTTTTAGACCTAATGCATATTAGAAACTAAAACATATTAAACTTAGCATGTTTAACTTAATTTGATAAAACAATATCTTAAATGCCTTTCACTTTTTTTTTCCTCTACTTACATAACAAAACTGAAAAACAATTAATTGAAAACAGACACAATTTACTTTTTACACATGCAAAAACCAAACAAACGATAGGCTTTGTTATAAAGTTTCAAAAAAATGTTATGGTACAGCAAAATTTTATACAAAAATAATTTGTTTTTATTGTAAAATCTGAGCATAAATGTAAGCTTGTGTGCTTTTTTTCGTCCCCTAACCTGCCATGCAGCTTATATTTAAATGAATGAAAACCATAACCACCTTAAGATTCTTTTTAATAAAGATTATATATAATAAAGATCTTTTTAATAAAAATTTCTCTTCAAATTAGACAGTTTATCTTTTATTGATATCGAATAAATATTATCTTACATAAATGTTGAATGTACATTTAAAAATTAAGATTCAATTTACCTTTAATTAAGATCCATTTACCTTTCATAATTTTGGTAATCTGCCTTCTATAGGGTCATTCCATGCCAAATCAACCAGTGTTTTAACCTGACCCTTTCAGATTTCGATTAAATTCTCAGGAATCGTTCTGCCTGATGATATAAATGAGAATATATGTTCATAATATTTTTTTTCATCAAAATTTCATATAGTTAATTATTTAAATTTTGAAAAATCATCATTTTTTGGCTTGCTTGCATGTTTTTAATTTTAAATTTCTCAAGTTCTATCAAACATAGAAAATTTTATGACCACTCATTTCAAAGAGGAGGTCATAAGGTTTAATTTGATATGCAAGTTGACTATGTATAGTTAAAATAAATAAAATTAAATTTTTTTTTAATTTGAGATTTGAAAAATTTTTAGATAGTTATTTTTAAAAATTTTGAAAAAATTGTTTGTTTATTATAATATTATAAGGTTAAAATTCTGAAATTTTTAGAGTGGGATCTCAATGGGATCAGGAGTTATTAAATAAAAGCAAAAATTACCATTAAAATAGCAATTTAATTCTATCTATTTTGTTATTTACTTATGATTTGTATGGTTATTTTCAGCTTTTATTTCATAACTCCTGATCCCATTGAGATTCCACTCTAAAAATTTCAGAATTTTAAGCTAATAATATTACAATAAACATACAATTTTTTCAAAAATTTTAAAAATAACTATCTAAAAAATTTTCAAATTTTCAAATTTAAAAATTTTTAAATTTTATTTATTTTAACTATACATAGTCAACTTGCATATCAAATTAAACCTTATGAATTCCTCTTTAAAATGAGTGGTCATAAAATTTTCTATGTTTCACAGAACTTCAGAAATTCAAAATATTAAGTCAAAAAATGATGATTTTTCAAAATTTAAATAATTAACTGTATGAAAATTTAAAGCAATAAACAAAAAATAAAAATATGCTCTAATTTATATCATCATAGAGAATGATCCTTGGTAGTTTCATTGAAATCAGAAATGGTCAGGTTGAATATTGAATATTTTTGGTTGATTTGACATGGAATGACCCTATATCACTTCAAACTTCAAACGATTTTAATAGGATGATTGTAAAAATACTGGTTTCATTGGTTTATTGTTATGGTAATATCTGAATTAATTTGGTTATTTTTATAAAAGTATATATATATATATATATATATATATATATATATATATTTGGGAGGGGGGGACAATATAAAAAAAAGTCTGTGTGGAAACAGAAGGTCTTTACCTACTGAATGACACAGACAATAACAGTTAAAAAATTCATTTCCACTTATTTTGACTGAGAATATCAAAAGTATCATACACAATATTTTGAAAATAAATATGAAATGTATGATCATATCAAAAATATTACCTTCATGATATTTTAAAAATAAATATCTGATACATATAAGGCGGCCACAGTTAAATTGATAATACTCAGAATATTCTGAAGAATATCTAATAGAGAGAATTATGCCAAATTTTGTAAGAAGATTAAATAAGATGTGAAACAAAAAATTCTATGGGGAAAAAAAAAAAAATTACAAAAGTTATCATTAGGTTAAAATATGTTGTAACATAATATAGGATGATCATTATCATTAGGTTAATATACGACACCATTACGTTAATATACCTATGTTTTTATGCACCTATGACATCATTAGGTTAATACATGATGAATTAATGTTCTGTAAAAGAAAAAAAGTTTTCAAAAATGCAGAATCAATACTAAAATCATTGAATTTGCTAAATAAGAGAATTTTATTTCAGTATTGGTTCTGCATTTTTTAAAACTCTTTTTTCTGTTACACAGTACCACATATTTCCCTAGCAATGACTTTTGAAACTTTTTTTTTTTTTTTTTTTTTTTTTTTTTTTATGGGAAAACTTTAAACCTCCAATCTTATTTAATCGTCTTAAAAAAATTAGTGCCATTTTATCAATTAGATTGCATTACAGAACAGTCTGAGTACTGTTAATTTAATCCTTTGTGGCTTAAAAACTCCAATTTGAAAAATATTTACTCAGATGTTAGAATACATCATTTTAAGTATGTAAAAAATAAGCAGAAAATTTAGAACTTAAAACCAAAATAATTATTGACTAAAAGTTACTTTTTTCAGATCTACAATAAAGAGAAATTGACACACTTCTCATAAATATTGTACATTTTATAATACAAAATTTTAAAGTACACAAAATTACCTTTAAAAAAATCTACTTTCGAATCGCTCTAGTTTTTTTAATTTAACAAAATTTACTTTGTTAATTTTTGCAATATTGATCTAAATTCTCTGAAATGATAAACAAAACTTTGATATGAGAAATTATCCCAATATAATCGTCTGTTCAGAATTTCAATGATCAATTTGTATTAACCGGTGTGTTGGGAAATAGGAACAACAAATAAAATCATGTTTTAAAACTTACTGTGTAAGTACTATTGACTTTTGGGCATATTGCAGATCTGCAACATGGTGATACAAAGGGTTAATTATGGCCACTTTGTATATAATCAAACTCTGTTTGAAATTATCTTAAATGAAACTTTATTCGATATTTATTTCTTGTTATTTATAAAATACACTTTTATAGAAGCCGTAATTTTTCAATTGTGTGTAAAATATAAACAAACCAGGATTTGAACCCCCAATTTCAGCCTGGACACTTTACATACAATCGAAAAATTACAACACCTATGATTTATTTACAAATTAGATTAAAAGCATTAAATAATTTGATAAGTGTATGATGCACTTTACCAAATAATCACTCCTGTTTATATCTATGGGACATATTACAGTAAATGCTTTTTTGGCTTTATGGTTAAACGTCCAAGGTTTCTCCATCTCAGCTTTAAGCCAATATCGGATGCTACCATATTTCCCTTCAAAAGATGTTGATATGCCTCTGAAAAGATAAAATATTCTGTTAGGTAAATTATCAAAAATTATGGGGAATTAAAAAACCTATTACAACTAAGGAGGCATTAAATAGTGATTTTAGCTGAATATCAAATAGTTTGAACTAACTAGGGAACTGCAAGAAGTGTAAGTCACCGATTTTGACGAAAGTGGTATCGTTGGAAAGATCTCATTGTGAGCAGTAAAAAACTCACAAAATCAGCCGTTTTCAAGATATCCAACAATTTATGTCACGTAGCTAATGCACACTTAATGGGGGACCGCAAAAAATTTTAGTCTCGATTTTAACGAAAGTGATATCATTGAAAAGATATCATCGTGAGGATTAAAAAACTCAATGAAATCACCCGTCGGAAATGACACGTTTTCGAGATATCCGACAATTTGTGTCACACTGCTAATGCACACTGCTGGGAAACAGCATTAAGTGACATAAAATGTCGGATATCTCGAAAACGGGTCATTTCAGATGGTTAGTTCCATTGAGTTTCTTACTTCTCACAATGATATCTTTGCAACAACACCATTTTCATTAAAATCGAGAATTTTTTTTTTTTTTTTTTTTTTGTGGTCCTCCATTAAGTGTGAATTAGAACAGTATGCATTAGCTACGTGACATAAATTATAGGATATCTCAAAAACGGCTCATTTCCGACGGGTAGTTCTATTGAGTTTTTTCTCCTTCATGATTATATCTTTTTAACGATGCCACTTTTGTTAAAATCGAGACTAAAATTTTTTGCAGTCCCCCATTAAGTATGTACTAGTTACGAGACATAAATTGTTGAATATCTCGAAAATGGCTGATTTGCGAAGGGTAGTTCCTTTGAGTTTTTTACTGCTCTCAATGAGATATTTCCAACAATACCACTTTCGTCAAAATCGGTGACTTACACTTCTTGCAGTTCCCTAGTAAGATAAATCTATGATAAAAAGTTTATTTAATCAATTAAATTTTTTACCATAAGATTTTAAGAATTTCACCTTACATATAAACATTTTAAAATACATTTTATATTACTTGAGAGAGGTGTTAACAAAAATTAAAAACAAATAATATTGATATGTTTCGATTCCAATCTGATAAGAAACATAATCATAATAAAAATACAAATCATCTCACAGTCAATACAAATGACATGCAACAATCAAGCAAGTGCACCATTATAAAAAAATTAATTAAAAATAGATCATGATCTAAAATTATTTTCCAACCTGGATCATCCTATTCATGCTTTCACGAGGAATTTATTCATTAACTAGCCATAACTTAGGAATAATAAAGGAAATAGTATCATTGCAAATAAAAGTTTTATACATAAATTAATAATAAAGCATAAATTATTAATAGGTAAACCTATTAATATTTGGCATCTAAATAGTAATGATATGGCTGAATATTCTTACATTTCAAGGTAAGGCATACGATTTAAAAAACATGTCACATAATATTTCACCCAAATATTTTCACTTTAATGTACAAGTTAAATTGGTTCTCCAATAAACTTTACATGTGAGCCTTAATAAATTAATAAAATTAGGTTACATTCTGGAGCAAATATTATCAATCAATGAGAATTTTTAAAGGAATTAGAAGAAACATTTTACAGGCCAGGAGATGGCAGCACACACAATCACATCATCGAGTTCATGATTGAAATTCCAGAATTATCTAAAACTTGATTCACCTATTAAAATGCAATCGGTCTGCCAAGTCATATCTTAGAGGAAAACATCTAAAAAACCCATTTTAGTGGTTGATTTGTAGGTTTACCATTGTGTTTTCCTGTACTCAATCCTCCATATTTTCATATGTTAGGGTGCAGGAAAACATAATGCTAAACTTATGAGTCAATTGCTAAAATCAGGTTTTCAGGTGCTTTCTGCCAAGATATGAGTTAGCAGACAAATTGCATTTTAATAAGTGAATTGAATTTTAACTAATTCTAGAATTTCAGCCGTTAACTGATTGTCTGTGCTGCAGCTTCACAGTCTATTACAGTCATATAGTGTTGGTGTTTTTTCTCTGAAAGGAACTAACGTAAAGCAATAAATAAATATAATATTCAAATGGGAGCAACTCAGCAGGAATAATTTTTCTGCTCTCTTTAATTTAGCAAAGAACTATTTAAATACATCAAGAAACAATGTCTGGAATGGGATATCATTTTCAGAAATTGTCTTAAAATCTTAGCACAATAAGAGAGATAATGTAGTTAAGACAAACCTTTTTCATAATAAACCAGCATTGCAATCTATTATTCAATAATAATTACAGGGTGTGTCACTACAAACTGAAATTGAATTTTTGTTAACAACAATAATGAAGATATTTTATCATATAAATTTTGCTTTTATATAATGAAATGACATCATCGAAAATGACTGAGTTTTTTTTTCAGTGTCAAATATATGTAAAGGCAACTGCAACCTGTTTAGTGGAGTGTCTAGCTCAGTACTGTTTGAATATGAATGATGGCGATTTCTAGCACTTCTGTTCATTAATCAGATTTCACTAAAATAAAAGTAATTCTGTAAAAAAACATCATTATAATATCATCATTATTGCTACAGATATTTTTATGTTTTTGATTCTGGTTGCTAATCTTAGAAAATATCATTTCATGTGTTAAAAGATCAAGCAGCGGTGATGCATTTTTATTATTTAGATTTCCCATGGAATTTTGGATCAGAATTGAAAATTTAATAAATTTAATTGTCAGAGATTAAATCGTCAAACACTATAACCAGTGTTCTCGCTGACATTTGACCAAAGTTAGTAATTTGGCTACTTAAAAATAAAGAACATTTGCCAAATGAAAAAAGTATTAGCAAAATAGATTCACCGTGTAGCATGAAAAAAATTATCTTTAATGCTTTAATGCACCCCGATTTTTTTTCAATATTTTCTAAAATAACCAAAGTTTTTATGACTGTGACAATGATTGTTATTAATCTAATTTCAACTATGCATTACAAATATATTAAATATATATATTTATGCATATGTATGAAAAACAAAAAAGAAAAGAAAGACAAAGCAAAAATTGAGCACTAGCAATTTGGTGAATCTAATCGCTTGTTTACTTGCCAAATGAAGAATTTAGTCGCAATTTGGCACAAAGGCAAACAACAGCGTGAACCCTGACTATAACAGAGCCTCATAGAATGTTTAAAAAGATTTTTTTTTTTTTAAAGCATACAAATCTAAGATTTACATGGAAAAACTGACAGGAGCATCGTAGCATATCCTGGGATATGCAGCCAAAGACAATGAGACCCCCAACTCTAGGTTTGTTAGAATAGATTTTTGTTTAAAAATATGAAATCTTACAAATTTGAGATGATGGAGAATCCACTACCTGCAGATTCTTCAATAATTTCAAATGTTTCAAGTTATTAAAATTTAAAAAGTTTCATTAAAATCTGAAGTCCCTTTTTCCTAACTTTACATTTTATATTTTAAAACTTTTTTTTTAACCTCTTGTAAGTTTCTTTCTCAACATAATACTTATTATGTTCATCATCAAAATTAGAAAGTAACTTAATACAGAAAATGAAGTTTGGATAATTCTCCTTCATTTGTGGTTAAGGCCTGGTAAGTCACAGATTTCGGGAATTGTGCACATCTTAACCACATATCAATAAGCTAATGAACAAATTAAACTAAATGTTCCTCCTGAGCTTATAAATTAAACATCTGCTGGAAAATATAACAAGCCTCAACATATTAGCAAGAACCCAAAAGCAAATGAGAAAAAGTTGAAATCTTACTCATTTGGGAAGCCTGGAAAAACTGACCTTGTAATTCCCATAAATCGACATAACTCGATCATGAGACTTATGATCAGGCATGTAACAGTTATTTAAAGATGGAGCAATGATATAGACTGGCAGGTGACCGTACAGATCATCACCTAATCGAGTTCACTGCTAAAATTTCAAAACTAGTTAAAACTTGATTAACATTTTAAAATGCAATTGGTCTGCCAAGTCATAACTTGTTGGAAAACACTTGAAAATCTGATTTTAGTGGTTGACTTGTAGGTTTAGCAATATGTGTTCCTGCACCCAATGCTATGAAAACATGGAGGACTGAAAGCAAGAAAACACAATGGTAAACTTACCAGTCAATCACTAAAATTGGGTTAACAGGAGTTTTCCACCAAGATAGGACTAGAGAAACCAATTTCATTTTAATATGTGAGTTAAGTTGTTATTAATCCTGGAATTTCAGCCATGAACTTGAAGCGGTCACTGATTGTGCTGCCACCTCCAGGTCCAATATAACAGAGTTCGATACATCAAGAGGTTCCCGAATCAAATTCTTATTTCCAATGACCTCATCTTAAAATCATCTCACATATAATCAAAAACAATCTTTTTTAGTACACAGAAGAAAAAGTATTAATATTTAATCAGTTTTGCTTTCATGGCTATATCATTTCACTTTGCAACAAACTGGATTATAACTCAGAATTAAGGGGGAAAAAATGAACATTTATAAAACAATAGTAGGGTAACATCCCCAGTAATTGGCATGCACCAATGATTGGCACACCCTACAAACAAACATGTCCTAAAATAAGATTTATATCCAGTCTTTTAAAAATGCAAGATCATATACCAGTTATATGCTCATTTTTTTTTTTTTTTTTTTTTTTTTTTTTTTTTATAGATTATAACTTTGATTTATGATACTAGATGACAATAGTGCCTAGAAAAGAGAAACAATTATGGCTGGTATCAAATTAGCCATTTATGTTGCAAATGCTTCTTCTCTGGCTTAAGAAAAGCATGATTTTCAATTCATTATTATCAGATTTATAATGTATTTTAAATTTTAATTGACAACCATTTTGTTTAGCTGAAAAGTGCTACTTTAATTGTGTAAAAGTATTTTTGACACAAATATTGGGTTTTCTGAATTAATGACAGATGCCAATTAATGGTGCTTCAATTTTGCTAGTTCCAAGTAATTGGCACATAGTTCAATTACAAGAGTATCGCAAGATTTGAGATTAAACCTCTTATTTTACCAGTACTTTTAAAATTATAGACTAATTTTGTTTATCAGTTGTTTTTATTTTAAAATGTGAAATAATTTCAGTAATTGGAAACCATTAAAGCTTCATATGACAATTACTGGGGACAGCATGACAATTACTGGGTATTAATATAAATATATTGTATTGTTTTAAAGTGTTCACATTTCAGACTAATATGCTGATTTCTTACGCTCAAAAACCTGAAATATGGCATCTTCATCTACAGTAAATTCATTTGAAGTAGGGATGCAACGGATATCCGGCATATCCGGCTGATTTTTCAATATCCGAAATATCGTCGGATATCCGGATCACAATCACCGGATATCCGACTTCTCTGTCGGATATCCGGAGAATGCAGCAAAGCAAATATAGATGAATAACAGTAATCCTTTGATCCCAAATAATACTGAAAAACTTTTGTTTATAATGCAAAAGATGAAATAATAAGTTCCCTATCAATATGAGTAAAAGATAATTCTCAAAAGCTTAAAAAATTGCCAGCTTTCCTTACTATTTATATTAAAATTCTGTAATAAATTCAAGATTTTACATTTATATCTTTTAGAAAATTGTACCTTTACTTTCGGATTGTAAAACAAAATTTGAAGTCAAAATAGCAAATAAAGCCTTTTTGTAAAAGTGTATAAAGATAGAAAACCAACATTTAGAAATGCTCAAATAATGAAAGAAAAGGTTGCAAACAGCTGTTTCGAATCTATTGTCGAGATTCTTCATCAGTACAAGACTCAGCATGTAGAAAAAGCTAAGCTGAGCAAAGCGACAGAGAAGCGCAGGCTTATATACCATCTTCTTTTTTTCACCTCCCTTGGGGGTGGAATTCTCGAAAATTTCTTCTTAGTGGCACTCAGTATTATGAGAAGTGTTTTTATCCCAATTTTCAAAATTTTTGGTTCGGCAGATTTTTTTGTGCTGTGAATAATACGAAATCCAGACTTTCTTTTATATATATAGATAAGGATTGAAAATGTCAGGTTTTTGCGCCGAAGACATCGCTAAATTAGAAAAATGTGAAGTATCTCACGAACTACTGGATTTAAAAGATTTTGCTTAGTACCATTCGATTCAGCATGAAAAAATACACTAAAATATGTTATCAATTGAAAAATAACTGCTAAAGCCGATTTTTAAGGAATTTTTTTTAACTCGTTCTTTTTTTCACCCCCCCCCTTAGGGGTGGAATTTTTAAAAATCTCTTCTTAGTGGCACTCAGTATTATGGGAAGTATTTTTATTCCAATTTTCAAGATTTTTGGATAGGTAGATTTTTTTGTTCTGTGATTAATACGAAATCCAGACTTTCTTTTATATATATAGATTACAGGAGCGAATGATAGTAGATTCTAAATGGCTTTTTGCTACCTTATATGCATTATTTATGCATTTCTAAATATTGGTTTCTGTCTTTAGTCTTTATAAAATTTGAAATTGTTTAATAAACTATGATTTTATTAATTTTCTTTCTTTTGCTTAGTTTAAATAATGGGTTAATTGGTTTATAAGTTAAACAACCAAACAAACAATTTTTACTTTTATCTATCCTTGATAGTAGAAAGTAATGTAATCATTTTTTTTTTTTTGACAAATTTATATGTTTTAGGGATCCAATATCCCTAAAAACATGTTTGTTCAAAACCTGTCTGTCCCAGTGTCACCATATCATATCATCAAAAATTGTATGAAGTTATACATAGAATGAACCAAACATTTTGTACATGTTTTTGGCTGTAGTTTTAGACATAGGATCATTCTGATGAGGACACCTCCATGATTAGTTTTGCGAGTTCATTGGATAAGTCTAAGAGGGGGAGGATGGGAGGTAACTCCCCCATCTTGAATTTAGTTTAATGGGTTTTTCACATAAAATTTACCGATTTGCTTCAAAATTTGGATATAGGTTCACTTGGATAAGGCACTTCCCTGATTTGTTTTGAGAGTTCATTGGATAAGTATAAATGGGGAATTGGTGGGACTACCCCTCTTAATTTAGGTAAATGATTTTTCTTGCAGAATTAATCAATTTGTTTTAATATTTGGATACAGGTTTATAGTGATAAGATGCTTCTCTAATTAGCTGTGGGGTCCTTTTGTTAAGCATAAAAGGGATACCGGAGATTACCTCAAACCCCCTTAAATTTGATAAATAAGTTTTTATGCAGAAATATCCTATTTGCTTTAATTTTGGATGTACATTCTTATTGATAAGGCGAATCTCTGAGTAGTTTTGGAAGTTTAATGTTTAAGTATAAAGAATGGGGATAACTCTTCTTAAATTATATAAATGGGTTTTTATGAAGAATTGTTCAATTTGCTATGAATTTTGGATATAGGTTTTTTTATGTGATAAAGCATATCCTTGGTTAGTTTAGGGGATTCAATGATTAAGTATAAAAAGGGGAAATGGGGGGGGGGAGCTATTTCCTCCCTTAATTTTTTTTTCGAATGTTTTTGAATTGGCAGTTCATGCAGCAATGCGAATTTTGCATCTTGCTAAAACTGGCTATTCGCAAACAGCTGATGTATAGCGGAATAACAAAAAAATATTAATTTTAATAAATAACATGATCGAGATTAACTCATTCTTAATCTAATTGACTGCAGCAAAAATTCTAGATGAAAATCAAAGTTGGTATGATATTGAACTAACAATATTGATGTAGTATTAATATTTGTAAATATTTTTTGAAAATTGAGATCTATGAAATAGAAGAGAGTCTTAGGATTGGTGCATCCAACTAGTTATTTTTGTGACTTCATTATAAATATTTAAAATTAAAAGTAATTTTTTCTTTTCATAAATTTCAAAGTGATTTACCTTAAAATAAAATTAAATATAGCTTAAGGTAAGACATTTTTGAATAATTAAAACATGAAAAAAAAAATCATCAATTAAACTTGTATTTGGATATAACTCTTCAACCATTGGTATATTAGTAAGACTTTTATGTTTACATTATAAAAGGATGCTATGTATTTCTTTGTGAAAATTCTTTACAATTATAGACATATTAACAAACATGTAAAATTTGTTAAAAAAATTATCACCCATTTCATTGTACATATTATAAGCAATTTTCAGCGGTTCAATGACAAATAAGCAGAGTATTTAAATATTAGAATTGCATTTTTTATTCAATATTATTATTATACACATACAGGGTTTGAATTTCGGAACGGGATGGCAGTATTCATGCACTAAAGAATCTTGTGTCATTCCTGTTTCCCAAAAAAATCACTTTTTGAAATTTTTTTCTTTGTGAAGTGAGGGTCCAAGTCTCAGGACCGACTGACTATTTTCTTGATATTTTCCTCTATCGATTGACAAATCTCACAGTTTGCTCTTACGACAATTATACAAAATTCATGATTGTTTTTCTGCGTTTGACTGAAATGTTTTGTAATTTTTCTCACAAAATTTCCCGTTTGCTGGTCTTACCTTAATTTTCTACAGCTTTTACTACTAATTTTCTCAACAACTTTTCCTTTCTGGAGACCAACAGGCAAAATTCATAATTTATTTCTCTCAACTAATTGACAAATTTAGCTATTTTATTCTGCGACTGATTGGCAAATTTCCCTTTTTGTTTTTGTGACATTCTGATGAAATTAACAATTATTTTCCTGTGTCCAGCTGAAAAATTTGTGTTTTGTCCTTTGTTATTGGCTGACGAATTTCATGATATTTCCTTGTGACAGCTTAACAAATTTTACGATATTTTATTGTAATTGATTGACGAATTTCAATATATTTTCCCACTACCAAGTTCTCTCAAAGTTCAAATTTTTTCAGGCAGGTCGACAATTTTTTAAAATTTATTTTTGCCATGATGGACGAAATCAGCTACATTTTTTCTATGACAAATTTATATATTTTGCGAATTTTTTTCCTGTGCCAAAACAAGAAATAACCAATAGGGCAGTAATGGTCACTAGAGTCTGAGCTCTATCACATGAGTCTGGAATTAGCTCTGAACAAAATGAGATTAAATCCTGTGTTGCACATTTGAAAAAAATAAAAAATAAATAAATAAATAAATAAATAAACATTTTTTGTTTACAATCAGTGGATCAACATTAGATTTTTTCATTTTTCAAAGTCATCGCACATTTTGTCATCAATGGGCTCAATAATCATACCTCCTTTTTTTATTTAAAAGACGATCTTTCATACAACGTTTCTGTTTTCCTGTTTCTGTATTTTTTCCCCATATCTGATAATTTGCACCTTCCCATTTTGTAACTTTTCTACTCTCTTCTTTATTAACATTGACATTTTGATTTCCTATTCAAATAAAAATTCTTCTAAATTTAAAGAATTTCGTAAAATAAATAAATAAAATGTGGACATCCATTGCCCAAAGCAAGACGTTTAAATGTTTCCCATTGAGTTACTGAAAATCAGTAAAAACATTTTTATGATGTTCAAAACATGATTTATATAATAAGTCATATATTATGTATATCATGGATTAAACGTTAATATTCCTGGACGAATCATAAACAAAATAAAATGCAGACATCACAAGGCCCATTCTCAACCGAAAACAACAGCCGTTTTCCAAATAATTTTTTTAAAAAAATGAACTTTAAGGAAACACATTTAGAAACAATAAATATTTAATGTGCATAGTTCACAGAAATTAGGACATGACTTTTTTAAATAATCCATTTCTTATGTAATAGAAGAAACCTATTGACTATGTCCTTTTCAGAATTTCATATGGGTTTAAATTCTAATAAATAGTAGAACATAATTCAATTAGCTAAAATGTCAGGGATTACACATTACAGTATTGACGATAATTCCACTAAGTGATATACAATCACCGAAGGATATTGACAATACAATCACCTACATGCATTATTCTTGAAAGTAAATTAAAAATGAATGCCAATCAGATTAAGAAAAAGAATTAAGAAAAAATAATAAGATGAAAAAAGCATAACCAAGTATTTTCGATAATTTAATGTGTTAGAAAAGTTGCTCTGTTCTGTTTGTCAAAAGTGTAACCTATAAAAGATTCTAAGCCACACAAAATCGAATAAACATGAATTGAAAAATTCATTTAGCAACTCAGTTATTAATTGCCCATAACATTGAGTGAAAATTGAAAAATGATATAATATATATAAGGTTTGATTATTTTCCTTTGTTTTAATTAAAATAAACATTTTGGATAATTATCTTGAGTTGTTGATTTAATTTATTTCAGTGGAATTTTGTCCTGTCGGTATAATTTGTAAATATTTAAGTGGCATGTAAAAAATAATAGGGTTTAAAAAATATCCCCCCCTCTCTCATATAGTTTAACTCCCCTGCATTTACAAATGTTATGAGGGAAACTCTCTCCTCCTGGGAAAACCTGAATTCCAAGCCCTGATAGTCAAAGATATATAGTTTCTGTAAAATATATTGCAATATGTTTAAAATGTTGTAATGGTGTGTGAAACATGTTTGCAATTTATTATATGAGATGGCATTGTATAAAGAAATAAACGAGCATTCACCATAACTAAAAGCATATTTAGTACCGGATATCCGATCGGATATCCGGCCGGATATCCGAATCCGGCAGGCAAATCGGATATCCGATATCCGGCAAAATCAATATCCGTTGCATCCCTAATTTGAAGCGATTAAACCGATGCAAAACATAAAGTTTTTATATATATATATATATATAAACATATGCCAATTACTGGATCACAAGGTGTCATACATTGGTGCACTAGGTGCCTGGTGACTACAGCAAGTTCTTATAAATATATTTTTATAAAAAAAAACTTTAATTTTTTTTTTTTTTTTTTTTTTTTTTTTTTTTTTTTTTGCTTTTACTGAGCAAAATAGATGCACAAATATGCATTCTTTGGTTTAAAAATATTTGCAAGTAAATATTTTATTTCTTGATAATGAAAATTGAAGTAAGTTTAAAGACAAATTCTCAATGTGCCAATTACTGGGAATGTTACCCTACTAACTTTTCTACTACACCCATGTACTTTTGCAGATGAAAGTAATACTATTACAGAAAATAGAAATTATACAAATAATTACCCAGATGGCAACTGAAAAGAAAAATGAAACTCATGACGACCTTCAGTTAAAACTTCTCTTCCATCACCAGTTTCTAAAAAGAAATTACACTGAGTTATTTCGAACAGCATTAAAAAAATTATTCATTTTATACCAGAATTTGGTATTATTTGATTATTCTATAAATCAAAAAACTATTGCCGAACTATAAAATAAATGGCAATAATGGATGACTGTAAATCTCACATTCATTTGTCATTAAACACATTATACATGTTTGCTATTAATGTTTTATTTGTATTTTTATTTTTATTAATGTTTTACTAATTTACTTGTTCTTTCATTATTTAAAATTGCCATATTCTTTGAAGATCAATTGTAATGTTAATGGTATTTTATTTAATTGTAATTCTTAATAATGTCAAGTCACTTGGGCTAATTCCTGGTCACTGAGTTTCTGAGGTTACTCTTGGTAATTTCTGCTTTCATTATCAAAATAATCATTCATCAAATTAAAAAATATATGAAAGATACTTTGAACTCTTTGCTTTGAAATGTGTGCTATTCATTTGGTTGAAATTTAACATTGAAAAAAAAAATAATAATAATAATAAAATAAAAGACATTCAAAACTGTATCAATACTTAATATTCAAAATTTTATACTTGATATTTCATCTATTATAACTGTGCACCCTAAAAAGTATTAACCTTACTTTTTTTTTTTTTTAAACCATAAGTGTAAAGTAGCATCCTTAATTGAAGGAAAAATAAGTAAACAGAGGATAAGACACATTTTATGAATGAACAATTAAGCAGAAATACTATCTCATTGCAAAATGCTGCATAAAAGATATGTACACAAGACAACCAGAAGAACTTAATTATTATACTGTGTATTATAATAAAGATACATACAGAAGTTAGTGTAAAATTTCTTGAAAAAGGGAGCTCTGAACTTTAGTTGACGAAAGCGAGATAAAAATGAAAACAAACATTCAAATACATATTTTATGGAACAATAATTTACAAGGCAAACATTAAGAAGTAATAAATATTGCTTATAGATGTTGCAGGGTTGGTTGACATGACAAGGATTTAAACCGTCAAAAACCTGTCCACAGAGTCACAACTCTATGGGTTATACTCAACTATACGGTGCAATAATTATATTATGAATAATTAGAAGATCTTAAAATACTTTTAATTAACAAAAATTAAGGTAAAAATGGCAGATTTCAAATCTCAGAAACTTATCACAAAATGGATATGCAGAAATATTTGCACAAAAATTATGTTTAAATATGTTGTTTATTTATTATTATTCATTATTTTAATATTAAAAAAAAAAAAATCTACAGATATTTAGTATGCATTTTGACATAGCTAATATTTATAAGGAACGAGTTGTGTTATAAATGGAGGATTTTCAAAAGTGTCGATCTTGATACAAGTGTTTATTAAAAATTTTTATGCTACACATATTAGATACATAATATCCAGTAGGTTAATTTGAATTTAAATATAATGCATATTATTTATTATATTTATGATTGCTACACATTATAAACCATTTTTAACTCTAAGCCTCCCAACGTACAATAGATAAGAATGCAAATAATGTTTACTTTGAAAGCAAGGTAAGACAAGAAGTAATTATTCAACAACTGAATAGCTAAGATGTTTTTATTTAACAAAATTTTATAATATTCAGTGGAAAAAAAATTATAAGTATTTGTATTAGCTAATTTTTAAGCATAGTAAATAAATAGGCTGAATATTGTAAATAGATACTCAGATGTTTATAGAAAAGAGTTAATTTTTTATTATCTTTTTGTTAGTTATAAATTTAAAAAAATGACAATTTAAAATTCAGAATTAGATTTTTCTGAACAACTAACTAACAATTGTAAAAGTCAAAACAGGAAAAATATTACATTGATCTATGAAATACTTCTAAAACACAGAATATTATGTAGTTTTTATTGTTATTATTATTATTATTACCTAATTAAATGTATAATTTTTAAAAATAAAACATTCATTAACTTAAATTTAATCATTCATACTTAAATTTTGACTATAATTATCCTATTTTCCTCTAAAATATGTGAAAAATGTCTAGAGGATGTGTTAATGAACCAGATTCGTTTTCATATGCAGGGAGCTAACTTTGAAAAAGCATCGACGCGCTGTGCTTTGACGCCGCTAATAAAGACTGCTTATCACATGTATTTTGGATGTAAAGTAGGTGAACAAGATAAAAAATGAGTACCTCATTCTTGTTGTACATGATGTGCTACAAACCTCCGGGCATAGGTGAAAGGTACAAGAAAGAGTATGTCTTTTGCTATACCCATAATGTGGCGCAAACCGAAGAATCATATAACTTACTGTTACTTTTGTGTTACAAAAGTTAAAGGATTCTCTGCAAGAAGTAAATGCAAAATTAAGTATCCAAACTTAGATTTAGCAATGCGACCAATATTACATAATGATGATTTACCAATACCGAAACCTCCAGAGAATTTTACATATGACGATGCAGCAGTAGAAATGGAAATTGATGAAACTGAAACTTCTTCTACAGCTGATATAAACTATTCTCTTGGCATAAATGAAGAACCATACCTAATTACTCAAGAAGAATTAAGTGATCGTGTGAGAGACTTAAATTTATCAAAGAAAACCTTAGAATTACATGGATAAAGATTGCAAGGTTAGAATCTCCTGAAAAACAATAGATACATATTTATCAAGATCGATATAAGAAATATTCGACATTCTTTTCAAGAAAATGTGATTTATGGTATTGTAATTAACCATAAATCACATAGTGATAGCAATAGTGGTAATGCCCTGCCGTCTATTCCAATAGCATATTCTTGCATAATGAAAGAATCTTATGAAAATATGAAGATACTGCTTCATGAAATTGATTACTCACATCATGATTGGACTAAGTGAATGGATTTTTAAGTAATTTCCATTCTTATTGGTATGCAACAAGATTATACAAAATACTGCTGCTTCCTATGCAAGTGGGATAGCAGAGCAAAGCATGAGCAATATATCAAAAAGAAGTGGCCAGAGCGCAAACAATGTATTGAAGGTGAAAAATTATCTAAAACATTCCTCTAATCGATAAAAATAAAGTTACTCTTGAACATTTACACATAAAGTTGGGATTGATGAAAAATTTCGTTAAAGCTATGAATAAAGAAGGTCGTGGATTTCAGTATCTGCAAGAACAATTTCCAGCACTAAAGCTATGTAAAAATTAAGGAGGGTATTTTAGTTGGCTTACAAATTAGACACCTTATGAAGGATAAACAAAAAATATGATACATTAAGTTATTTAGAAAAAGCAGTATGCATCTATTTTTAAAATATTAATATTGTGACACATTTCTTAGAAAATCATTGAAATCCTAACTATGAAACATTAATTAAAGACATGTTAAAAAGTTAAAAAGATTTAGGATGTTCAATGTCACTGAAAATTCACTTTTTAGCATCCCATCTATTTTTTCCCCCGAAAATATGGAATCTGTGAGCGACAAACATGGAGAGCGCTTTCACCAGGATACCTGCAATGGAAACCCGAAATCTAGGCAAGTGGACGCCTAATATGCTCGGAGATTATTGTTGGAACCTTATTAGGGAAGCTAGTGGTTGTGCCTATAAGAGAGCATCCACAGATAAGACATTTACTGCTACATAATTTGGATTCATACACATGAAATTTCTTATCAATATCATTTCTTTTTTCAAAAATTCTTCTACATTTTTCTGAAATTTTTAAACAATGCATATTTTAGTGTTTTAAATATTAATTATAAGCTTTATAAGTATTTATTTAAAAGTTTATCATTACTAAAATACCAAATGCAGGAATGAGATTGACAAAAAAGTAAAAAATCTGAAAACTGCACGAACAACATATTTGAGCAATAATACTTATGAATTTCAAGCAGAATAAATATTATAATTACTATTAAAATTTATATATTACATACAATTTAGCTTTAAGCAAATTAAAAAGAAACTGTTAGAAAGAATTAAGCAGAAATTATTTACTAACTGCAGTGAAAAGTCAATTTTACCAAGATACAGAACACTAATAAAACCAGTGGCATGAATTGCTTCTTTAAAAATTGAAGAAAAGTCTGAAATTCAGACTAAAGTCTGAAGAATCTCATCTCTGCAAATGATAAATTTCATAAGGTATACGTGTTGAATAAATATTACAAAATACAGATTTTCAAGTTTTTTGAATTTTTTAAAAATCTGTGGGCGATGGAAACTTTTTAATGGCATATTCTTTCAGAGCACGGCCTAAAATATAAAAGTCACCACATACTTAGTTAGAAACAGAAACCTTGTTTATCAGTGTTATATTTATATCAAACTATCATTTATTCACTTTGATTTCCTTTTTTAAAATACAAGAATCTCTCATTTTTTCACGTTATTTTTATATTGCAATAAAAAATCATGTGCTGCTATTGCATGCAATTTGAACTTATATTCAAAAACAAAATTTTCACCAGATTGGTGGGGGGGGGGGGGGGGGAGAGGACATGTGCAAATGTGGTGCATATATGACATCTGTGCCCTAATATCCAGATTGTTGATTTGTAATCATGGTTTCTTATTAATCGCATTATTTGCTCGAAGTTAAATCATCAATAATATATACCATATGAGTTTTTATTTACAATTAACAAATAGATGTAAATTTAGAAATAAAAAAATCACAGCAGTGTTGAATTCAGATACTTTTCTCCGGGAGGTACAATATAGAATTTCGGGGGGGGGGGTTACTTTCTGACCATTGAAAATCCAAATTCTCATTTTTTCGGGGTGGTGTGGAGGGGGATTATCTTCTCTCCGGGCCACCTTCTGAATTCAACACTGGATCATATTATAAAAATAACATATTACCAGAGCCAAATAACACTTGTTTCTTTAAAAAGTACTCAATTTCGGCGTTGTAATGTTCAGTATAAGCTCCCAAACGATTTCCGGTACTTCTTGATTCTGTCCAATGCACTTTAGCAACACCTCGCATTAGAATCCGAAGAGATTTCATTTTCATGTCCCCTCTTAAATCAACAATACATTTCCCGTTAACAAACTCTGAAGGATTGTAAACAGATTTTCCATTGTCAAATACTATTTCAAACATTCGCAATTTCCCCATTATTAAAGAGATAATTCAGGTTAAATTCAGTAAACTGACTAACCTTGTAAAACTTTACAAATTCAATCTCATGTTTACTAAACAATGAAGTTGTTAAATCTCGAACAGGTATTTTAGCTCATCGTGCGCAGACTTAAATACGTCACCTGATGTGTAAAAGTTTAAGCTTATCCTGTCGTAATACAAGAATGAACTGCAGACGACCGATCATGGTACTGGGATTGGGCATTTTGACTCATTTTGATGAGTCGACACTGAATCGACTCACTTAATTGATGAGTCCACTCTCAACTCATCTGCAGTTAGTTGATTGATTGACGTTTATCTCGTATCAAATGTATCGGCACAGAAGAGAATTTTTGAGCGTATGCTCGAATCATTTGGCTTTTGTTTTTAGCTCACAGGCTATCATAGCCTGAGAGCTTATGTGCCGCCCGTTCTGTATGTATGTTCGTTCGTGCGTAACGCGATAACTCATGATAAATATATCCGATCCACTTGAAATTTTGTATATAGGTATATCCTGACAAGGCACTTCCCTGATTAGTTTTTGGAGTTTATTCGATATGTATAAGAGGGGGGAACGGAGGGGCTCATGCCCCTCACCTTAATTGATATAAATGGGTTTTTCATGCAGAATTAAGTTTTCGTTCAAAATTTATAGATATAGGATCATTCTGATGAGGCGATTCCGTGACTGTTATTATGTGTTCGTTGAATAAGTATAAACAGGGGGAACGGGGTTCTAATGCTTCTCCCCTTAATTTATATAAATGGGTTTTTCAAGCAGAATTGTCAGATTTCGTTCAAACCTCTGAATAGTTTTGGAAGTTTAAGGGTTAAGTATAAAAGAGGGGGATAACTCCTCTTAATTTATATAAATGCTAAATGGGTTTTTATTAAGAATTTTCCGATTTGCTCTAAATTTTGGATATAGATTTTTTATATGATAAAGTATGTCCCTGATCAGTTTAGAAGGTTCAATGATTAAGTATAAAAAGGGGAAAGGGGGGGAGCTGATCCCCCCTCCTTAATATTTTTTTTCGATAGGAAATAACCCTTGAAAATATAAGGCTGTAATGTACAATTAGTATGCGTAGCCTGTCAGCTCAATGCCATCAGTTTAACTGGGCAATATTCTTTTTATTATATAAATATTTTTTTTGCATTAGCCTTTATTGGAAGGGAACTGACAGAGGCGTTGCGATGAAGGATTATGAGGGAGCTTCCTCACCCCACTCTCCATTATATCTGAACTTATAATATTGGAGTTTCAAGTTGGAAAATTCTAGATTTTTGAAAGACTTTTTCGTATTTAAAATAGTAAAAAAAATATGAATTTTTCATTCTTGTGTTGACTACATTATGATCACTACATATCACATATTGCGTACATCATTTCACTTGGAAAGTAGAGGAAATAGACGCTTTCAGTGTGACGTCAGTCATGACATTTTCCT
Organism: Maratus speculifer; assembly: GCA_964019185.1. NCBI lineage: Eukaryota > Metazoa > Arthropoda > Arachnida > Araneae > Salticidae > Maratus > Maratus speculifer. The sequence goes on from OZ025301.1 coordinate 173,033,156, forward strand.
TGGATACTGACTCCAAACAAACGGTTGCTATGCTTCATTTCTTATAAAATATAAATCGTAGAAAATGGTATCATTGCATATAAAGCATTAAACATGTGTCTGTTATATATAGCTGAAAATTGTCGCTGTAATATGCAAATAAAATAGAAAATACAGCATAGCAACCGTTTGGTTGGAGTCAGTATCCAAGCAAATCGTCATAACTGACGTCACGACTGAAAGCGTCTATTGTTTCAAGTTGGGAAATTTTTGAATTATAAGTTGGGAAAATTTTTAATCCTCCCCTCCGAAAAATTATCTATACCTACGTCCCTGGGAACTGAAGACAGCCAAACTAGAGGTTTTGGAAGGAGGAATACATTTTTATGTTCAACTAAATTTTTGCATGTTACGTACTAAATTCTATTGATCATATACAAAGTTACACAAAAAAATTCGTAAGGATTACGGTAGAGAAACGTAAACCATGAAAGATATATTTTTATAATCATGCACTTTTTGCTCAATTATATTTAGCACACTAAGAAATTTGTGGATAGTATAAATAATTTAATCTACAGTATACACAAAAAGAAAAAAATCCGTGCCGGCTCGGCCTTACGGACGTAGATAGATTTCGAAATTAAGTGCTAATTTCACGAACAAAAAGTAAAATGTGATTAGAGATAAATTCAGTTTAATAACTTTGACCGCTTTTGAAGAGTTCTTACTTTCATTTCTCTGTAACAGCTAGTTTTATCAGATTTTTCTTAAGAGAAATTCTGTTCAAAATGCCCACTTTGATACCATTTTTTGAAATATATTGTACTTTTATTAAAAAATCGACCAATACGACATAATATATAAAAAGAGAAATGATAAAATAATTTCATTCTCATACCTTAGGTTAAATAATGACACAGATGTGAAAACACAAGAAAATTTGAAAAAAAACCCTCACAATTTTATAATATAAATTCTTATATTTTTTATGTAGAATATATATTATTAGTATTACGATATAACTCACAATGAGTTTTTCCAAGTGGGCCGAAACACTTAAAGTGGGATTGTTTGGGCTGGGCCTACTCAAGGGCGGATCTGAAGAGTCCTCAAGGGTGGGGAGAGGGGCAATTTTAGAAATTTGGAAACTCCAGTCTCATGCACTAGCCGGAGTTCATTTTTTTTCAATGTGGGTAGTTACTGTGGGTCGGGTTTGGGTTCGGTTGACTTCTATTATTTGTTGCTTGTCGGATTAATCTCTACTTTTTACTGTGGGTCACATTTGGGTTCGGTTGACTTTTACTTTTTGCTGCAGTTCCATTTAATTTCTGCTTTTTTGGTTCGAGCAGGAATGTAGTGAAGGTTTTCAGGGGTATACCCTTATACGTTCTGGATTTTTTAAAGGAACACCGTATACTCTCTGCCTTGAGCGTATATCCTCTGTTATTTTTACGACTACACCTCTCTGGGTTTCGAGTCCGATTGACAACTACATTTTGTTGTTGGTCGGGTTGATTTTTACTTTTTAGCTGCGCTTAGCGAATTGGGGCAGATTAACTAATATTTCGGGTTTGGGTCAGTTATAGATTGGGTTTTTATCTTGAGAGAAGAAGTGACTCGATTTTGCTATTTTTCTGCGATCATTTAATGAAATTTGCGATTTTTCCACGATCGTTTAATGAAATTTGCGATTTTTCCACGATCGTTTAATGAAATTTGCGATTTTTCCACGGTCGTTTAACGAAATTTGCTTTTATTCGTGATCGTTTGAAGAAATTTAGCTGGAGCCCGGTGTTGCAGCACCGGGCTCGAGCTTCATCCCAGGTCATTTGTAAACGTTTCATTAGCCAAAGGGGGAGCAATCGTCCCTTCGCTCCCCCTCTCTTAGATCCGCTATTGCATACGGGCTGGATCGATCCCAGACAAAGTCATGCTTTTATATAGTCCAAGAGCCGACCGCACAAAACCCTTAGTCATCGAGCACAAGAAAAAATCCTTTATATTACGGAAGAGTAGTCATAGGGGAATCTAATAATCCATGTCTGCGGAAGCGAAATGGTCCATAAGCCAAAAATTAATGCCACTAGTGGTTGACTCGTAGGCTTAGCATTGCGTTTTTCTACACCCAGTTTTACCTGTTTTCATACATTTGATTGACGGCAAACACAATGCTAAACCTACGAGTCAACCCCGACTGATATCAATTTTTGTCTTATGCACCCCTTCGCTTCCGGCAGACATGGATCATTATATTCCTCTATAACTATTCTTCCGTAAAATAAAGGATTTTTTCTTGTGCTCGATGACTTAGAGTTTTGTGCGGTCGGCTCTTGGACTAATACCGCACGGAGCCTGGGCTTGGAAATTTTGGTCCGTGTATACTTCTAGGAAGACCCGACCAAAATTTAATATCTAAGCCAAAAATTGATATCACTAGTGGCTCACTCGTAGGTCTATCATTATGTTTGCCGTACAGTCAAAAGTATGAAAACACGGAAAATGGGTGCAAGAAAACATAATGCTAACAAGGAAGGTCTCCATACGGGCATACTCTGAAAATTTTGAAAAAAATACAGAATGTTCTTTTCATGTGGATACATACGTTTATGAAAAATTTTTCGACGGAACCTCCGTACCCTGTCCATAAAAAAATAATGAAAATGTCGTTATTTGGTGATTTATCATAGGTTGGCGATAAAAAGCAATTAAAAATTTTTTTTAAGTCGCCCCACCAGTGGCCGCGAGGTTCTAACCTCCAAACTGGTAGACGGTAGTTGCTGGGTTCGAACCCAATCCCGACCATCAGCCTAACCGTTCGGAGTTTTCCGTGGTTTTCTTCGAATCTTGCGTAAATACGGGTTAGGTTCCCTTAGAAAGACCCCCACGGAAGGCATCCCACCCCATAGGGCCTATATCAAATAGTGTAGATAATTGGCCGACATAAATACAAACAAACAAACTTTTTTTTAATGTCAAATGCATTTTAAAGGAAAAAAGTTTCTTGTTCAACGTTTCGGACACCCTGTATATATATAATATATGTATGTATATAATATATTAAACGCTCTCATTGTTTATGTTTAAATTCATTAAATACAATTTATACGCATTCTAAAAATATAATAGTTTTCAGTTGCATTAAAATCCTCTGCTTTTGGCGGAGAAAAGTGCTGCTCGCCAAATCGTGTGACACTTTCGTCTTTTCACGCCAAATATTCGAAAGTATTTTATTTTTTACATGTTTTCTAATGCAATTCCGCCGCTAACTTTCACTGATCCTTTATTACATACATGAGTAGTTTAATTAGTATTTTTTTCAAAAAAATCTGAGTATGCCCAGTATGGAGATCTTCCTTGTAAGTCTACGAGTCAACCACTAGTGGTATTCATTTTTGGCTTATGCATCTCTTCACTTCCGGCAGACATGAATCATTAGATTCCCCTATGGCTACTCTTCCATAATATAAAGGATTTTTTCTTGTGCTCGATGACTTAGGGTTTTGTGCGGTCGGCTCTTGGACTATCAGCCAAGATCAGAGAAAGTTATCCTGACTGTGTAAAAGTCCTTCCGGCCAGTGCCGGGAGGAAGAGGTAGCTTTCATATTTCTCAGCTATTTATTTTAAATCAAGTTATATTAGTCAAACATATGGAGCTCAAATTAGTGGAACCCGAATATAACATTCAATACTAGTTTTTGTCAATGAATATTAATGGAAATTTTAAGAAACTAGTCATCTTTTATTCAGCTGGTTTTATTTAAAGCGATTTATAAGGTCTCCAAATTCCGCGATATCTTGAAATCCCTGCCATTTTAAAATAACATGGAGAATGAAACTAACCAATGAGCTTGGTCGAAATTTTAATTCATGCGCACATGCATATTCACATCGAAATTGGTTGATATATACGAATGCTGTCGCAAGCAAATTGATTTTTAAAATTGTCACCTACATTAGAAATTCATAATTCTATATCTCAGCAGTGCTTTAAAATAAAAATAATGACAAAAAATACTCCGGAATCCATGGATGATACATCTTGATACATGCATGTATCAAGATCAACACTTCAGAAAGAATTTAAAAAAAGCGCACGCTACTGTGTATGTCACGCAAGATTCTTTAACAGGTGAATGCATTATGTGAAATACTGTTGCTTATTTAAAGGATTTTTTATTCAAAATAACTACCAGAATTTTCGAATATTTACTTTAACTTTATTTAATCACTGAGTGCCTGTCATTAAATAAAGCAAAAATTTACTATCATATATGTTTCTGGTAGATGAATTATAAAAATTAAGCTAAATTAACAACTTTGGTGAAAATGGAAGAGGTTTAATTAATTTGGAAGGCAATTGGTGCCTTCCAACCAAGGCCTCTCAAAAGTTCTTGTACCCGACTTCGCTTTCGCTAAAGATGGCTCTGATCACAAATACGATGCATGTCTATTTCAGTTTATCAGAAAGAAAAGTTGATAATATTTTTCATATTCCGAGACACGAAAAAAAATGTTTTTTAAAGACAGAATAGTCTATGGCAAGAATTATATGTATTTTGTATCTCATGCAGTAAATTGAATTTAGAATAAAATAATTGTTTATTAATTTATATTCAAATACATATTTATTTTCATTTGAAACATAGTTCTGTTTAAACTTTTTTTTAAATCTTAACAACACGACTTGCATAAAACTGAAATATGACCATTAAGATGTTGCAGGTGATATGCTCAGGCAGAGATCAAACCGGAGAAACCACGGTCAGAAAACGAGATCTTAAATGCCGAACAAAAGGCTAGCTCGATCGCTTCCTGCGAGAAACTCGTTTTACTGACCGCGCAAGATGGCGTCACCACAGTACTCCACCCCCAGTGAGAAAAACGTCACGTTGACGTTGTACGAACTAGGACTCCTATAACTCAGGCTGAATCATCAAGCATCTTGTTTCCCAGTTACTGTTTGTTTCCCATTGATTCCTATGAGGCGAGAAACGTTTGATTTTAAAGCTACAAAATCATTAAAAATGGACGGTTGTTGAGTAGAAAATTATTCTGACATGTTCAGGAATGGCTTTGAAGTATTTAAATTCGATATAAATGAAGAAAAATGGAATAATTTGTCTATAAATGCTTAAAAGAATAAATCTCGATTGGAAAACTTCGCCAAATATCGCGCCAACCTAATTGCTTGTACACATCAAACCGGTTCTTCGAATGTTCTTCTCTCATATTTTCTCGTGAAAGAGATTGAGTAACTAAATTTGTTCCCCTCGCTATCTGCGCGATAAGACGCCAATTCAGGCAACCAATTTGGAAACTTAATGGAGGCATGATTCAGCCCGTATTGTAGGAGCCTTAGTACGAACGATGTGCATAAGGAAAGGGCAGCTGACGTCACTGTGGGCTCTTATTAGTGTGGTCAAGCTGTTTTCGCCCGTGTTTCGTTATAGCACCCACTCTGCATATGAATTCAGGCATTCTGATTGGTCTACAAATTTTATTATGGTTGTCTGCTTGCTATGATTGGGCTACGTCGTCAAGATGATTCCTACAATGATCGCTATGACAAAAAGGTAGCGGTAGATTGGTTGACAGAAGTGTTTGTTTGTAAACATGCCCTTTCCTGTGCGTGCCAGAATAAGGAAAGGGCATGTTTACAAACAAACACTTCTGTCAACCAATCTATCGTTACATTTTTTGACATAGCGATCATTGTAGGAATCATCTTGAAGACGTAGCCCAATCATATCGTACTTACTTATGCATTGGCAAACTTAGACCAATCAAATTCCCGGAGCTCATCCGTACAGTGTCATTCATTAAAGAACGGACAGGTTTTTCTCCCTTATCCACAGTAATTCGTCCACAGTGACGTCAGCTGCCCTTTCCTTATTGTCGGCTGTCGTGCTGCCACCGAGCGCAAGTGGCCCCCTTAATGATGCGCGGCGTGGCAGGCTTTGAGTGCTGTGAGCGTTTCACAGGCTTTGGTCGAGTGCTGTGAGTGTTACACAGGCTTTGCGTGCTGCGAACGTTTCGCAGGCTTTGGATGCTGGGGGCGGGGGTGTTTTGAGTGCTGCCATCTGTTGGCCTAGAGCAGGCATGACAAACTCGTCTATCCCCGCGAGCCAGATTTAGCACTCAGGGCCGTGCTTAGGACTTTGGCGGCCCTGGGCGAAATATATTTTGGCGGCATTTTTTGCGAAATTTTTTAAACGGATATAAAATGTTATAAACCGTACAAAATTTATCACAAGAGTGAAATTAGTATGAACTTTTTAACACAAAAAATTGAAAAAAAAAAAAAGACATCATAAGAATTATTACCAAAAGAATCAAATTTCACTTGCACATCAGTATTTATAGTAATCCTTTTAGCTTACCATTTTTTGGCTTTTCATGATAAATTACAATTCATTTTAATTTGTAGGTTTTAGCATCATAAATAGCACGTAATCTATATCTATATTATAAAGAGGTAAAGTTTGTTTATATGTAGGGACTAATCTTTGGAACTACCGAACCGATTTCAAAAATAATGGTACCAAAATGATGGTGTTCTTCCCTGTTCAAACATAGGCTATATCTTATGTCGATGCCACTAACCCAGGGAGTACAGGCGCAAAATAGCGATTTTTAAACAATCTTGAGAAATAACGAACCGATTAAAAAAATAATGATTCAAGATGATGGTGACAGTCCTTGGTTTCAACATTGACTATATTACAACATTGACTGACGGACCTAGAAACATAAATTTTGGGGTGTTAATTACTTACTAGCAGGAGTGACCGAGCTCAGCTCGGTCAAAATTAACTTTGTGTTAAACTGGATATAGTATTATCACTGAATCATTCACTCTGTATTATTACTGTAAAACATGTTATTTATAATAGGATTATTTTCAAAAACAAACAGTAAGAAAACTATGTATGCACATGTTCATAAATTTTAATTTATTTTAAAATTTATAACAAAAGAATATCGATCCAAATCACTTTTTTAGCTCGACTCTGATTGGTTTAACCATGCATCTCGAATCCTATTAAGAATGTATAAAAAAATTATTCACATGCTGAAAGACAATATTTTTTTGCCAGATATAGCCAAATTTGGAGACATTTTTTAATTTGGCGACAAATATGTGTTTTAGCTTTCGTAATCTTAATAGTCGATTTTTCGGCCAAATGTCGCCAATATTTTGTCAAATATCGCCAACTTATTGACTGTTGCCATATTCTAGTAACTCTAACCCATATTACCCAAAATGACCCACGAATCAAATTTGATCAAACATGTGACTTAGTTCAATGGTCTTCGGGTAATTAAAAACAATAGAATGTAAAATTGAATCAAAATCATTTAAGTCATTTCTTAGGTAAAATTAGTTTGACAGCATTCTGCAATAAAGCGAAATGACCCACTAATATAATTTTATTTAACGTGCGAGACTATAACAATAATCTTCTCGTGACAAAAAACATTTCGTTATAAAATTTAGGTAAAATTGATTGAGCTGTTGTTACTTATAATTAGAATGACCATAACCCGTTATGACCCAAAATGACCCATTAATTGAATTTTTGCAAGCATGTGTCTTAGCCCAGTGGTTTTCTTTTGCCCGAAAACGATATAAAACAAAGTATAGTCAAAACGGTAAGAACCATTTTCTACATAAAATTAGCATGACCCATTATGACCCACAAATGGATAATTATAAATGAAATATAAATATAATAATACAAATGATATAATATCCCCTTATAAATGAAATCTCTCGAACATGTGACTTAACCCATTAATTTTCTCGTGTTTAAAAATTGTTACATACAAAATTTCGTTAAAATCAATCCTGCAAATCAATTCTTTAAATATAAATAGCTTGACCCAGAACCTTTATGACCCATTAATCGAAATTTCCCATACGTGTAACCTAGCCCAATGATTTTCTGGTGCCAAAAAAAGATGTATAAAAATTTTTGTTATAATCGATCCACCTGTTCTTTAGATATATTTTGACATGATCCATTATGACCCATCATGAACCTTAAATGACATTTATAATCGATAACTCTCAAACATGTGACTTAGCCCATTTGTTTTCTCATGTCAAAAAATTGTTACATAAAAAATTTCGTTATAATTAATCCACCTGTCCTTTCGATATAGCTTGACATGATCCATTATGATCCATCATGACCCACAAATGACCCTTATAATTGAAATCTCTCAAACATGCGACTTAGCCCATTTTGCTTTCTCATTTCAAAAAAAACTGTTACATACAAAATTTAGTTAAAATCGATCTCGCCGTTCTTTAAATGTAAATAGCTTGACCCAGACCCTTAATGACCCAATATGACCCATTAAAATTTTTTCTCGAACATGCAACCTAGCCCAATGTTTTTCTCGTGCCCGAAAACCATAGAATGCAATTTTTAGTCAAAATTGCGTGAGAAAATCTCAAGATAAAAATAGCATGACCCACAATGACCCCAAAAATGACCCACTAACCGAATTTTCTCGAACATGTTATCTAACCCAATGGTCTTCTTATAATCCAAAACGATAAAATATATAATTTGGTAAAAATCGTTAGAGCCGTTTTTTAGATAATAATGGCTTGACCCATAATGACCCAAAAATGACCCACTAATCCAAATTTTTCAAACATGTGACCCAGCCCAATAGTTTTCTCGTGCCAAAAAACGATTGGATACAAAATTTCCTTAAAATCGATCCAGCCGTTCGCTAGATATAAATAGCTTGATCCTGATCCATTATGACCCAATAATCGAATTTTGTCGAACATGTGACCTAGCTCAATGGTCTTCTCGTGCCCGAAAATGGTAAAATCCAAATTTTTGCGAAAATCGTTAGAGCCGTTTTTGAGATAAAATTTACCCACACAGACACACACACACACACACACACACACACAATTTTTGCTCGCATTATAGTATAAGATAAAATTTAAATGATTTTCAAGAACAGTTTCTGAAAAATATGAAATTTAAAAAGGGTAAAAAATGCGCGAGATGCGATATAAAAACTTTCTAAATTGAATTTTTAAAGCAATCTCGGGAAGTAACGAACCGATTTAAAAAATAATGATGTCAAAATGATGGTGACAGTCCTTTCTTTAACAAAAGCTATATCTTATGTCGATGTGGTTACCCCAAAAAGGGTGCAGGAGCAAACAAGCGCTCTAAAAATGCGATTTGTGTGTTACTGAAGGGCTTAGAAACATGAAATTTAGAATGGTACTTACTTATAAGATAAATATCGTCCCCAAAAACATTTCCTAAAAACTTCGAAATTTAAAAGAGAGGAAAATGAGCTAAAAGCGTCCTAAAAACGTCCTAAACGATTTGTAAACAATCTCGACAAATATCAAACCGATTCCAAAAGTAAATTTGTGGCGATGGAGGCTGTTAAAAAATAACAAACAAAAGCTATATTTTATGTTCGGGATGCTATCAACAGACGGTTTCAGTAGCAAAAAATATTCGAAATATCTATCTTTCTAAATTGTTAAAAGGTTAAATAAATAAAATGTAATAAATTAATTCAAAAACTATAAACCAGGGGTTATATTAGGTTTGGTTTATGTTGGGCTCAGTAGAGTGAAAAAGATTAAAGACTTCATGCCTTGAATCTTGTGTTAATTTTACCATTTTTTAAAAGAATGGTAAAAATGCTTTATACAGTGTTAATACTCGCACAACACATCTTAAGAAAGGGGGAGATAATTAACATGATTCCACACATTAACACCATAATAATCACAAACTCTAATCATTTCGCTAGCGCAATTTATTTACATGTCTTTCATCATCGCTGTCCAGAGCGCATATGTACAGGTACATACAGAATTAAAACAGATTCACTACAGGCGCCATCTACAGGCTCTTTCCACATAACACTCAAGATATAACATATTAGGATGTAACATACTGGGCGTAACATACTGGGGCCCCATGACCACGTCATCATCATAAATAAAATAAATATATAACAAATTGACACATTAATACAATACACAATGTAAACATAAAAATATATAACAATAATATTACACAATAAATTCACATTTATATCTAGAAATTTAAATAATTTCACAAAGAAAAGTTAATTTTCATTTATTGGCAGTTTGACTAATTTGTGGATTGGTCTTTTAAGTTCACCTATGGCAGTTTTTAAATTCACTGATCTTACTCTGCTGTCAGAACTTTTGAAAATGTCAATTATTCTTGCCATTTTCCATTTCAACGGTGGCAAATTATCATCTTTGATGAGCACTAAGTCGTTTACACACAAATCTTCTGTTGGAAATTTCCACTTGTTGCGCACTTGCAACTGTGTAAGATAGTCCTTAGACCATGCTTTCCAGAATGACTGGGAAATATTCGTAATCAATTTCCATCGATCTCGAATTGAAATTTTCATATTTGTAATGTCTGGTTCGGGAACACTCTTTAAATCTGACCCAATGAGAAAGTGACCTGGAGTGAGGACTGAAAGATCATTTGGGTCCTCCGAAATAGCGACTAATGGGCGAGAATTCAGAACTGCTTCAATTTCCGCCAAAACTGTTGCAAATTCCTCTTGAGACAAGATCTGCGACCCAATAATTCGTCTCAAATGGTACTTCATTGATTTAACCGCTGCCTCCCAAAGACCTCCAAAATGGGGAGCAGATGGAACATTCGTAGTCCATTTTATACTCTCATTGTGCAAGTAGTTGCCGATTGCTTCTGATGCAGCGACTTTCAAATAATTCTTTGCTCCTATATAATTAGCACCACAGTCACTGAAGATCTCTATTGGCTTACCTCGACGTGCAATGAATCTTTTCAACGCAGCTATACAGGCGCTGGCACTCAGATCACTAACAAGTTCCAAATGAACTGCTTTGGTAGAGAAACATACGAAGATACAGACGTACATTTTGACTGGCTTTACTCCCCTACCACGTCTAAGACTTATTAGAAAAGGTCCACAAAAGTCGGTGCCACAACAAATGAACGCTCTTCCTTGGCTTACTCTTGATGTTGGTAAATCAGCCATGATTTGTTTCGAGAATTCGCTGCGAAATCGTGCACAGATAACACAATTTTTTATTGCTTTACGGATAAGAGGCTTCGCACCCACAATCCAATAGGTTTGCTTCACGGCAGAATTTATTAGCTGTACTCCTCCATGTAAGTATTTTAAATGATAAAATTTAATTAACAAGGTCGTAACTGGGTGATTTTTAGGCAAAACTAAAGGATATTTTGCAGTCTCTGGTATGTTGGCATTTCTTAGCCGTCCACCAACTCTTAAAAACCCACGATTGTCCAAAAAAGGATTTAAGGAATTTAAATTGCTGTTTTTTAGAATTTTTCCCTTCTCCAAGTTGGCTATTTCGTTTGCAAAATTCGCTCTCTGGACTAACTTAATTATAATATCATGCGACCTTTTCAATTCCTCTGTTTGCAAAAACGGAGCTGCAATTTTATTTCTCTTTGCATTATCGATGAATCGCAAGCACCACGCAAGCACTCTTTGCAATTTAGTCCACGATGAAAATTTACTCCACAATTGTTCAACTAACTCTAATTTACCGACCAAATTTTCAGCAAGCTTGACCTTCTGTTCTTTCAATACATCTACACTATTGATTTCCGTTCTCAATATCTGTTTGGGCCAGCTCTCATTATTACTTCGAAGCCAAGCTGGACCTTGCCACCATTTCTCGTTGTTAACTAAACTTTCAGCAGCAATTCCTCTTGTTAGTATATCGGCCGGGTTGTCTTCCGTAGGACAGTAGTACCAATCACTAGGGTTGGTTTTCTGTTGGATTTCTAGAACCCTATTACCTACAAACTGTTTCCACCTTTTCGCACATCCTTTAACCCAATATAATGCAATGGTGGAGTCACTCCAATATACTACTCTTTGAATTCTATCCTTAAAATTATTCTTCACATAATTTCCAACTCTAGCACCTATTACAAGACCCATCAACTCTAAATGCGGCAAAGTTAATTTCTTTAACGGTGCTACTCTATTTTTTGACAAAATAAATGACACTTTATAATTTCCACTATTATCACAATATCTAAAATAAAGAACTGCTCCATACGCACTTAATGAAGCATCACAAAAAACATGTGCCTCCACTTGTTCATCTTTACAATCAACTAAACAAAATCTGGGAATAGTTATATAATATATTTTCTCAATTTCGTTGCACCACTTAAACCATTTTTCCCGCAAATCATCGGGCAACTCTTCATCCCAATCACAACCTGTTTCCCAAATTTCCTGTAACAATAACTTAATACGAACAACAAATGGCGAAATCAGGCCTATGGGATCGAAAATACGTGCTGCTGTTTTCAAAACACACCTTTTACTGTTTTGCAACGTTTCCCTAGATTCTATTAAACCCTTAACTTCCAATGATAATTCATCTTTCTCTGGACACCAATTTAAACCTAAAATCTTCAACTGCTGAACACTTTCTTTCTCTATATCCTTAAAGCCATTTTCTATCCAGAGTTTTTCCAACTCTCTACTATTAGACATCAGTTTTCTCAAATTAAATCCTCCACTCTTTAAAATATTTACAGCGTCCGAAGATAATTCGAACGACTCACTCACAGTACTTCCTCCAAAAAATAAATCATCTACATATAGAGCTGAATTTAACATTTCAAATGACTTAGGATTGCTATTTTCAAAATTTTTAATGTGATGTTTTATACTAGCACTCAAAATAAAAGGAGACACTTTACAGCCAAATGGTAATCTTTTCATTCTCATGATTTCGTAATCTTTATTAGGATCATCCGAATACCAAAGAAATTTTAAAAATTTCCTATCTCTCTCTGAAATTCCTATCATTAAAAAAGCTTTCTCTATGTCAGCATTAAACGCTATTTTATGTTTCCGAAAATTTAGAATAACATCAAGAATATTAGGATTTAAATTAGGACCAGTTTCTAGACAATCATTCAAAGACAAATTATTTTTAGATTTTGAACTACAGTTAAATACTATCCGAACCTTAGTTGTTTCTTTATCTTCTCTAACAACTGCTCTATGAGGCATAAAATATTCTAGCTGATCCCTCTGACATTTCTCAATAATCCCGTTTTTCAATTGATCGTTTATTATTTCTCGATATTCATTAACAATCCAACTGTTTTTAGAAAAACCCTTATTTAACTCATCAAATCTTTTTTTTGCCAAAAAATAATTACTTTCTAATTCATCACAACTAATTTTCCATAATAAATCAGTTTCGTACCTCCCATTCACAAATTTTAGATTTCTTCCAAATTGATCTATCAATTCTTTATCCGCTGAATTTAATTCTTCATTTTCTTTAATACCTAAAGTCTCGAGTTCCCATAAATTTTTCATTGTTTCATTTAAATCTGAATCCCGTATTAACCCACAATGTATATTACCATCATTTATCTGTTCGATACTTCCACTAGCCACGTAGCCAAAACAAGTATTCTGTAATAGAAGTTGCGGATTTTTTAAATATATTTGCCCTGGTCTCAACAACTCATAAAATACTTCGGCCCCTAATAATACGTCCACTTTTCCAGGGATATTAAATGTATGATCAGCTAAAGCGACTGACTCAGAAACATCCACCTGTATTTGAAATACTTTATGTGGAATAAGATCTGTTATTTTGTTCACTACCAGCATATTTATATCTCTTTGAAAACTCTTATCTCGGTTAGAAATCGTAGTATTTACACACCCATTAACACTTAAAGATGAATCATTTAAACACGATATTACCGTATTCGTTTTATCTGGTTTCAATTGCAAACGATTCACACAGTCTCTGCTTATTAAGCAAGTTTGACTCCCGACATCTAACAGGCATCTCGCTTCATACCACTGAGAATTTTTATCTTTAATCAAAATTAAAGCTGTACTCAATAAAACATTTTTTGTTTTATTTTTTGCCAAACTACTAGCGACCACAGACCTATCTGACTGACTAGGAGGGATGGAAGGAGAAAGCGCATCGTTTCTTTCCCCTCTCTGATCTACATTATTGGAAACAGATGTGAAGCTGGGCGATTTTTCTTTACTCGACTGAATATTTATATTTTCTTTTGGATAGTGGATTAACTTATTATGCGGTTTTTTACAAAAACAATTTTTGCTCTTACAAACTTTTACACTACAATTGGGATGCAAACATTTAAAGCATAGTCTATTTATTTTAACAACATCTACTCTTTCCGGAATTGTAAGACTTTTAAATTTCGGACAAAAATACAGTTCATGATTTTCATTTTTGAATAAAACGCAAGTTTTTATTTCAGAAAAGAACACATTCGAAACTTTCTTTTGAAACGTTGGATCTGGCGATTTATTTCCAAAAAATCTTTTATTTTCATTTCCGTTTTGTTTCCTAAACACATTATTGTCAGTTTTTATTTTATTTTTCGTAGAAAGAAAAATATCACATTCACGACCTAATTGTTGCGGTTTAAAGTATGATTCTCCCTGTTTTGCTCCAATGTGAGACATTAAATCACTATCTAATGAACCAAAAATCTTATCCGAAACAATTAGCTCACACAAAGATTTAAAATCATTCACTTCACGTAACTGACAGTAATATTCGAATGCTGCACTTAATCTTGACGCATATTGGACATAACTTTCTGAAGGTAATTTTTGCGCCTTACGGAAATTATTCAAACACTCCTGCGGAGTTGGTTGAAACTCCTTTAACACTACATTTTTTAATTTATCATAATTACACAAATCTTCCTCTGACAAATAAATCATTATATTATTTGCTTTTTCACCTAACATATTCAAAAGTATTTCAGCTTTAAATTCCTCAGGTACATTTTTTGTTCTAAATGCTTTTTCTAAGGACTGAAAGAAAAGGCTAAATGACTCTACCCTAGATGGCACAGGTATCGTTAAAGTTTTAATGCTCTTAATAAAACTTTCTACATTATTTATTGACTCCATTTCACTTTTTACCGATGAAAATGAATTATTTTGAAGCGATTCCTTCCGAATATTAGCGATTTCTAACTCCTTTTCTAGCTGTGCTAATTTTATTTTTTCAAACTCAGAGTATTGTGAAGATTCTTTACGAACATTAGCTAGCTCTATTTCTTTTTCTAACTGAGCAAGCTTTATTTTTTCTAATTCTAATTTTGATTTTTCCGATTCTTTTTTAATTTTAATTTCTTCAACCACATATTCAACAACACTTTTAACTAAATCCAAGTTATTTAAAAAAGAGTCACTTTTTTCAATTAACTCTTTTAATTCAATAACTTTAGCTCCTTCAGGAATTATTAACCCTAACTCTTCAGCGACGAGTTTTAACTCGTCTAATTTCAACTTATCTATCACTGACATGATTAAATATATGAATATATTTACACTAATAACACAAGAAATCACAAAATTATTGAAACAACACTGCAAATCTACCAGAAATAACTAAAATAATTTTCTTAAAATAGTTCCTACAACTGACACAAAATCACTAGTTACGAATAAAATACAAAATCACTAGTTACAAATAAAATATACAACTCAATACACAACACTAATTAATTAACATAAGAAAACCACAAAACCACAATTTATACAACTATACTAAATCTCCGAAAAACCAAACTACATATTACTCACCCCTTTACTTCGCAACAAAGAAAGCGCGCAAATATTTTGCACAAACATTATACACAACAAATCAAAACGTGTGAGACTCACCACCACTCGTGACACCATGTTAATACTCGCACAACACATCTTAAGAAAGGGGGAGATAATTAACATGATTCCACACATTAACACCATAATACCCTAATTTCCTGCGTATAATCCGCGGATCAAACAATCATTTTTCGACCCAGAAATTTTATTAAATAAAATATAACTTTTCAGATCGCCGTAAATATTTGCCTTCATTTACGAAATAAAATTTCTGGGTCGAAAAAGAATTGTTTGATCCGCGGATTATAGGCAGGAAATTAGGGTAATCACAAACTCTAATCATTTCGCTAGCGCAATTTATTTACATGTCTTTCATCATCGCTGTCCAGAGCGCATATGTACAGGTACATACAGAATTAAAACAGATTCACTACAGGCGCCATCTACAGGCTCTTTCCACATAACACTCAAGATATAACATATTAGGATGTAACATACTGGGCGTAACATACAGAAAAAATCTCAGCAAATTTCTTTTAATTATATTAATGGTCAACAGCGCCTAAATATGTTTCATATATATTAACACTGTACAAGGATTACTGAAAGAATTATCATAATAGCTAAAAATGTATGAATTTATATGTACTACTTTGAATTCTAATATTTTTATTTTCCTCATTTTAATTTTTTGAATTTGTATACTAATTTTATTAATTAAAAAATAGCTCCTTTTCTGCATTTGTAAAAAGTTATGTCAGAAAACTGTGTCGTCACTTGTCACAAATTAAATCGATGAATTCCTTTGAGGGAAGAAGTCCTGCTTAAAAATATATTTACAAGTTGACATTAAAATAGAAAGAAAACATTAAACCTAATAATACGTGCGAAACACATTTAAAGACGAACATTACGGCATATTTAAAATGTTATATTTAAAATGATTACGAAAAAGTCTCTTTTTTAATACAGTAAAACCTCCATAACGGACACTCCCGAATAGCGAACACCTCTATTTAACAGACAGTTTTCAAATCCCCACTCCCAAAACTTAAAATTTTGTATGTTTAACCTCTGAATAACGGACATTCCGAATAGCGGACAGTAATTTTGGCAAAAAATAATGAAAAATTATTTTTTAACGAGGGAAAAAAATAAATAAAAATCCTCTAAATTTATCAGGGCAATGTGTCACGAATTTTGTGATCTCAGATAAGTTTGGGGATGAGCTGGAGAAAATCTCCTCTCCCCCTAGATTTATCTGTGATCACCCCCCCCCCTCCCCAACCTCCCTAGGATGATTTGAGATTGTATGCTTTTAAGAAACAGAAAAATACAGTAAACAGTTATGTAATTTTTTTTTTAGAAAAAGATTATTCAAAAGGATTAAAACTACTGACAGAGTTAAAACTTTACATTGAAAAACAAATTACTTGTAATCGCAAATAAAAGCAAACTTTTGTAACAAATTTTATTGTAAGAATGTAATAAACAAATGATAAAGGTATGCACAATTTTATTTCAGTTATATTGCTTTAAAAATTATTTTAATTTCTGGTTAATCATATAATAGAGGTTTTAGGACATATTAAAATCGACTAAAGAAACATTAAGCATTCATTAGCAATTTTTCTATGTCTGAGGTTTTCCCAATAGCGGACACCTCCAAATAGCGGACAATTTCTACGCTCCCAAGGTGTCCGTTATTTAGAGGTTTTACTGTACTTTCCAACAAAGTTCCAAAATATTTATGATTTCGGTTTACCTGTCCGTCTGTCCGCGCTCTAGCTTCCGTAAATAACTCGGATTGCCTTGAAAATTTTCGACGTTATTGACGTTTACCCTTGCAGAACTTTATTTGAAATGAAGGTTCTAGCATGATTAGTTTATTTACAGGGACAGTCAAAGGTGTACCGTTACGTTATAGCCTAAGGAGAAAAATCGTCTCAAATGAATTTTAAAGATTTTACAGCCTGTCAAATACATTACAAATTATATGCATTTACGAAGTGCACTAAAATATGCTTTCTGTAAAATAGGCGGTGAAAAAAAATTTCTGTTATTCATTTACAAGGCCACGCAAAAGAATTACATTGCATAGTGGTAAAGAGGGGAACTGTGTGCGACATATTTTAATTATATTAAATTATTTTATACATACTAAAATTGATATACTTCCTTGAGACTTAACATAAGTTATACGATATAACCATATATAATACGAAGTGCACAGCATTTACAGGGACACACAAAAGATTTCGAATAGTATATTCTTTCCGACGTACTGTATATGTATCCGATTATGGCTGATGGATGGATAAAATGCATTTTAATTATGATATGTGCTTTTAAGTTTCTCTAAATCTATGCATATTATATAGCGTGTATAAATGCTACAGTTGATATACAAGGCTATACCAAAGAGATTGCAAACGTTACTGAATATGGGCGTAAATTACTTAAAGGTGATTTTTAAATAAGTTATGCATTTTTATGCTAAACTGCATTCAGTTTACTAAGGAATAGTTTTAGAATATGGATAAAATGATATACAGGGCCACGCAAAGAATTGAATATATGAATGATAATTTCCGAGAACGTGTTTTCAGTACTTTTACGAATGTTTTAGATTAAATAAATTGTAACCAACTTAGCAGGCTCGGATTGCGCCTGGCAAGTCAAATAGACTCTTCATAAAAATTGGTAAAATGTAAAAGCAACACCAACTATTTTGCGGCCCCAAATTTTGGCGGCCCTCCTTAACTCGCCCCCCCTTAAGCACGGCCCTGTTAGCACTGTATACAAAGCCGCGGGCCACATTATCGAAAATAAAGAAGCAGATCAATTTGATGACTATCGCACAAAATGAAAACTGTACATTAAAAATACAGCATTGTTTTAAAAAACAAACAAGCAAACAAAACTGCATACAAAAATTTTAAAACTATTTATTGAAAAAATTAAAAACACGCACCAGAAAATGTTTAAAAATATTTACTAGGTAATAACGAATCTAGTAAAAGAGTCCTACGAGAGTGGACTGTGAAATGTAATAAAAAATAAGTTAAAATAAAAATGCAAAGATGTTTAAAAGATTTTGAACATTTTAAAATTTAAATAGCAGTCAAAATTATATAAAAATGTGTTATTAATTATGTAATTCCAATATCTGTATTTTCTTTTATGTTGTAATTGCTACTTTTTATAAAACCAATCATTGATAGAACACAATTATTTGCAATACTAGCGGCCTTCGCCCGCTACGCTGGTCGGTTTATCTAAAGAAATCTTGAAGAAGTAGTTAGATAAGGTTCAGACATACATTAAAAAAAAAAAAAGCAAGTCGATCATTCAAAAAACGTTGGGAAATATCAAATATTTACTGTAATTTTTTAAGAAAAACAAAGTTTCGAAAAAAAAAATTAAATCGAAAAAAAAATTACACTGACATATTAATGCAAGGAAATTTTCCCAGAGAGAAAATTCGCCTTGAATACAATATTTCAAATTCTTTTAATTGCTTATAGGCGTTAATGCCAACATAGTGAAAAAAAATTCCATGCTGGGAATCGAACCCGGGCCATCAGTATGGCGCACTGACGTTCTACCGACTAAACCACATGGAACGACAGCCAGCTTGAAACTTTCTCATACTTAAGTAGACTGGCGAAAACATAACGATAGCGCGTTTTAAAATCACACAGTGACATCTATTGGATTTTATATGTACTAAAAAACGTTATGTACTAAAAAACGTGAGCAGCGCACCTAATAGTTTCTTTTGTTTCTTTTTGTTACTTTTTTGTCTGTTGTCCGATTTTGATGAAACAAAGCCTATACACTGCCCGGGAGTGTGCATTCTTCATTAGTGAAAACCGCATAAAAATCCATTCAGTAGTTACGAAGATAACCTCGAACAAACAGACAGACAGACAGACAGACAGACAGACAGACAAAAAATTCCAAAAAATTTTTTTTGTGTTTCATTGGTTTTCTTTTATCGCCCTGACTCCATTTTTGTCAATTATCTTCAATGTACAGACACACCGGGTCCTACTGTTTTATTATATGTATAGATAATATTATAAAATAAAAAAAAATAATAATAATCTTTTAAAATATATTAGCTATGGTTTTGATCCGGTATAGGAATAATTTCTTGATTCTCCTCACTTATTTTTAAGTATATATCGTGCCTGCGAAAAGAAGAAGAAAAAAAAGAAAAAAAAACTGCCCACAAAGTAAAATTTCTTGAACCTATATTTTCAAGAAATTTTAAAATTAAAGGGCAAAATTAACGCTAGCCATCGGCCACAAGACCACTAAATGATAAAGTGGCTATTAAAAATATATTTGTCGGGGGTTACTGATGGCTACTGTCTATTAATGAAAATTTGTTAATTTAATAAAAATTTTCAGTTATAGCAACACATATTGAAATTATGGATTTAATGCGATTACTGAAATTTCTGGTTACATCATTACGGAAAAAAAAATATGCCCCTGCATATTTTTAGATTTATTTAAGGGTGTTCTTAAATCAAGAAGGACAACTTTGTGACACATGTTTTAATTTTTTTTTTTGTTCGGAAATGCATGAAAATAGCAGGTGTTGTTACTCAGAAACTGTCTAATTGCACTCAGTGTTTTGTTTTTTTAAAAACACAATAGATCTTTCATAACAAGCCTTCAGAGTTAACGTTTTTGAGCACATTTCTCGACGAAAGCAGAAAAACAGGTCGAAAAGCAGGAGAAAAACGGATGAACGCGTGGTCGAAATAGTTTAGAACTGGATAGGTAATTTAATTATCATAAAATGGAAAATTCAGTTCGATTCGAAATCGCTTCCATAGTCAGGCATTCCAATTTTATAACTTTTTGTTAAAAAATGAATTTGTAAATGTGTCAAAACGTTTTTCGCTTGTTGAACGGAACAATTAAGAACACTCTTAACTATTCTGGACATCCTTTATTCTACCTTGAATAATTTCTAGTTGTGTGCATTTGCATCCAACCATTGTTTTTAAAAGCAGATGGATTATTTTTAATATTATACTATCTTTAAGCTAATTAATTTAAGGCATAAAACAGTACTAAAATAATCGAGGTGGGCGAATTTGTACACATAAACATATTTAATAAAACTGACGGCACTACAGACGACATATACACATATTGTAAACACAGAACAATTAAGCTGGAACTCAGATACATTATGTTCCTTACATAATTCCATGGAATAGACAAGGGGCGCCATCTACCGTTTAACCTGAAAAGTAAAAGTATAAAATACCACAGCTCTTCCCCACTTAGTAATGAAGTCGGTCAGGAGCTCTTCGATGTCTTCTGGACCTTCTAAGTACCTGTGGAGAAGAAGAAGAATTAGTTTTTACATGTTCAGGGGCATCAACTGTAGCACTAGTAGGAACCGACGGTTTTTGGTGAATATTATCAGAGTTAGCTGAATTAGAACTCGAAGAATCAGGATCACGAAAGTCAGTTGGAGTAGGATCTGGAGTAACTGGAACATGTGAGTCAACTGGTTGCGGATCTGTGAAACTTGACTGTAAGGGTGGAAAATCATCTTGCTTCACACTTGCATTTTCACTTCTAAAATTTTCTGTAACATTTTCTTCTGAATTTGGATCATTGGTTAAAGAAATATCTTCTCCTACATTAGTTATTTGATCCACATGCCTTTTCCAAATATTCGAACCAACTTGAACTCTGTAATGTAATTTTCCTTCTCTTGCTACAATTCGACCAATTTTCCATTTGGCTTCTGGAGTATAATTTCTTACAGCTACTTTCTGGTTGACTTCAAATTCTTTTACTTTAACTTTAGATTTCCTTGCAGTTTGCTTTTCATGAACAAAATTTGCAACATTTGGCACGATCAAATCTATGTTTGTTCTTATGTGACGCTTTAGAAATAAAGATGCAGGACTTTCCCCCGTTGTAACATGTGGCATCTTCCTATACTGCATAAGAAAGTTATTCAGCTTCATTTGTAAAGTACCTGGTTCAGACGCTAAGGCTTTTAATCCACGTTTGACCGTTTGCACATATCTCTCAGCCTGTCCATTTGTAGATGGATGGTACGGTGCACTAAACTTATGTTTCACACCATGACTTTTTAAGAATATTTCAAATTCTTCAGATGTAAACTGCCTAGCATTATCTGATACCAAAGAAATAGGAAAACCGTATCGTGCAAAGAGAGAAGAAAGACAAATAATTGTATTTTCTGAAGTTGTACTAGGAACTATAAATACTTCAGGCCATTTACTATAAGCATCAACCACTAACAAAAGCATTTTTCCGTTAACAGGACCAAAATAATCAATATGAATTCTCTGCCATGGAGCAGTAGGCCATTCCCAATGATGTGTATCAACTTTAGGAGGATTATTTTTCAAATTTACACAAATAGAGCAATTTCTTGCAATATCTTCTATATCATGGTCTATTCCTGGCCACCATACAAAACTACGGGCTAAAGATTTCATTTTCACTATACCAAAATGACCAAAATGTAATTCCTTTAATATTTGTTGTCGATGGATTTCTGGGATAACTACCCTACAACCTTTTAAAATACAACCATGCTGAAGAGTAAATTCTTCTTGTTTACCACCAAAAAGTAAATTCTTAGGAATTTCTGAACCAGAAATGAGGCGATGAAAAATTTGTCGCAAAAGAGGATCGGTTTTTGTCGCTGAAGCAATAGATTTAGCATTTAAAGGTAAAACAGAAAGCTGATTTATCTGAATGATTTCCGATTCATCAAGTCCCTCATTTGAATTATATTCGTGGGGCAAATCTTCACTACGTAATGGAAGACGTGAGAGTGCATCGACATTACCGTGTTCAGTAGTTTTCTTATAGCGAATGTCATACTGGAACGTTTGTAAATATATGGCATATCTTTGCATTCTAGCAGCTGATAAAACAGGAATACTTTTAGAAGGTGAAAAAATTTAAACTAATGGTTTACTATCAGTAAACAAAGTGAATCTGTTACCGTACAAATATTGAAAAAATTTCTTAACACCAAATATTATTGCTAATGCCTCCTTATCTACTTGACTATACCGTTTTTCGGCATTATTCAAGGTTCTGGATACAAATCCAATAGGCTTTTCAGTCTTGTCTGGCATCACATGCGAAAGAACTGCAGAGATACCATATGGAGAAGCATCCGTAGCTAAGATTAAAGGTAATTTCGGATTGAAATGCGTCAGCACTCTGTCCGAAGTAATTTCTCTTTTTATTTTTTTAAACGCTTGATCACATTTGTAAGACCAGTTGAACTTTACATTCTTTTTAAGCAAATTATTCAAAGGATGTGCAATTGTCGATAAATTCGGTACAAATTTTGCATAATAAGTTACAAGACCAAGAAATGCTTTTACCTGGGAAACATTTTCTGGCTTAGGGGCATTTACAATTGCTTCTATTTTATCTGGTGTTTTATGAATACCATGTTTATCCACTTTATACCCACAATAAGTAATTTCATCTGCCATGAAGAATGATTTTTCCTTATTTATCCGAATATTATAATTTCTCAACCTTTCTAAGACTTGCTTTAACCTTTGCAAATGAATTTCGTCCGTTTCCCCAGTTATTCCTATATCATCAATAAAAATTGTAATTCCCTCAATTCCACTTAAAATTTGTTCGATTTTTCTTTGCCATATAGCAGGAGAACTACTAAGACCCATTGGTAATTTAAGAAACTGAAATAATCCTTTAGGTGTATTAATGGTTAATAATTCCTGGGATTCCTCATCAACGGGCAATTGGAGGTATGCTTGATTTAAATCAATTTTTGTAAAATGAACACCACCACTTAAAGTAGCTAACATATCCTCTATTTTAGGCAAGGGATATTTTTCTACTTTCAGATATTTATTTAATGTGACTTTAAAGTCTCCACATAAGCGTATTTTACCATTAGATTTTACCACTGGATTGGTTGGTTGTATGTATGTGGGCCGATTATCTACGCTGTGGGATATAGGCCCTAAGGGGTGGGGTGCCCTCCGTGGGGGTCTTTCTAAGGGAACCTAACCCGTATTTACGCAAGGTTCGAAGAAAACCACGGAAAACTCCGAACGGTTAGGCCGACGGTCGCGATTGGGTTCGAACCCAGCACCTACCGTCTACCAGTTTGAGGTCAGAACCTCTCGGCCACTGGTGGGGCCATTTTACCACTGGAACAATCGGGGTTGCCCACTTGCTATTTGTAACTGGTTTAATTATACCTGCTTCTTCTAATCTTTGTAATTCCTCATTGACTGCAGCACGTAGTGCATAAGTAACAGTCCTAGCTTTACAAAATATGGGTGTAGCATCCTTTTCAAGGTAAAGCTCTGCCTTTAACCCTTTAATTTCCCCTACTTTATCAGAAAATAAATCAGAAAAATCATTTAACAATTCTTGTAATTTATCAGAATAATTTACAGTCTCATTAACATAAACAGATCTTAAATTATGTGAAAAAATATCGAATGCAGAGGCCCAATCGCGGCCAAATAATAATGGAAAAGTATCTTCTTTTATCAAATATAATTTTAACTTTTCTGTTTTATTTTCATAAGTAACATTTACTTCAACATAACCCACAGGTTTAAAAATTTCACCAGTTTCAGTTTTTAACTGAACATCTGGGGGGAATATTTTATAATCAGGAAAAATTCTGCGAAATCTTTTTATAGGAACAGCAGAAATTCCCGAACCTGTGTCCAACTCCATGTCAGCTCGTGCTTTATTTTCAATTAACACAGATAATTTAATAGGATTTGCACCTGTATTTTTTATAGTTAATACATTTACTGTATCTACCGAATTTACGTGTTTTTGGAAAGTTTTACTTCTACATACTTTTCCAATATGGCCTTTTTTCTTACATATTTTACAAGTAGCATTAATAAATCTACATGAATTGGCTAGATGGGAAGTATTTCCGCATCTATAACATTTTAATTTACTTTTATTTGCTTCAGGAATTGTATTATTTATATGATTGTTGACATTTGACTTCTGACAGTCGTTAGAAAATTTCTTTGGGTGTACATTTTTTGAACTGGAAATTTTATTAATACTGAAATTTTTATTTTTAATTTCAGAAATTTCAATATCTACATTGTGTAATGATAAAGCTTTCTCAACTGCTTTCTCAAAAGTTAAATCCTCTACTTGCGTAATCAATTTATTTTGAATGCTTTCGCTTTTCAAACAGCGTAAAAATTGTTCAAGTAAATTTTCATTTAATGTATCACCCGTAAAACAACAAAAAGTTGTATTTTTCTTTAATCTAGCAGCGAAATCTTGAACTGATTCCGACTCATTTTGGTAACACTTACGAAATTTAATTCTTTCAATAAATTTGTTGGGGGCGGGGCTTAGATGCTTTATCAATATATCAACAATCTCCGAATATTTTAATGTTTCACATTCTTTAGGGAAACATAAATTACTCAGTAAATTATACAGCTTAGGGCCCATGCAAGATAAAAGGGCTGCAACTTTTTTTTCCTCTTTTAATTCATTCAGAATAAAATTCTGTTCCAGGCGTTTAATATAAGCCTGAAATGTTTCTACTTTATCATCATATTCCTTGAATGAAAACATCGTATTCTTTATGCAATAACACAGGAAAAAAAAGTACTTTAAAATTCAATGTACTTACCACCCCCTTGTTTTAAAGCTGCTGATATATTCTGGAAAGCTGCTGTTACCTTGTATG
Source organism: Maratus speculifer (assembly GCA_964019185.1). Taxonomy (NCBI): domain Eukaryota; kingdom Metazoa; phylum Arthropoda; class Arachnida; order Araneae; family Salticidae; genus Maratus; species Maratus speculifer. The sequence goes on from OZ025301.1 coordinate 173,058,603, forward strand.
TTTGTCGAACGCAAAAACGAAAGAAGAAGCCATTTCTATTGGGCGCGCCGTTATTCCTTTAAAATTTTTACGGTAGAAAATTTTAACATCTCGTCACCATTATACTATCTTTAAGCTAATTAATTTAAGGCATAAAACAGTACTAAAATAATCGAGGTGGGCGAATTTGTACACATAAACATATTTAATAAAACTGACGGCACTACAGACGACATATACACATATTGTAAACACAGAACAATTAAGCTGGAACTCAGATACATTATGTTCCTTACATAATTCCATGGAATAGACAAGGGGCGCCATCTACCGTTTAACCTGAAAAGTAAAAGTATAAAATACCACAAATATGTTTCACAAAAACACTTTTTTCAACGAAGTTTCAATTAAAAGTATATTTATTTTTTGAAATATTTCTAGATATTTGTGCGTTTTTCGAAATATTTGTGAGTAAATGCTTAGCAAACTTCAACGAAGTTTCTACATATTAAACACGATTTTTGAGTCTTTGTTCGAGTACAAATAATTATTTCAAATTGACTTTTATGAATCTGTGATGCTATATCTTCATCATTAAGAAAGGTAAAGATCACACAGGGATAATTTACAATGATATGTTTACTAACCTTTAAAAATGAAATTAATTAATGAGCTTATGTCCAAAATGTTCACTTTCGACTATGCATGCAGCCAAATTATAAAAACGGTAATATTTTTTTTTTTTTAAATATTATTATTATTACTATTATTATTTTACAAGACGAGAAATCGTGTCACTTTCTCTTTTAAAGCTATTTATTTCTCTTGAATTTTTTAAAAACTCTTAATCAGAAATTAGCGTCGTATTTTAATTTATTTTCGATACATTTCAAATACCATGCGTTATAGTCCGAGTGCTACGCGACAAAAATAAGACGAAAACTGCAAATCGTGATAAGAATATACCGCTTGGTGAGTATGTACTTCATGATAATACAATGCATTTCAGAGGGGGAGGCATCTCGTAAAATCGTCTGAATTCAAGATGGCGGCAATTATTCAAAATGGCGTCATTTTCTGAATTTCCTTAATATGCGTGATATGAATGTGTATTTCATGTCGATTTCGATGTTTTTAAAGTCAGTTTTTTGTTTTTAACACTTATCAGCATTATTGAAAAGAGTAAATGAATTCGATTTATCTGTCTGTTTGTCTGTTTGTCCGCCTATTCTTCCATGTTCTAACTCACTTAAATGTACTCAGACTGCCATGTAAATTTTACATGTTTTAAGAAGTTTATAATAGCATGTTTGAAGTAAAAAATAAAGTGTATAGCTTTTCTAGTCCATTTACAGGGCGCTTACACAATCACATTACAATATTATGCATGCGGCGAAATCGTTTGCAATGTGTTTTAATGTTGTTATACTCTGTAAAACATATTCAAATTGATATATATCAATGTTAATGCTGCAATGAACTATCAAATACTTACTACTTATTAGGGTGTTCATAGTATTTATCGCTTATTTACAGTGACACACCAAAACAAGAAAATATACGTTTGTAATGTTGATGAAGTGTACCCTTGGTTGGTGGAAAATGGTCGAGAGTACGATTTTTTGTCATAAACAATTCTTGTCTTGCATCATTGACACTTATACTATTGCTTGTTGCACAGTACAACAACATTACGAACTTTTCCAAAATATTTAAAATACTTTCAGGAATGGAAGTTTCTGGTTTTGATAGGTATGAAAATGCAGCAGTAGCTTCTTTAAAGAGAATCCACGTTTTCCAATTTGACTTTTTCGTCTTTTCTGTGAAACCCGGATTGCTGCCGCATCCAGTGAAAGCATGAAATCGTAGTAAAGCCGTTGCCTTTTCTCTTCCAATTGCTGCAGCTATGGCATGAACAGGAATAAATCTGTAATTTTTCCTGTTCCAAATGCAATCCCAACAGTTTCTAGGCATCTGTCTGAAAGGATAAAGAAATATGCAATCGCTAAAAACTAATACATCAGTGTCTACAGAGCGTATAACAATATTTTTCAGTCCTTTTTCAATTACGTCTTTGAGGTGCAATATTATTCTTGAAACAGCTTCTTCGTGACCAAGGCAAGTCTTTCCAATTAAGGAACTTACGGCAGTGAAATTGCCTTTAATTTCTTCTCCTGAAGTGATTATAACTTGTGTATTTTTTATGGTATTTATTGCCAGCGTTCCTAGTAGATTAATAAGGTCTTCTTTGTTATTTGAATTTCTTAAGAAATCTTGCCAATTTTTCGGTAATCTAACATGCGGCTGTACTTGTCGTCTGGTCCTTGCACCCCTCTTTTCTGTAGTTTCTCCTTTAATGCTTGGTGTAATGTATCTATCCCAAATCAAATCTATTCTTTGACATCGAAAACTCTCAATGTCGTTACGTACACTGTTAAAAATCTTGTTCTAGTTTGAACCAAAAAAGTTTGTTTTTTGGTGCTCAATAGCTGCCACCGTAAGATGGTGAAATCTTGAACCAAAATTTGGAGCTCCCATTGAAGTATAGTTCCACTAGTGTGAACGAGGTTGAAATGGGAAGCTCCAAATGTTGGTACGAGATTTCACCATCTTATGGTGGCAGCTATTGAGCACCAAAAAACAAACTTTTTTAATTCAAACTAGAACAAGATTTTTAACAGTGTAAGTGAGGATAAAATGTGTTAATGTAGTTACCATTAAATGTCTTTGAAGTCTGTTGAGGCATTAAAATGTTAGTAAGAACTGGCCCATCATATATTAAAGCATCACATGTTCCTGGAAAAACTTCGCCATTTTTCACAACAGTTTCCTCTAAAATATGTGCTAAGTCACTCTTATGGCTAGGTCTAAATTCACCGTTATTAAAAAATGCAGGTGGAAATGGTTGATTTTCATATTTGAAAAAATTTCATTGCATTGGAAAGATGGTGATCTTTATAAAATTTATCTACATATTACAAACGTATATTTTCTTATTTTGGCGTGTCACTGTAAATAAGCGATAAATACTATGCACACCCTAATAAGTAGTAAGTATTTGATTGTTTATTGCAGCATTAACATTGATGTATATCAATTTGAATGTGTTTTAAAGAGCATAACATCATTAAAACACATTGCAAACGATTTCGCCGCATGCATAATATTGTAATGTGATTTTTTTCAGCGCCCTGTAAATGGACTAGAAAAGCTATACACTTTATTTTTTACTCCGAACATGCTATTATAAAGTTCATAAAACATATAAAATTTACATGGCAGTCGGAGTAAATTTAAGTGAATTAGAGCATGGAAGAATAGGCGGACAGACAGACAAACAGACAGACAAATCGAATTCATTTATTCTTTTAAATAATGTTGAAAAGTGTTACAAACAAAAAACTGACTTTAAAAACATCGAAATTGACATGAAATACACATTTATATCACGCATATTAAGGAAATTCAGAAAATGACGCCATTTTGAATAATAGCCGCCATATTGAATTCAGACGACTTTACGAGATGCCTCCCCCTCTGAAATGCATTGTATTATCATAAAGTACATACTCACCAAGTGGTATATTCTTATCACGATTTGCAGTTTTCGGATGCGTAGCACCCGGACTATTACTTTGTAATGTCATAGTGAATCAAAGAGAGCAGTAAAATAATGTATTCGTTTTAACATAAAACACATAATAAACTATTTTAAAAAAACTTTTATAAATTTTTAGATTAAGATATGTTCTTTGTAACTTTCTTATTGATAACTTTTGCATACCCTATCTCCTGGAAATGAAATTTTGAAATAAATTAGATTTGATCATATTTAAGACAGTATGTTTGCATCTTTTATGCCACAGTGTTGTTGAATCAGTGTTGTTTGCATTTGCTACGCCAAACTGTGAAAAATTTTCACCCAAAATAACAACCATTAATTAAAAACTTTAAACTTTTCTTTATTCAATAGCGGATCATTAAATTTAATGTATGTTAATATCTGCCATTAAATGTAATGAAGATATTCTGAAATAATAATAAATATTTTGAATAAAATCATTCTCCAATTTTGCAGCGCTGCAGTATTTGCAATGCAAAGTGTATTTTCTGCATCAACTAAGAACTGAATCAAACATACGAAAATATCAAAAGCTTGGCGGGCCACAGAGAAGTTCTTAGCGGGCCAATTGTGGCCCGCGGGCCACATGTTTGACATGCCTGGTCTAGAGCTAAGATGGTGAAGTGCGTGTTCGTTTGTTCAAGGTCACCAATGCAGATGATGTGCTCAGGCAGTGATCGAACCGGAAAACCCACGGTCAGAAAGCGAGATCTTAACTCGTAAGGCATGGTGACGTCGTTGTGAAGTCACATTGTGACTTTGTGACCATCGATTGTCGATGTGAAGTCACAGTGACTAAAATGTGAAGTCGTTATGGCCGTTTTAGATCTTGTTTGTGCCGTCACATTGTGACCATTTTGTAAAGTCACGGTGTGACAAATTTGTGAAAAATGTGTCATTTGTGACTAATTTGACATTAACATTGGGACGAAACTGTGACAAAAGCAACGATATTTAAATTGCCAGAAATATGTTTTTTAAAGTAAATAGCATGTTTTGAAGAATATTTGTAATTTTCTAAAATTTTTTAAGAAAGTCACATTTCAGTCACAATGTGACGTCACTGAGTGGTGGCATTTTGGTCACAGATGTGATGTGACCAAAGTGACTCACAGTGACGTCATTGTGACCATGCATGGTATGAGGGTATATTTGAGTTTTAAAGAATATAAATTTGTGCATTTTTTCTATATAGTACATGAAATCGGTATTAAAGGCCATGGTAGCCCAGTGGTCATAGCACCAAATTTCTGTCTGAAAGGTCTGGGATTCGATGCTCGACATCACCAAAGACGAGTATACGCAATGTAATGTGTTCGCTAAATAAAGTGATTCTGAAAGTCCTGTGATCAGTCATAGCAATTACCATAGGTATGGGACTCTCTAGAAACCTTTCCCTCTCCTTCAGGGGCATATCGAAATTCAGGAAGTGGCATTGTTTGGTGCTGTTATCGATTGGCAGCTTTACGGAACATCTTCTTATGCAGAAGTCGGACTTCCAACCCTCTGTGTGTTGTCTAATGCAAGCTCCAGCAATCTTTCTTGTACTTCGGACGCACGTTGACAACAATTGGCGTTAAATATATAATTGCAGAATACTTTTCATAATTGAATTAAAATTTTATTTAGTTTTCTTTCATTTTGGGTTTGGGTGGGTTGCGAGTAAAAGTATTTTGGATTCGAATCCGGTTGCGGGTTGCTGAAAATTATATGGACGGGTTAGGGTTGAGGAAATTTTTTGGCGAGTTCGGGTTGTGAGTTAACTTAAAATGTAAATTTAGTGTTCGGGTCCGCGTCGGGTACCTGACCCGCGCGACTCTAAGTCGACCGCCCTGTCGGGGACACTGAGGAGAGTGAGTGGATTGGCGCCGGTTGTATTCGATCTGGGGATCTCGTGATCAGGGGGGGGGGCGAAAACGTTAGCGTCAAGAAAAAAGCCAAGCCAGCTACTTTCAGCTAGTAACTCGCTTTATACTGATCTATTGAGATGAGATCGCTACAGGAGTATCCTCACAGTGAGAAAGACATATTGCTGACGTCTCCGAGCGATATGCACTTGTGAATGAATGCTGTTGTACGCAAAGTGTGATGCATGAATGACAGGCTTTGCGTTGTGCGATTTGTTTGGTACTACCATCTGTTGATTATGAGGTGAGTTGATTGCTGTTGTGGTTGTTGTTGAAAGTAGCGTGTTTATCCGGGTCACCAATGAGAAGAGTGAGCGGATTGGCGCCGGTTGTATTCGATCTGGGGAGTCTCGTGATCAGGATGCGAGAATGTTAGCGTCGAGCAAAAGGCCAAGGCAGTTATTTTCAGCTAGTAACTCGCTTTATACTGATCAATTGAGATGAGATCGCTAGAATCCATGCTCCTCCGCGTCGGGCTAGTTCTGCCTCCACCTCTGGTTGAAACTTAAAATGTGTAGCAAAGCAGATTAATAAGAGCGATTGAATAGGAAAATATATTTAATAGAAATACGATAAAAAATAAACAAACTACATATTACATGCCAAAATATGAACAACAGAAAAACATAATTTTAATTTAGAGGCAGGTTGCACGTGAACACAAAGTTCACCAAAAACAAGTACACAGAAAAATACACTAGTATAGCGTCTAGAATATACAGGGTGATTTTAAATAAATGGTACAAACTTTAAGAGGTGATAATACACATCAAGGCAAATAATATTTAATTGGAAACTAAAAGGCCTAAACATCTTCCGAAGGAGATAGGCCATAGGCGCACAAGGGCTGATTCAGCCCAACCTCCAGGGAGATCACAACTTTTGATAAATGATTTAATGAAACAATTTTAAAATACAATAAATCCTGTGAAAACGATATTTATAACAAAACTCTGGTTTAAGAGTAAAATTTTAAAGTAAAAGCGAAAAGAAAGCAATAATAAATTATGAATTTACTAAATTGCAAATCAGTTGAAAGTGGAATTTTCTCCCATTTTTTACAATTCCATTTTAGCAGGTTTCACAGCATTAAAAGAAAATATATCTTTGGAATTTGACTAATCGGAAATCATTGAAATAATAGTTAATCCTTAAAAATTAAAATCTATACTCATGCAATTAAAGTGTGTTTTATTAAATCACAAATTCCATTTTTCGTTTTTTTTTTGTGTGAAACACGAGTAATGACATGATCAGGATCAGTTTTAATATCAGGATGAATATATTCCTCACAGCTAAACTAGTTGGGTGGAGCTTGCAATGTTTCCCACCAGCGTTACGGTATTTGATTGGCTTTTGGTGAACGCTTGTGGGATAAATGGAGGCGCTGATTTGCTATAATCCATCGTGACGTTCTTTGACGTCAAAAATGCTTGTGGTCCATTTCAGATGACGGAGTGATGGAAAATCTTTCTGCTGTTGCTATGCTAACTGGCAGAATAATGAAGATTGACAAAAATGATTTGATATTTGGATTTAAATTCTTATTAAAGTTTTCCATAACTTCTGTCACATTCTCAGGAATCTATTCCCACTTTCAATCTCTTTTTTCTGTTTTGCTATCCACAATTTGTACTTATTTATAATTACAGTTACGTGATTATTATCTATAAGTTTTAGATGAGTATATGCAATATTTTACACAACATCTAAGTCCTGCTCGTTATAAGCAACTTTTAGCAAAAAAAAAAAAAAAAAAAAAAAAAAAAACTCCAAATTGGAATAAATCCAAAACTTCTAGAGAAAGTCTTTTCTCTAAATCCGTTATAATACAATCCAAAAGAAGTGTATATATTGCACTACGAAAAGACTACTCGACGGATTGACCAGAATGAATACCAGCTCGATGTATTTGCTTAGACACAATCCCTAGCCACCTTAGGTGTACATCTAATTGCTCGCCTATTTCTTTAGCTTCTGAAAACAGTTGCTTATAAACTGCATTCAAATCTCTCTCCTTCTCTCTCTCTTTTTTTGTGATACATCGTTTTTTTGTGATACATAGAGTCTTTCATTGCATCCATTGCTTTATTCAAGCCTATGAAAAAATTTCCTTTTAAAATAGTGTTTTACTGCCAGTAAAAAATAGGGAGGGAGATTCTGTTTTTGCTTTTATTCTGACCAAAAGATAATTAAAGAGACTTAAAATGTAATACACAATTTTTACTGTAGAAAAAAAGTTATTTTTTGTTTCTATACGAGAATAAATAAAATTGATAATCAACTTGTTGGCGGCGGAGCCACAAACTGTCGTGGAACATTAATATCCCTAAATAACTTAAAAAGTCCGATTAGTCCGAGTCTATATTAATTTGCAAATGAAAATGAATAAGATAAATCATTTTTCCTGATTTGTTGAACAGAGGAAATTTTGATGCATCGTATTTTTTTTCGATAATATCATTCAAGTAATAATTGTTTAAAACTTAGGAGATGTATATAATTTATGTTTCAAGCATACAATTTAACAAGAGTCTTTCCCCTGTATATTTTATTTTTTTATATCACTAAGGAAACTGAAAAAAAAATTATGAATTAGCCACACAAAAAAAATCGAAATTCCTTCACCGATTGGTTAAAGCTCTGAACACAAATAAAAAAAAAATAAAACAAGGATACAGTATACCATAAAAAATATATTACTTAATATTTTTAAAATAACTATTTAATCAATCAAATCACAAGCTTTGCAAATGATGAAGTTATTCAATGTGTTAACGATATTTATACTAACTCTGATGCAATAATCTTTAACTTATATAAATTGATTTATTTAAAACAATCTATAACTTCGAGTGACATATTTATAACTTTATAAGTGAGAAACTCTTGTGTCTTAATTTATTGAATGTAAACAATATTTAAAAATGAAACTGTTATTTAAATAGAATGCCCGTTTTCAATAAAACCTGTTAAAATTGCAAGAAACTTGGAACAAAATTTCATTTTTCCATCCTAACAAGTACACTCCTTATTATACAACACACGTTTTCCCCGAATCCATGTAGCAAAGCCTGCGAAAACGGAATATCTGTATAACACAATCCTGTCTTAAAAAGAGCCTCATCAGTGGCCGAGAGTTTCAGCCTCCGAAACTGGTAGAAGGGAGGAGCTGGGTTCGAACCCAATCGTGCTCGTCGGCCTAATCTTTCGGAGATTTTCATGGTTTCTTCGAATCCTGGATTTTTATGTGTAAATACGGATTAAGTTCCCTTAGAAAGACCCTCCTCCACGGAGGGCACTATCCCCTTATGGCCTATATCCTTTGTGTTGATAATTAGGCGTCATAAACACAAACAAATCTGTCTTAAAAAGAAATAGAGCTCATCAGTGGTGACGTCACAACTCCAGAAATTGGTTCAAAACAAACCACAGAGTCAGGGCCGTAACTATAAACTTGGGGGCCCCGGGGCAAAACCTCCGGTGGGGGCCCCCCAGAGAGGGCAAATTGAAACTTTGCCCCGGGCATAATTTCTTTTCTCGCACACCGTTGTTTAAATGTACATAGTATGATAAGCCCAAAAAATGACTAAAAAATTTAGAATTGGACAACTACTCGGCAGGCTCTTGGCGGCGACGCCATTTTTGCCGATCCCACTGAAGTTAGCATAGCAAAGAAAATATGGACTTCTGATTGGTTGAATACTTTAAAGAGCATTTTATTTAGGTTCATTTTTGAGTATATGTAACTTAATCATGCGTTTCTGTTTAAAAACCTTTTGAAAGATGGATTGTGATATTTTTTTTTTCGATTTTATGTATTTATTAATAGACTAGTTGACCCATCCGGCATTGCCCGGGACACGTATGATAACCTTAAGCAAACAATTAACACTTTAGATCTACAATTAGTCAAAATTAAGCATAGGATATGAATTATTCGTTAAATAATATTTTAAAGAAGTGCATAAAAAATCAGTAAATGCTTTAAAAAAGGCCTTTGAACCTCAATAAAAACATCAGGGTGTAGATCCTGAAATAAGAGTCCAAAATTCAACTTTATGCATTGAGAAGGTTTGATAATAAGTGGGTGAAATATGCACGGAGAACAAAAATTTCAAGGTGCCTGAGCCGAGACCATAGGGATTCTCAGGCTTTTAAATGGAATGTAAGAACATGGGAATAACTAAGTGAAAAAATAGTTCCAAAAATGAAGATTGGATTAAAAGAGGGCAGTTTAATAGCAATTTATGGTACAAAATCTTCAAGGGGCCAGGAACTTATTTCGCATGTAGTTGGGTATAAAATATTTTTTGTAGTTATTAAAGTAATGGGAGGACGCTAAAGCAATGTGAAAGAAAATTGCAAGCAATCCGGATCATTTTAAAAGAAATTGCACCAACAGCCCCAAGAACGCGATTAATATTCAAAATTGGTAGTAGCTAGACTATGGCGGTTTCTTAGTAGCTGATGGATTTAAGAAGTTATTTAAAAAAAAAAAGAAGTTAATTGAACCATTTTAAAAGGGATTTATAATAAGGGCCCAAAAAGGACAACTGACAGTTAAAAAGAGGGCCCTAACAGGAAAACATGTTAAAATATCTTAGTACTCAGCTCTTTAGATCTACAATTATTCAAAATTAATAATAGGGTATGAATTATTCATTTTAATAATATTTTATCGAAATGCACAAATTGATTTGGAAAATGTTTTAAAAAAGGGTCCTAGCCGCGGATGAAAATATGAGAATCTTGTCCCTGAAAGAAGAGTCCAAATCAAATTTTAAAATTTTGTACTGAGAAGGGGATAAATTTAAAGAGTGAACTATGTTTGCCTCACAAAATGTTCAGGGACCCTAGACTGAGCCCTATGATTCCACAGGAGGCCAAAGTGTCTTATATGGAATGTCAAAACATTAAATTATCTAAATGAATAAAGAATCCTAAAAATGAAAATCGGATTAAAAAGGAAACAATTTATTAATAATTTATTATTACAAAAACTTCAACGGGCCCCAAGGGGCCAGGAATTTATTTTGCATGTAGTTGGGTATAAAGATATTTTTTATAGTTATTAAAATGATGGAAAGACGCTATAACTATGTTAAATAAAATTGAAAGCAATTTGGTTCATGTTTAAAGAAACTCCACCAAGGGTCTCAAGAAAGCAATTGACAAACAAAATTAATAATAGCTGAAGTCTGAGAAATTCTTTTGTAGTTTATGTAATAGGTAGAGAGAGGACATAAAAAATTGATAGAAAAAAAAGCTAGTGAATTGGATCATTTTTATGGGAGCTATAATATGGGGCCCTGTAGAGACCAACTGACAGTTAAAACCAAGGCCCTAATATGAAACCATGTTAAAATATTTTAGTACATAGCGCTTTAGATCTTTAATTAGTCAAAATTAAGCATATAGTAGGAACTATTCTTTGGAATGATATAGTATAGTTTTTTAAATGCACCAATTGATTGGGCAAATGTTTAAAAAGGGGCCCTAGAGTCCGAATAAAAACATCAGGTTTTCTGGATTGGTCCTGAAAGAAGAATCCCAGGCAACTTTAAAATTTTGCACTAAGAAGATCAGAAATATAGGAAGTGAAATTTGTTTATTTCACAAAATGTTGAGGGGCCCTGGGCTGGACCCTATGATTCCACAGGGGAACACAGTGTCTTGTATAGAATGTCAGAACAGTAAAATATCTAAATGAATAAAGAATCCTAAAAATGAAGATCAGATTAAAAGGAAGCAATTTATTGACAATTTATTATTACAAAAACTTCAAGGGTGCCTGTACCGGGCCCCAAAGGGCCAGGAAATTATTTCGCATGTAGTTGGATATAAAAATATTTGTGTAATTATTAAAATAATGGGAAGACGCTAAAACTATGTTGAATAAAATTGAAAGCAATTTGGATCATTTTTAAAGAAGCTGCACCAAGGGCTCCAAGAAAGCGATTAATATTCATAAACAGTGGTAGCTGAAGTCAAAAAAATTTTTTTGTTGTTCATGTCGTAGTTGGAGGACCTAAAAAGTTGTTAAAAAAAGCTAGTGAATCCGACCATTTTTAAGGGAGCTATGATAGAGGGCCCCATAGGGGCCAACTGACATATACAATCAGGGCCCTAACATGAAAACATGTTAAAATGTTTTAGTACATAACGCTTTAGACCTTTAATCAGTCAAAATTAAGCATAGAGTATGAATTATTTGCAAGAATAATATTTTTTAAAAATGCACCAATTGTTTGGGTAAGCGTTAAAAAAAGGGCCCCAGGGTCCGAATAAAAATATCAGGGTGTTGGTCCTGACATAAGAGTCCAAGATTCAGCTTTAAAAATTCGCACTAAGAAGGTGAGAAATTTAGGGAGTGAAAAATGTTTAGCGCACAAAAAGATCAAGGGGCCCTGGGTCGGCCCTATGATTATCTAGGGGGGGGGGGCAGTGTCTTATATGGACTGTAAAAATTTGAAAATATCTAAATGGAACAGGTATCCCAAAAATGAAGATCGAAATTAATGGAAGCAATTTATTAACATTTTACTATCACAAAGACTAAAAAGGGCCCTAACACGGGCCCCAAGAGTCCAAGGTAATAACTGAAGAGTAAAAAGGCGAAAATATCTAAAAAGAGAAAGGTACCTCAAAACGGAAAAGATTAGATAAAAAGGAGTCAAGGTATTAACAATTTGGCGCAAAAAAATTGTAAGGGGGCCAGGGCCATGGCCCTTAAAAGTCTGAGCCTCAGGTGCATCAGGACCTGTCTTGGACTATCTTCACCTAAAATTTCAGACTTCTATGTGCGGTAGATTTTGCTAACCATCGCAGTCACACTCTCACACACACATACGCAGACATACACAAACAGAGCGTTTTGTTAACTTATTAGTATAGATAAGAAGGAAGATTTTCTAGAATTTTTTAGATGCTTTTTATATTATTCAGTCGATTAGAAGTCCATATTTTCTTCCTTATACTAGCTTCGGTGGGATCAGCAAACATGCTGGCGCGACATGATAACACATTCGACTCGACATTTTGCTGTCTGCTGTAGAACTCCTTTTGCATGCGAAGCGTAAGGAGTGTATTGACAGACAAGCAAATACATCTATTCTAACACTTTGAATTTTTTTTTATTACTAACTTTTAGGTATGTGCTGGGCATTTTATAGGAACTTAGACTAGAAACTAAAATCAATAGTTTTTTTAACCATCAGTTTGGGGCCCCTCAGGCTTGGGGGCCCCGGGGCAGTGCCCCGGCTGCCCCGGCGGTAGTTACGGCCCTGCACAGAGTTAAGAAAAGATAGAGATGAAATGTATTGTTTTATCGTGAAGCTAAAAATTCAACCCTGAAACTGATTTAAACAAGTTACAATTCGTCCCAAACACTTGCTGATCGCTTTTAAAGCGTCACCCAGTTCAATGAATTCAGCCTTTGAACGATATCTGATTTCATATTGAAAGCCTTTTTGATGGTATATAGTGCATCTCTATCACACTCTAAACTCTCTCGGTTTGTATTGACCCAGTTACCATGGAAATGCTGGGTTGAGTTGTCTGTGACGTCACACTGATGAGCTCTATATCCATGGTCCTGAAGAAATTAATGCTGTACATTTATATAAATAATAATACACCTGCTAAAGAGTGTCAGCTTTATTCCAGATTAGAAAATTTTTATTTCGACTAAAAAAAAAATTCTGCTCTTAATCTCAGAATTAGAAACATTATTTTTCAATTAAATTAAAAAATAGCGGTAAAATTGTACGTATCCTGAGTTTTGTACAATAATATAGGACTTGGTATATTTTAAAACTTATATTTATACTTACTTATTCTTTTTCACTCCCTTGTAAACTTCAGAAAAGTACAAACAAAATGAAAAACTTTAAAACAGATTTTGAGACGTTTTCGAATGGCAAAACGCAAATGAAACAGTGAAATACTAACTAAAACTAAATAATGAAAGAGATTCGAATTCGTTATCGTTACTTCTATACACAACTATTTTACAAATTACTCTGCGGACGCCAGGGCCGTCGCTAGAAGTGCGCGATAGGGGGGGACTCAGGGGAATATAGGGGGGGGGGGAGGCTCAAGGGAATGTAGGGGGGTTCATATTTTTTTGTTCTCTCTCTAATGCAGAAAGATAAATTAGTGCATATTCACATTGTAGGTACTATGTTTCTCATTAAACTGTTGTAATAACTTCATTTTATGCTAAGAAAAATATATGATGATGAAAATTTTGAATGTATAACTGGTGCAAAATTAAAGATCCTGTTAGCTTCCTATGTACCAATAGGATGAGGGAGTGTTGAAACACGTATTTTAGATGCAATTTAGTAACTCTGCAAAACTGTGAAAGGGTCTCAAAACTAAATTAGATTTTTGAACAGAATTTCATTTGAATTTTCGGAACATTTAGTGACCTTGGAACTTTTTCCAGGGGGGGCTCAAAATATTTTAGGGGGGGCTGAGCCGCCCATAGCGCCCCCTTAGCTACGGCCCTGGCGGACGCTAATGAGAAAAAGGGTCCAAGATATAATGCCCGAGGCTTTGTAATGAATAAGAGTCTTAAAATAGCTAGTCCGGAAAACGCTCCTTAGAAAAAATACTTCACAAAAAACATTGTTCATTATTGTCCAGCAGAGCATGTGCGTCATTCTTACTGGGGAGTAATCTTGTAACAATGACCTATAATACCTACTTAGACACCAAAATGGCAGCCTTTTCGTAGGCCGACATATGGTTCACTGCATATGTATTTCTACTTTCTTTAAAAGGCGATTTAATATACTTCATACGTAACTAAACACACAGACAAAAAAGTGTTTTCTGGGAGTCTTATTGATTATTATTGAGCTAAGTATAAATATGAAGAGCTCGATGCTGATATCATCTGAGCAGGAGAGATGCGATATGGTAACATAGTTTCCAACTTTTACGCGTTTTTCCTACCACAAAAATTTTTTAGTAAGTATTGTGTTATTTGATCGTCGGAATCGTACGATTAAACAAATGGAAAATCTCTGTACAATTTTAGTGGTAGTAAAAATGTGTAAAAGTTGGCAGCTATGTGATAGCAAAGTTTTTGGAATTTTTACAGAACAATGATAATTCATCTATGTCCCTTCAAAACGCCAAACTGAAAGTATTTCTTAGGAAAAAAATCGATGCTTGATAAAAAAAAAAAAAAGCCTATGAAAACAAAACCTGTTTGTAACGTAATATTGCCTTAATTGGTAATTATTATGGGTCTAGTCAAAAGAATTTAAAATATTCAGAATACTGAATAAGATTAAAACCTGCCTAAAACGAAATTTTCCCTTAATTCGCGTTCCTGTTTTAGCACTTTTTATTTACACTGTACATCCCTTCTTGAACAGCTCCAGAGGGGGGGGGAGGGGTCATGATCCCCATGACTCACCCTTCCCTTGGATCCGCCACTTTCAAGTTTAGGATCCGAAATTTCAAAGGATTATAGAAAGGAAAAATTAATTCGTTTGCGGTTGTCGCTAAAATTATTCTTTATGTCAGTACTCATGTCAGAAAATAAATTTTGAGCATAAAGTTAAAAAAATATCGATAGAGAGCGCTTTGGGCTTTGGGCTTTGGAGTAACGAACAAGTATTTTCTACCGTTATTTTTGTATTTCATTAAATGATTTCAAAAGCTTAACCTTAACTTAAGACTTAACCTTAACTTAACTAATTAAGTTAAGGTTAGTTCCAATTTTTTCTCAAAATTTAAAAAATGCAAACTTAAATTTTGAGCTCAAAATCTGAATCGTTGGGATTTTGAACTCAAAATTGGGCTCAAAACTCAACTGTGACAATGTGAAGATAGAAATAGTAAATTATTCTATCTCCATGGTAATGCGAAAATTCCACAGATGTCACTGCAATCAACAATTTGAATTGTGTTAGCATCGTTGCACATTTAAAAGATACAAATTATTAGCACTGTTTGGATAGCAAATTTCCACACTTTATTCTAGATGCTGTAACAGCAAAGACTTCTTCCATTCTGTTTTGTTTTGACTTTCTTTGGTCCTACCACCCACACAAATCAACAAATGGAACGTGAACCACATAGTCTCCTTGATTTTGTCCAGAATCATTCCTCTCATACAGCGACACCCTATTTGTTTACATCTTACGCAATGCATTTGTAACTCAACTCACCTCTTGAAAGTTGTCCAAAATTTTTTCTCGTGTTGTAAATTTGTGTTTACAAAGGGAAGGTAATAATCTTTTTCAATCTAGTTTTTATTTGAATTATTAAATGAATATTTATATGATTCTTAAGATTTTGGTACATGTTTCTTTTTTGTTCGTGTTATTTTAAAAGTATTTGTTTATTTATTCTGATATGTTATGATTTGCATGTGTTTTCTGTAATTGATTAGTTGTTTTATAGATAAAACATGCTATTATTAAATAATTTCGGAGAAGTGTATATATCACGATTGTTTATAGTGTAACGAAATACGTTATACCAGTGCTTCAAGCTATTCAATGCTTCATTTTGTATACGGTAATGGCTTGAATAAATGCTTCTTCAAGCAGTGCAGGCTCCGAAGAATTTTTCCTAGTACCTAAAAATGTTCAACTTTTGTCTGCCCCTGATTAATAAATAATTTCTTTACACAGGGTTTGAAAATAGATATTTCTTAGAGGGGAGTCATCCTCCAACATTTGCAAATAGAGGGTTCCTTCCTTGTTTTTAGAAGGGGAAAAATTCGATAATTACTGTTTTGTAAGTGTTAAACATGACCAAAATAAATTTTTTAATAAAGGAAAAAAATTCAAAAACGGCAAATTTTCATAGAAAAGTTGAGTAAAGTGCAAACCCTTTTTTTTTTTTTCCTTTCATCCATTGAAGAAATTTCAAGGTCCACAAAAGAAACAGGCATTTTCTTAAGCAATTGCGGTAGAAACATGCATTTTGTGAAGGGCTCGTAGCCCGAAAGCAGAATACTACGAAATTTGCGACGTATGTCGCAGAACAGATGCCTGAGCTGCAGAACAATTCTGTTCTAAAGTAGGGGGGGGAAAAAATCTTCAGAACAACTGCGTATTTTCTCAGAACGGGAAAAACGCCGTGCCGTGTGTAAGATGTTTTGAACAATACTCTCTCGGAGCTCTCCGATGTTTTTAATCAATATTTTATGAATAGAGGAAATATGTCAAAATATTTTTCATCTAAAGTTATCCATAAAACTATGAATCAAGGCTCGAAAAATAGCGATCCCGGGGAGCGCAGAAATCCTTTCTGGGAGCGTAAATTTTTCCACTCAGGTTCTCGTCCGGGAACATAACAAGTTACAGTAGCCGCCAGTGATACTGGACGTGTTTTAGCGCGTAAATTATGCAAAAAACAGCTCTTATGCGTCCTGTGGGATGCTTCATTTCTTCAAAATATGACAAAAAAAAAAACTAACTTCGTCAAAAAATCGCGATAAAACAGTATATTTTGATAAACAATCATGAAAAAACTGTAAATTTTGTCAAAAAATCCTGAAAAAGCTGTAAAATTTGACAAAAAATTGCGATAAAATGGCAAAGTTCGTCAAACTCATGAAAAAACGCTAATTTCATCAAAAAAACTCAGTAAAACAAGATTTTGTCAGACAAGATCACGAGAAACAACACAAAATTCGCAAAAAAGACAAATTTTGTCAAAAAATATTGCGAAAAATCTCTATTTTCGTAGAGAAATTACCGAAAAAAACAAAATTTCGTCAAAAAATAACAGAAAACAATGATAATTTCATCAAAATTCGCGAAAAAACAGCAAATTTTATTAAAAAATATCAAGAAATGGCAGATTTCGATAAACAATCCTGAAAAAAACGGTAAATTTTGTCAAAAAAATTCCGGAAAACGACAAATTCATAGTTGCCAACTTGTACGGTTTGGCCGTACAATGTACGGATTTTGTTCTAAATGTACGGTTGTACGGATGAACAGTACGATTGTACGGTTTTGCGCGCGGAAAAAACAGTTGCGGAGAAATACAAATTTCATGAAAGGATCGCGGAAAAAGCGCACATTTCGAAAATATTTCGTGAAAAAATAGCGATTTCATCATTGTTTATGTCAACGAACTTTATCAAAATATTGCAGAAAAATGCGAATTTCCTGTGCAGATCGTGGAAAAAGCGACGATTTCACCAAAATATCGCAGATAAAACGCCGATTTTGTCTTAAAACCGCGGGAAAACGTCGATTTCGTCTAAAGATTGCAGATATAACGCCGATTTCGTCAGAAGATTGCGGGAAAATCGCTGCTTTCGATAAAGATCGCTTTAAAATATTTTGTCAGAAGGGCATAGGAAAAAATGCCGATTTCATTAAAAGATCACGGTAAAAAAACGCCGATTTTGTCAAAAGATTGCGGGAAAACGCCGATTTCGTCAAAAAATCGCAGAAAGATCGCCGATTTCGACAAAATATTGCAATTAATAGCCGAATTTGCTAAAATATCGCAGATAAATCGTCGTCATTGAAAAAATGCTGATTTAAAGAAAAGATCGCGTAAAAAACGTGAATTTTGTGAAAGGATCGTCGAAAAAAAAAAGATTCTTTTCATCAAAAATACCCAGTAAAAAAATGCATAATTAATGCTGGTAGATATGGGTCATTTTCAAAAAACTTGTACATTCTATGTCCCCCAACTTTAAGAATTTTTAAAAACTAAAATAAAGTTTAAAAAATAAAATTTAAGCATTTACATTACTTGTCTGACTGTTTAGAGTAAATGTGGGCTAAATATTATCAGAAATTAAAAATAATATTAGTGTAGTTATGGTTTCAATGTGTCAGCTATAGCTAAAATGCTATGTCCCCTCTTCCCTTTTTACTTTTTCAACTGCTATAAAATTATAAATCAATTGCCAAAAGTGTTAATTTTTTCAGTTGTGACAATTGTTGTATGTCTTATCTGTAGCATAGACCATATAATATATTTTTAAAAAATTGTTCTTTTATAAAAATGGAACAATTTATTGTTGTCCCCAGATTTTTTCCCCTCTGTTACTTCCACTTTGTTACCATATTTATTGTAATAAATTATTACTAGTAAGTGTTCAACACAAGGTTCTGCAGTTCTTTGAACAGTCTATTTTTAGATGAGGCCACCATTTTTTAAATTATTAAGTTATTTTCACCGTGGTATTGAACTAAAGCATTTACAAGATAAGGATGTTTTATTCAGTTTCCCCTCTGTTACCAGCTTATTTATGTGAAATTTATTTTTTTAATACTTTTATAAAATTTTAACCATAAGATCAAATGGTGCTTCTTAAATAAATAGGCTTATATTTTCTTGTTTTTAATTGTTTTTGTGCTGATAAAATTATTTGTAGTTTTTTTCCCCTCTGTTACCGTGCTTATGGTAACAGAGTGGAACAAAGTGTAACAGAGAAAGAAACTACTAAAAAAACAAGTTTATTTAAACATTGTTCTTGAAGGCTGCACATTCTCGTTTCATGTTCTTAGAACAGAATTAAAAATATGCATTTTTCTTTTTAAATATAAAATAGTAGTTTTTGTGGTGAGCTAGTTGTCATAAACATTAGGCTTTAATTTTCGCAAACAAAATGCTTCTTTAATTGTAGTCATTTATATTTATGAATCAATACTACTTATTTATGAAAAAATAATGCAGCGTGAAATACCACTATTTTCAAATATTAATTTTTGCAAAAGCCTTTAACTCTTGCTTGGTCTGTTTCAAATTTTAGGATATCTTATAATACATGATAAAAATGTATTAAAGAAGAAAAGATCATTATTTAAGTAGCAAAGAATTTATAAAAAAGATTCACCGCGTCAAATACTACTATTTTCAAATAATAATTTTTGTAAAAATCGTTATTTCTTGGGTTAAAGCGTCATCCAGTTGGCACGCGAATTTTTTTTTAAATTTGAAAATCTAAGGCGATAAATTGAAACACAGATTATAACATATGATAAAAATTTATAAAAACAATGCCATGTGAAATACCAGTATTTTCGAATAGTAGTTTTTTGCAAATATCTTAAATTCTGCCATGATCTGTTGGAAACATTGAAACTTCATGATAGCTTATAACACATAATAAAAAGTTATATAAAAAATTGCCTGGTCTAATCCCACTATTTTTTAATTGTATTTTTTGCAAAAATCTTAAATTCTTGTTTTAAAGCACCACTACCTCAACTAATATATGATGAGATTTTTTTTAACTAAGCAGTGCGTTTGTCATAACACATGATATAAATTTACAAAAGAGAATGCGACTCCAAATACAACTATTTTCTAATAGTAATTTTTGTAAAAATCCTAAATTCTTACTGGATATGTTTGAAACATTAAGATCGTATACAATACATGACATAAACTTATAAAAAAAATATGCCACATCAAATATCACTCCACTATCAATCAGCGTTCCCTTCGGTTATTTTTTTTCCACTCTGTTACCGTCAATTTAAGTTGGTTTATTTCACTAAAAAATTTATCAATCATCATTTTGAATAATTGTGTAACTTTAACTAATATTTAATTTATGTAATATTTTTTTTATAATTTAACTAAAAAATGTGAATGCACATTTAATTAAAACTTATGATTTTTCCAAAAAAGTAACAGAGGAAATACTTTGTATTTTACAAAAATAAAAATAATCATAACAAAACAACAGTTAGAATTTTCTGAAAGTAGCAATCATATAATTAAAGGAAATGTGATATTTACTGTTTTAGGCATTTTATTTTTTTAAATAAAAATGTTTGACTGTTGGTAACAGAGGGGAACATTTTACTGTTGCAAGTTCATACTTTATTTTTTATTTGACGTTCCAAATCAAAAAGTGAACTGCTGTCTTCAGTTTTATATACAAGAAATGTTTTAGTATCATCTAATATTTTTATAAGTTGCATTAAAAAAAAATTTTTATTTGTGAAAAATTTCCCAAATGTAACAAGTTTTTTGAAAATGACCCATATACTCTTCCTCCCACACCCTCAACTGCTGTCAAGAAATTTGCTGTGAATTTAATCTGCCCTTCAGAACATCATGCAGGACAGTTTTTTGGAAACACGTTCCCTAAGTATGAAATCGGAAAAAGCATTTTTTGTGCAACTTCATTTTCTTATTTTTCAAAATATAAATAGAAAAATAAATATAAAAGTAGCAAAGAAAATATTGTTAAGAAATTACATTACTTTTTGCATTGCGTATGCACATGTTATGCATTTTTAAGCATGTAAGAATACATTGTGAAAATTGTAAGGATTTTAAAATTGACATGTTGGCAGGCATGCAAATTCCATAAAAAAAATAAAAAACAAATTTCATAAAAAACATTCGAAAAAACGGCAGATTTTGCCAAACGATCGCGAGAAAACTCAAATTTCGTCAAAAGGGCACAGGAAAAGAAAAGTTAATGCAGGGAGTGAAAACTAATTTTCTGTTTTGAAAGCTAATTTTCTTGCTTCAAAATTTTTTTTTCTTTCAAAAACTGGTTTTCCTGCTTCACAATCCATTTTTGACTGCTCCAAGTCTTTTCGAGTAAATAAGACTCCTGAAATTAAAGAAAAAGTACCCTTTTATTCAAACAAAAGTGTTCCTTTTTTCAGCAGAAATGTCTTTTTCAATAAATCCGTCTTGCCCCATTTTAAAAGAAATGTTAAAAATAGTGACACTTGTTATCTTCTACACACAAATAAGCATTATTTTAAAATTAAATTTGTATCTTGCACATTTATTTTTTAAAAATTAAAGACAATTTCTTTTAATAGTTTAAAAATCATATTAATATTGGTTTTGATTATTTTAAAACAATAATTATTGCATTTCATTTTTCTTTTGCAAATGAACAAGTTCAATTTTTGCATCGTAAAATATGACCTATTGTTTGTGAGGAACCGCTTTTGTAAAACAGGGACCCATAATTTTAGAAGTCCTGGGTCCCAGGGACCCAGGATTTTTTTTAAGTCCAGCAGCATCACTGTTTTAGGACAAGTTACCAAAAACCATCATGAGGGAGCAATTAGTTGTCACAGCCTGAATTTCAGTTTAAAATTCTACAGTTTACGAAAATTTCGCGAAAGATTCTTTGCCTCTAATGAAAAATGGAAAACGTTAGTCAATCACATTTGCCTGAATAAGCTTATCTTGCATCTAAGATTAACAGACATGCTACTTTTCCACGGAAACGCGGAATTCCGCTTTTTCGGCGACAAATTTTATTACCCCTGGGATCAATGTAAATATGCATTAAAATTTGTTGACATTTATATGTAGGGGGGGGGGGGTTAACGATGAAATACAACAAAAACGCTAGTCAAACAGCGCTAAATTAAGAAAATGTCTTCAAAGTATTGCAGAAAAAATGCAAATTTCTCCAAAGGATCGAAAAAAAAACTATAAAAACATAAAAAAATCGCGGAAAAAAATACTATTTTCTTCAGAGGATCGCTAGAAAAAACACGATCTTTGTTAAATGATCATGAACAAGACGCGATTTTTGTCAAAAAATTGCTGGGAAAACACGATTTTTGTGAACAGGTTGCAGAAAAATACTCTAATTTTGTCAAATAATCGTATTTTATCGAAAGATCGCGGAAAATGCACCAATTTTGTAGAAAGATCGCAGAAAATACTCAAATTTTGATGAAAGATCGCAGAAAATATGGAAATTTTAACGAAATATCGCAGAAAATACACATATGTTGAAAAAAGATCGCGGAAAACACACAAATTTTGACGAAAGATATCGAAAAATACGCTAATTTTGTCGAAAGGTCGCGGAAGTACGCAAATTTTGCCGAAAGATCGCGGAAAATACGCAAATTTTGCCGAAAGATCGCGGAAAATACGCAAATTTTGACGAAAGATCGTACAAAATACGCAAATTTTGACGAAAAATCGCGGAAAATACGCATATTTTGACGAAAGATCGCGGAAAATACGCATATTTTGACAAAAGATCGCGGAAAATACGCAAAATTTGACGAAAAAGCGTGAATTTCACTAAAGGATTTTGGAGAAATGGAAATTTCATAAAAAAAGGCTGTGGGAGAAAAAGTGCGATTTTCGTCAATTGGTCACAGAAAAACACTAATTTCGTTAAAAAATTGCAGAAAAAGTGCGATTTTGCCAAAAGTCTGAGAGGCCGTGAAAGTTCAGCTTTTTTCTTGCTGAGCCTGTAGCATGTCTGGATTAAAAAATATTTCATGGATATATCAGAAATTATCTACTTTAGGTTTAAGTACAGCTTTAAAGGAGTCAGATTGTTAAACAAGGGATAAATTAAAAAAAAAAAAAAATTCTTTTAACTTTTTAATGTCTTTAAAAAAATTTTCTTCCTTCAAAGGGGGGGGGGTCATGACCCTGTGACCTCCCCCTTGGATCCGCCACTGATTCTCTTCTGCTTTTCATAATCTTTAAATTGATATAGATCCAGAAGGTGGCAGCACAGACAATTGCCTCATTGAGTTCACAGATGAAAATTCAGGATTAGTTGAATCTTGATTTGCATATTAAAACATAATTGGTCAGCAAAGTCATATTGGTGGAAAACTTCAGAACATGATTTTAATGGTTGACTTGTAAGTTTACCATTGTGTTTTCCTGCACTCAGTATGAAAATATGGAGAATTGGGAGCGGGAAAACATAATGGGAAACCTATGAGTCAATTGCTTAAATCAGGTTTTTAGGTGTTTTCCATCCAGATATGACTTGGCTGGGCAAACCGATTACATTGTAATGTGCAAATTGGGATTCAACAAGTCTTAGATTTTCGTCCATTAACCTCGATGAGGTGATTGTATGTGCTGCCTCCTCCTGGTCTAATGTACAACATGATTAAAATGCATTTTTTTTATATGTTTGCTTGTGCTTGTTCTTGTTGCATCTGTGCCCTCTGTCTGTTTTCCTTGTAGTTCATGTTCAATGACCTTGAAACTAATTTTTTTCCTTTTCTGTTCTTACAGCAATGAGTGCTCACAAGGAACTATGTGTTGGTCTCAATAAGGGACACAAAGTTACCAAAAATAAAATGAAGCCCAGACCTTCAAGAAGGAAAGGGGTAAGTTAATTTTTATTTCACTCCAGTAAACTTTTTATTGTGTTCAGTGATACATTTTCGTTTTGTTTATTGTTTTGAATTTAATATAAAGACAATTTTTTTTTCAAGGTATTCAGTTCGATGGTTGATATTCTTGCTGGTTTGTATTTGTAACTTTTGATGCATTTTTGAGAGTGATATTTTTAAAAATGTTCAATATTTTGATATATAAGGGATCACAGACCTGCGCCAAATGAAAATATTGCTACAAATGAGTTATTTTGACCATTTCTGCATCAAAACGGCCATTTTGTTTATTCTTTCCACACCCAAATCTAATTTTTCAGTGTCATTTTGTATCCCCTAAAGATTTTCTTTTTCATTTTTTAACATTAAGAACTAATTCTAATCCTGTTCCGAATTTTCTGAAAAATTAAGGCAATCATTTCTGAAAATTAAAAAATATCAGGCATAAAATATATTGCAAATTTTGACAAATTGTAGCCAAAAAAAAAAAAAAAAAAAAAACTCCATCAAAGGATTGTGGGAAAAAAAAATTTAGTCAGAGGATTGAAATATTTTTTTTTCAAGGATCATAAAAAAAAAAAAAAAAACTCATTTAGATTAAAGTATTCTGCTCCAAATCTTTTTGAGTAAATGTGATCCCTGAGTAATTAATAAAGTTTTCTGATAGTTCAGATTGTTGTTTAAACATCTTTTCCACGACATCATATGTAAATAAATTAAAAAAATGACCATTGCATATTCATTCTTCAAAGCCATCCTAATCTGAAGATTTATATTAAATAACTGCAAGAGTTTTTTATATAATAAAATCTGAAAATTTGTAGTATGCTTATTAATTTTGAACATTTGTTACTTAGTTTTCTAAGATGATGAGACCAAATTCGATTATCTTTACTTAATTTGACACTTCTTTATTTTTTAAATGTTTCAGAATTTAACAAAGCATACTCGATTCATCAGAGATATAGTGAGAGAAGTTTGTGGGTTTGCTCCATATGAGAAACGTGCTATGGAGTTGCTGAGAGTTTCTAAGGATAAGAGGGCTTTAAAATTCATCAAGAAAAGGGTAAGTCATTTAATCTGTTTTTAAATACATTATTCAAACCAATTGTATTTCTTAAATGATTCAGAACTTCCTTGTTGATTAATGTATGTCTATAATGTGGAATTTTTTTGTATTCTGAATTTTCAAGACAGATGAAAAGTTTAAATGCCATGCAATTTTAAAATTCTGATTAGACTTATGACAAAGTTCTTTGATGTTCTGATCCACTTTACATTAACTGGTTGGGAAAATTGAAGTATGCTCGGGCATTCTATGGTCTCTTTGATTTGTTAAATTGTGTATCTTTCTTCCTTTTCAGAATTTCCAGAAAATTGCTTCACATTTAAACGTAATTTGTCAAATTTGATGATAATCTTTTATTTTGTGCCAATCTGTGTTTTACATATCGGTAGTCTTTAAAGTTTATTTTCTCTCTCTCTTTTTTTTTATATTGAATTTGACAAAATGTTCCCATTTCGCACCTTCATTTACTGTCAGCTGTTCAACAACTTGCAGAGTTCATTCTAGGCGTTTTTCACAGGGCGCGCCGCCCCGTCCGCCCTTCTCTATAAAATTTACCGCCCTGGTGGCCCCATCGTCCGAAAACCCCGCCCCGTCAGCCCTTTCACTCGGAAAATTGACCAAGAGAAAAAAAAAGTGTCCTTTTAAGTTAATTTCAAACCAACTCTAAACTATTTGTAAACATTATGTAACCAGATAGCTCTATTCCTAATCTGACCCTTTTCACACCTGCCCCCTCCCCCACTAACCAAACCCCAACCTCTTTATATACAAACACCAATTACTTTCAGTAAAACTGTAGCACCCATACTGCCATAAATTTTTCTTTGTCTGTCCTGTACAGTGTCTCGACTACCGTGAAAATTCGCCCAAATAAAAAAAAAAAAAGAAAAAGGAAAGATCCCCAGCATCTCGTGGAGGATCCCCAGAAGTGGATGACCCGAGGGTCGTGAGTTGAGACTTCAGAAAATGACCGTAACCACGTAAAACACTTTGATTTATTGAGTGGAAGAGATGCACACACAGTACCGTGAGAAATTCACAGGAATGAATCATTTCTTTCCTCAGTTTTTAATATTACAGCCTGGTATCGACTGTTAGAATCAAAGCCCAAAACTCCCAAAAGATTAATCATCTATATATTTTTTTCGCACTGAAGCAAAAGAAAACTTTAAAGAAAAAGGCAAAGAGAAATATTAAAATATTATCTGTCATATCAATGAAAGAAGTAAAAATTGGCCGTTTTGTCATAAACGTAAATGATTTTCTATTAATTTTCAAAGTTATTTCTCAATCTCTGATGCCTCAAACAGTCAACCATGCATTATGAATAAACAAGGGCCGTACACAAACCCGGCCTTCTTGAATTGATCTGAATGAAAGAAATAATTTAGTATCTCACAATTTTTTTTTGAGGGGGAGGGGCCGGAAGGGTTAAATAAAAATAATTTATTCTGCTACATTGGAGTCTTTCTATACTGCGAAAACTAGGTGCTAACCTTTCTCTTCATACTATTTCTTTATTGGGAAAAAGCTTTTAGTTTCGTTTGAAGATATTCTTTAATCAATTTGGTTTTAGCCAGTAGCGTACTATGTTTTTTGACGCCTGGGGCCAGCAAGAAATTTTGCGCCCCCACCCCAATAGATATATAACAATTTCTCTCAATTTGGTGCCCCTAGGCCTCGGCGCCCGGGGCGGACGCCCCCTTAACTACGCCACTGGTTTTAGCATTGTATTTGCCGCGTCACACTTCCGCTTTATTGCCCCTACCGATCGTATGGTACACTAACTTTATGAATCTACTCTATTTTCTTACATTTCCAACTTTAATTCATCGAAAATTCATTCATTTTTTCTTGCTTCACTATAAAAGGTTTATTTTTACTATAAGAAATAATTGCCCCTCATTTCATTTCAGATAATGGCTCACAATACCGGATATTCTTTAAGAGTCTTAGTTGATGGTTATATAATGTAAACACATCGCGAAAGAAACTCAAAATATCAAGTACATTGAATGATAAATGTTTTCTATTTTCACCCTTTATCTTCTTGCTTAGTAAAAGTCTGTGTCCCGAATCAAATTAGCTGGATTAAATATTTTATTCAAAATAAGTTTCGTTTTCAGCTTATTAATTTTGTTTCAATTTAAAATTCATATTCTTTTTATTCCATAAGTCAAGCACAAAATGATCGTACGATCTGCTCTTGCGGCTTGCCGTAATGATTCTATACTAAATTATAATTTCTCTCTCTTTTTTTTTTTTGCAAGAGCAATTTTGCTATTGGAAGTCTCTTCTTTTAAATATAAAAATGATCCTACGAATGTATCAACCAATTTGCGTTGCTAAGTGCAGAAAAAAAACTACTGAGTGGTCAAAAAAGAAAAGAAAAACTTTTTTTTCCCATCACTGTTAGAAAGAAAAAAAAAAATCCATATCTCCTACGTAAGTTGACCAATTTCTTTCAAATTTTCAGCAAGTTGAAATGATAGTAAGTTAGGCAGTGTAATAAATGTTTGTTAAAATATAACCAGTTTTTAGAAAATTACAATGCCTGCGAAAAATTTCCACTATACAGAAACTGCGAAGAAAGAGTTGTTTATTAACCTTGCTAAATGAAATCGGAAATCTACTGTTGTTTACTCAATCAGATCATCAAAACTTTGGATGGATCATGTTTTGCTGTGCAGAAAACCATGACTAGATTATTTATTTATTTTTTCTCTTTTTCATTAAGAGGTGATTTTAAGGGACAATTTTGACTAAAAAAAATATTTTCTGAAATTTACATCAATTTTTCTGAAAGGTTGCAATAATCTGGGGGTGGGGGGGGGGGGGGGGGGGCATCCACTCTTGGCACAATGGTTATTTTCTTGTTTTTTTTTTCTCTCGATCCCTTGACAAAATCGAGTTTTTAAAGCGATTTTTGATAAAATTTGCCGTTTTTTCGACATAATCTGAAGAAATTAGTATTTGTTTCGTGAACTATGGATGAAATTTGCGATTTTTCACGATAGTTTGATCCCATTTTTTCCGCGATTCTTTGACGATATTAGCATTTTTTTTTCTTTTGAACGATTGACTATTTATCGAATATCACGATGGATTTTATATTCAAATTTTCAGAATTAAAACCAATTTTTTTTTCTAATTTTCGGATAATTTTCGCCTTATTTTTTCAAAAAATTGGAACAGAATCACTCCTTAACCAAAGATACTTTTATAAAAACTTATATTTAGCTTTTATAGAAAAAATCATCTCAAATTTACTTCCCTTTACTTCAAATAGCTTCCTTTTTTACTTTTTTTTTTTTTATTATTTTCGATTAAAATATCTGTTTTAATATTAGCCTTTTTTTGTATTGAAAATGCATTTTTGACATAAATCATGCCCTCCCCCCTTTTTTTTCTCCTTGCAAAAAGGAGGCAGTAGATTTTTTTTTTTTTAAATAAACAGAAAAGGATCTGAAATTTGAAATCGCCGAGGTCCGGAGGGTTCCAGATTTTGGACTTTGTACTTATTAGCAAGTCAGTCGAGTTCTGTTAAAACCTAAAATTCTACTTAAACTTTTTTTTTATGGTCTTTATCGAAAAATGGAAAACATTATTTGATTTTACAGTTTTATAGTTAGAGCATCACTGCACTTATAAATAAAAAAAAAAATTAAAAAAATTATTTGAAAGTAGTTAGTTTGAATTTAAGAACAGTTTTAAGAAAAATGCCAGTACGGCAAAGTGAAAACAGATTTTCAAACGGAACCGTTAAAAAAAAAAAAAAAAAAGGGGGGGGGGGATCTGGGGCTAGATAGTAAAGAAAAAAAAATCCACATTAGTAATTTTATTTAATAACTTCGTTTGAAAATAATAAAATTGAGATTTTTCTGTGTATCAGCTGTTTTTATGTAATTTTTTGAAAACAAGGACCAAAATTAAGTGTCTGAAAGATTTTACGGATGCAAAGTAAGCAAAATAAATGTAAACTACGCTGTCCTGATTTTATTGCTATTCGAAGAGAAATCATAGGAAAGGTACTGCAAAATAGCAGGACACTCCCTTGTTCTTCCCCACTGCGAGGGTTTTTCTGAATAACAGAGAAAAGACTACTAAATTGAAGAAAAAGAAGAGAGAAAGATGTTAAAAACTTTCTGCAATGACGCATTATCGTCCGTTTATCTGCGAGATTTATGACCAATTTGAGGCAACAGAAAAGGTGGAAATGTGCTTGTTTTCGGTCTTTTTGGAATATTTAAAGGGTGAAGGAATTGCTTCCCCTTGTTTTTAGGGGAGGAGACGTTCACTTTTCATTGGAGCAAAGGCGATTGGTGAAAATTTCCACCAGTTTCAGTAAAGACCACAATTCCAGTATCAGAATCGTACAGTTCGTGCCAAGTTAGTTGAGTGTGTTAAATTGAATAAGATTTTTAAGTTCTTATTCAGCGTGAATGTCTTCAGAGGAAAATGGTGGACATTAATATTATATAGTTTGGAAAGAAAAAATAAAGTCATAGTTCTAATGTATTCCCATCGTCCAGGGAAATATAGGTAAGTATTTATTTATTTTTTTAATTTGCAGCATTATTGAAATCAATGTAATAATATTATATATGTACCCATTTTAAATCTAAAAAAAAAAAATCAAACGTTTCATAATTTTTTTTATATATTGTATAAAGGAGAAAAATTATACTGGGCTAAACTAGAACACTGAAATGGCCTTCTGTTGTTATTTAATGCTAAAAAATCGCCGCAAAACATAATAAAAACGTTAAATTTCGCATTAGAAAAAATGACGCAAATTCCAAAAATTACATCCCCTCTCCCCTCATAGAAAAGGAAGGAAAAATCATCTGCTTTCCGTTTGCCAGCTCATAAAGTTTAAAACTTTGAAAAGTTTTTTTTTTTTTTTAAATTCTGTTGTATCCAATTTGTTACTCTACTATATCAATAAAAAATCATAAAAATTTTTCTGCCACACTAACCCGAAATTGACGTTTCCCCTTTCCCACCTCCTTATGAAGTACACAAAATATAAACCATTTAAAACTCCTTATTTTCTTTTATTTAAAATCTAATAAGATAAATAAATAACAAGTGATTCAATAGTTCCTTAAAGGGGAAAAAAACTTATTCTTTTGATTCCTACCTCATTAAATCAAAAATCTTTCAAAGTCTTTTTTCTTCTTCTTTAACTGTTGCTTCATTTTACTATAACAAAGAAAAATCGATCATGTAATTCCCCCCCCCCCCCATCCAAGATTGAATATTCCTCTCCTCCTCTACCTAACATACCAAATTTGAAAATTTTAAAACTCTTATTATTATTGTCTTATTTGTAAATCTTTAGTATAGTAATTTATCAGTCATCTAATAAACTCCCTCCCAACCCTTCTCAAGAAAATATACTATTTTTCCTCTCAGTTTCTACTAATGTATAAAAAATCATGTTATTTACAAAGTAAACAACTATTAGTTTTTTTTTTCAATAAATAAATAACAATACAGTAGAAAAAATGTAAGCTTGGCTTGTAGAAGGAAAGGGAAAGGAAGGTGGGACTGGGGGAAATATAAAATTCTAGAAAGGGAAATATATGATTATTTTATATTGTCACTGCAAAGTGTGAGAGGGGGGGGGGGGGGGGCAAGGGTGATTCTCGTCCGAAAATTTAAGGCATTCTCTTCCGAAAGTTTGAAATTGGGTTATCAGTTCCGCATAGTTGCCAACTTGTACGGTTTTGCGCGCGGAAAAAACAATCGCGGAGAAATGCAAATTTCGTGAAAGGATCACCGAAAAAGCACACATTTCGTCAATATTTCATGGCAAAACGACGATTTCGTCCATGTTTTTGTCAACGAACTTTATCAAAAGATCGCTGAAAAACGCGAATTTCCTGTGCGGATGGCGAAAAAAAACCCGGCAATTTCACCAAATATCGCAGATAAAACGCTAATTTCGTCTGAAGACCGCAGAAAACCGTCGATTTCGTCTAAAGGTTGTGGACTTATGGACAATTTTGTTAAAAGATCAAGGAAAAAAACGTCACTTTCGATAAAAGCTTTTATCGAAAGTGATGTTTTTAAGCGATCTAGATCGCTTAAAAATATTTTATCAAAAGATCATTGAAAAAAAAAAGCTGATTTCATCAAAAGATGACGGAAAAAACGGCGATTTCGTCAAAAAATCGTGGGGATAGAACGTCGTTTTCGAGAAAAGATCGGGTAAAAATGCAAATTTTGTCTAAAAATCGTAAAAAAAAAACCGCCGATTTTATAAAAAAAAATACCACGAGAAAACGCCGATTTCGCCAAAAGATCGCGGGAAAATTGCCGATTCCGACAAAAGATCGCAATAAATCGCCAATTTTGTTAAAATATCGCAGATAAATTGCTGATTTCGTCTGAAGATTGCGGGAAACGGTGATTTCGAAGATCGCTGTTAGGGGGGTAACTCGCGGAATTCCCCCCTCCCAGATTTCCGAAAATGCGATGTGAATTTCCGAAATTTTTTTTCACCCTGAATCACCCCTGGAGTGTAAAAGGGGAGATGAAAATACTTTTTTAGGAATGGGGGAAGTTCGATTATTTGATTATTTATAATTACATTAATGTGCCCCTTTTTTTTCAATGTGCCCTTTTACGGCAAAGTGTGCCCTGCCTGCCCTTGATCCTAGAATGAACTCTGACTTGTGTAATCTTAGTGGCTTTAAAATTCATTAACCTGTAGGTGCCTTGAAATGTTCCATGAATAGTTTTCTTAATCATGACCTACATACAATTTACTACAAATTTTAGTCATTTTTACAGCCGTCTTTCAGTTAAAATTTCACACACATGCAAGATTTACAGAATATAATAGTTACCAAAAAGTTTAAATAATTTTTGGGTAGTAAAGTGTGTCATTATTAAAAGTACAATAAAAAATATTTTGATGCATTTTAGGAATTCAATTTATTTTGCTGTGATGAATTACTTGCCCTCACTTAATAATCAATGCTGATTAAGTAAATCTGAGCAATAGACATAGCTGCCAACTCTTCTGATTTTTTCAGAATTCTTCTGAAAAACTGG
This sequence comes from Maratus speculifer, assembly GCA_964019185.1. Classification (NCBI taxonomy): domain Eukaryota; kingdom Metazoa; phylum Arthropoda; class Arachnida; order Araneae; family Salticidae; genus Maratus; species Maratus speculifer. Next base: position 173,090,337 of record OZ025301.1, read on the forward strand.
CATGTCTTCTGATTTTATGCTCATAATGCATTTTCTTCTGCTTTTCTGTCTTTTCCTACGCTTTTTTTACGCTTAACAGAACGAGCCAACGTTTTGTTGTTCGTTCAGATTTTTCTCCTAGCAATCGAACAGAGCCAGTCGTACTGTGCGGAGGGAATCCTGGGGGAGAATGTTGTACATGACGTCACAGAGACAGAATCACAAAAAAAGATGTCAATTTCGTCAGAAAATGCAGCTGTCTGGAAAACAACACACATACAAACATATCTGTTTATTGTTAAAGGTATAATTTTTAATTGGAAATAATATATACTGAACTAACTTTTGAAAGATTAGATTACCCGAACCCAATTTGCAGCAATCTACACTCAACCTAAAATCAACCTGAACCAAAAACAGAGTTTATTGACATGAAACAAAAGAAATTAGCATAGGAAGGTAATTTAACCTTTTGAAAACTAAATAGACTACATAAAATCTTGACTTTTTTAAAAATAAAAAACACATTTTGCATAATTATTCTAGGTTGTTGATAAAAATTGCTTCAGTGGTATTTTGTCATGTCAGTATTTGTGTAATCCTTTAAATAGCACATAAAATAACAGTAGGTTTTAAAGATACTTTTTCTCCCTCTCAAACAACTAAACTCCCCTCCATTTATAAATGTTGGGAGGGAGTCTCCCCTCCTCTGGAAAATTGAATTTCAAGCCCTGTTATTACTGAGTTTTGTTTTCTTTTGAAGACTGCTTAAATAATAATAATAATAAAATGTTAGAAGGGGGCAGAAGTTATATGTGCCTTTCAATAAAAAGTAAGAAATCTATTATGGATAGCTATTATAAATTTTTTTCTATTAAATTATTTTAGTTATATGAGCAAATTTTATTTTTTTAATCACACATTTTATTCATTTTTTTTTTCTCCTGTAATTATACTGTATACTTAGCAAATATTCAGTGGTTTATGTGTTGTCAATTTTGCAAAAACTGAATAGATTTTTTTTTCATGTTATATTGTTATACCATATTTATATCAAGTATCTCAATAGTTAATATGTTGTCAATTTTGAAAAATCTAAGTATTATTACTGATGTTTGCTTGAAAAAAATCTTCTGATTTCTTCTTAATTTTCATGAAAATCTTCTGATTTCTTCTGATTTTTTGTCCAAAATCTTCTGAGTTTTAACGAAATTTAGTTGGCAGCTATGAATAGATTATTAAATTAGAAAGGACAATAAAAGTTTACTTTAAATGGGTTACTCTGTTGAATGTTTTAAATTTGTAATTTTGTTTTTTTTTTACTGGTGCAGGGATGAGATTCTTCCGTAGATCTGCGGTTTTCAGCTTTTTTGTCATTTTTAAATTTCTGCTTTTCTGATTTTTCTTTTTGGAATTTTTGCTTTTTTACTATTTTATTTTTATTTTTTAATTTCTGAATTTTCAAGAATTTATTTCGTGCAGTCTTCCGTTTTTTATTCCTTTAAATAAAAAAAGAATTGTGAAATAATTTTAATCCACATCAAAATATGCCTCTAACACTTCAACTACGAGAGGTCCTTTATCGCATGTGTTGGTTATCTTATTTCATCGCGATCGCCGAATGCTCTTTGAAAAACACATCGGCATTGTCTTAAAACAGAAGACTTCAACATGGACGATTGATTGTGTTCCGTGTATACCTCAGATTTTCAGATTTTTCGATCGATGTTTCTGGGTTTATGAGATTTTATTATACTTAGTGGGAAAATTCGAATTTTAAAGTATCACGAATTTCGACACATGGTCGCTGAAAAAAAAATCAATTTGTCAATTGTTCGTAAAAAGAAATTGACAATTTCGTCGAACAATCTCGAAAAAGAAAAAAACAGAAATTTCGCAAAGAACGTGGAAAAAAATTCTTTAAATGTTAAATGTGATTTTTGCCTAAAAATCACTGGAAAACGGATATTTTTACAAAAAATCACTGGTAAAACAGAAATATCGTCAGAGTCATGGAAAAATGCAAATTTGTTCACGAGTCATGCAAAAAACCCCCACGAATTCAATTAAAGAATCGCACAAAAAACTAATTTCTTTATAGAATCGCGGGGTAATAACGCAAATTTTATAATAAAAAGATTTAAATTTCCTCAAAATTGTGAAAAAACGATGAATTTCACCAAAAGTGATCAAATTAGTAAAAAAATTGCAGAAAAACAATCAATTTTGTCTTAAAAAAATCACGAAAAAACTCAATTTTGTTTTTAAAAAATCGCAGAAAAACAATCAATTTTGACAAAATATCATGAAAAAACAGTAAATTTCGTGAAAAAACTTCAAATTTCATTTAAAAAATTGCGAAAAAGCAATAACTTTCATCCAATAAGTGTGAAAAACAGCCAATTTCATTTTTAAAAAAATTGCGAAAAAATGACCAATTTCGTCCAAAAATCGCGAAAAAGCCGCAAATTCCATCAAAAGATTGCAAAAAAAAAGGGGGGGGGGAGGGTTATTGCTGGATTGGAACTTTTTGTTCCGAAAACTGTTTTTGTTGCTTTAAAAACAAATTTTGTTGCCACTTTTTTTAAAAAAATCTTTTGCTTTTCTTAAAAACTGTTTTTTCTCCTCCAGATCTTTTTGATTGAATGGGACCTTTGAAATTGGTATATTTTGCATTTGATAATTTTCAGGGTTTTCTACTTTGTATCACTTAATTTTCAGGATTTTTCATTCTGAGCAGCGTTCGAAATCCTTGGTGGTCCGCTGGTCCGAGACCACCGATAATTTCATCGGACCACCAATTTGAAAAATTTAGTGGTCCGCAGGACCAGTGTCTTTTTTCAGGCCCTGAGAGAACCGCAACCGATCGCACATAAGATTTTTTTTTTTATTAATCAGCGATGCCGCGGACGCGCTATAACGCGTAAATTACGCAAAAAATCGGCGATAAGGACGCAAAAAATAGCTCTTATGCGTCCCACAAGACGCGTAATTTCGTTAAAGAAAAAACGGCAAATTTCGTTAAAAAATCGCGTAATAACGACTAATTTCCGGCAAATTTTGTCAAACAATTCTCGAAAAAAATGGCTAATTTCATTCCTAAACCCGAAAAAAAGGCAGAATTCTTCAATAGATCGCGAAAAAACGGCGAATTTCGCCCAAAATAGCGATAACATGGCAAATTTTGTCAAAAAAAAAAATCATGAAAAACGGCAGATTTTTTCAAAAAATTGCGAAAAAAAGACAGATTTCTTCAAAAAATCGTGAAAAAACGAAAAATTTTGTCCGAAAATCGCGATAAAACGGCAAAATTTGTCAGAAAATTCGCAAAAAGCGACAAATTTTGTTAAAAATTGCTAAATAACGGCTGATTCGCGGCAAATATCGTCAAAAAATTCGCGAAAAATGGATAATTTCATCCTGAAACCCGAAAAAACGACAGATTTCTTCAAAAGATCGTGAAAAAACGGTAAATTTCGTCTAAAAATCGCGATAAAACGGCAAATTTTGTCAAAAAATATCGCGAAAAACGGTATATTTCGTCTATAAATCCCGAAAAAACGAGGTGTCGTCCTTTTTTCAGCAAAAATGTCTTTTTCAGTAAACCTGTCTTGTCCCATTTTAAAATGGGGCAGACAATAGTGATACTTATTATCTTCTACACTCAAATAAGCATTATTTTATAATTAAATTTGTATCTTGAACAATTATTCTTTAAAAAGTAAAGAAAATTCCTCTTAAATTAATATTGGTTTTAATTATTTATTATTATTAAAACAATTACTGCATTTTTTTTTTTTTTTTTTTTTTTTTTTGTATACTCAAATAAGCAACTAAAAATGAGCAAGTTCAATTTTTGCGTCGAAAAATATGACTTATTATTAGTGGTGACCCACTTCTGTAGAAAAGGGACCCAGAATTTTTCAAGTCCAGCTGCATCACTGACACTAGCTACAATTCCACCACTCTGGCTAAAATCTGGAGAAAAATCGAAAAAAAATGTGCATTAAACCTTAGTCAATTGAAATAAGTAATGGCAAATAAAATATCTAATTAATAATTTGATAGTTTTTCTTTACGTACTGTTTATTTAATTTTTAGCAAATTATAATTTTATATTTTATTATGCTGAAAATTTTGGATAAATGCGAAGTAAGATTGGTTTATTTTCCAGGGAGGGGGGGGGGGGAGGTCACTCTAAGTGTTAAAATTATTTAATAGAATTTTATGTAGCGGACCAGTGATGAAGTCTGCGGGCCAGCAAATTCTCATGCTTACTGGTCCTTGGGACCAGTGACTTTTTTTTAGGAATTCTAACGCTGCTGAGTCACAAAAATATTAGTAAAATAAATTTTCATTATTGTAATCAAATACTTTCTGTTTCATGTATGCCTATTTCATGTTAATAATTCCTTTTTAATTTATGCAAAGCTAAATTGTATGTAATTTATATTAATAGCAATTATATTTGCTGCCATTGAAATTCCTGTCATTGCTCAAATGTCATTTGTGCAGTTTTCAGCTTTTTTGCTTTTTGGCCAATGCCAATCTCATCCCTGCTGGTGGCAACATGTTCAATTTTTCTTATTATAAAGAATATTTATACAAATAATAGTTTTAATACTTTAAATAAAACTTTATTTTTCAAGTTTTAGCTGTGATGATTTACTTGCCCTCACTGAAAATTTCTGTTGATTAAGTAAATCTGAGCAAATCATATGTCAATGTCAATTGAAATTTTTTTCTCTTACCAATGGAAACATACAAGCCGTTGTGAAACTTTTTATCTGAAACTGATTTGGTGTTTTAAAACTTTATCATTGATTTATGTTGTAAGAAAAAGATATTAGTTATACCGAATCAGTATGAAGTAGCTTGTATTTTTGGTAAAGTTTGTAAACATATACCTTTTCAAGATTGTTAACAGGGTTTCCAGCACCATGGAAAGTTGGGGAATCATCATAATATGTAAGGAAACTCAAGGAATTAAAAAATATTTTCCAAAAAGTCTTGGAGGAAAAATAACACTAAATTCTGCAAATGTCCCAGGAAAATAAATCAATTCATCAATAAATTCGCCCCCCTCCCTTAAAACGCAGATTAAAGAAAAAAAAAAACCCATAATTTTAACAATTTATTACAAAAATAAGTTGCAAATTTTTTTGTATACCTGTTTAGTTTTGGAGTTTGCCGTCATAGTTTTGCTGGGAATAAAAGGCAAAATCCCTTTTTTCTAGAGCCTTCTTCACTATAGCCATAAGGTGGCTGCTGCCAGCCAATTTTGTAGTAGCCCCTTTTTTCTCATTCTGTGGCCTTTGACTAGTGTCAATTTTGCTCTTTAGCTGGGGATTCTGTTTATATAATTAACTCATTTTTCTACAGTGTATTTTCTAGATTCACTGTTTAAATTAACTAGTCTGTGAATTGCTGTGATGAATTACTTGCCCTCACTGAAATAACTAAATAATGTTGATCAAGTATTCTGAGCAAGTCTAAATTAATTTTATATAGAAGTTTGCTTAGTAAAGCTCATTATAGTTTATAAAATATGCTGTTTCTATTTAAATTATGTTTACTGTTCATATAAAGTAAATTTAAATAACTTTTTTCTATGATGAATTACTTGCCCTCACTGATTTTATGTAATGTTGATCAAGTGTTCTGAGCAAGCATAAATTTATACAGAAGCAAAAAGGGTGATTCTATTCAGAATTTTAAGGTGGTCATTTCCAAAAAAAAAAAAAAAAAGGACAGTGTATCAAGAAAAGGTTGCTAAAATCAATTTCTTCAATTGTTTAAAAAAAATATCACTTTTGTTAAATGTAGTGAAAAAGCATCAATTTCATTCCGGAATAACATAGGGGAGGGTGTGAATTTTGTCAAAAGATTGCAAAGCAAAGTTTACCAAAATATTGCAAAAAACTGCAAATTTCATAAATAGATTGCGGGAAAAGTATGTCCACTTTGTTGTAGTCAATTAAAAAACAAAATTTTAAGTTTGATTAGGTTTGGCCACATTTTTTAAAACCTCTTTTTATGTTGCTCGCATTTTGTATCAAGACCTGGTGCATTTTGTTGCCAATGATCTCAATATTTGCGATTTTGGCATTTACATAGGTTTGGGGGTGGGGTGGGGTAGGGAAATTAATCTTTGCGAATGTTAAAGGATTATTGTATATACAACATTGTGTAAATCTATGCGATTGGTATGTCATATATTAAAAAAGGATAAAGCATACACTTTAAGCTGAATCATTGTCTATCAGTGAGCATCTGCCTTTGGTTGCAGCATTAATGTTCAAGGCTTATGTGTTTTCAGTGAGTCATTGTATGCTACATTAAAGTTTGCTTACAAGATCTAAACTATCTTTATATAAAGGTAGTTTATCTTATTGCACACATTTCAGCAAGAAATATTCTCATATTTGTATTATGACCTAATAATAAAACAAAAAAAGGATTTTGTATGTGCCTCTTAAATTTTATGTTCGTAAATTTTTAAATTAAGATTGAACAGCCTCGTTGTAGAGTACAATAGCACATGATTGTCTAAGTCTTATCCCACTTAATATACTGACTAATGTAATAACATGTAGAGTGATAACATCATTGATATGTGAAAATATACTTTTGAATAGTTTTAAACTAATGAACATTTAAAATAAAATTAAAACATTAGGTATTCTTCTCTCTATTTATAATGGTGGTCTTTCATAATAAGAACCTTGTTAAATGGATGATATACAGTAACTCTCTCAAATGCGTACGGCTTGGGACTAGAGGTTGTGTGAATTTTAGAATTTTGCAGATTTCTGGTCATTGCTTTTACATTTTTTAATCAGTAATTTGAATGTCATAAATAATCAAAACTGTAATGAATGCTTACGATTTAATAAAATATTAAAATAAGAGATAAACTAAAAGAATAAAAATTTTAACATGATTAAAATATTAAAAGCCAAAAGTCAAGTTAATAATCAGTAACATATGATTAGATATTCATTATAAAGATTAAGTGTATTTTTCTTAAATTATTCAATGAAACTTGTCTCATAAAGATGATGCATTACTAATTCAAAATTATAAAATAAGGAAGTTTTATTTCAGATTTAGCCAGACTTAATAAACCAATAAAGCTTGATTAATACATAAATATATTTGGTAAGAAGATTGTGATTACCAATGATATCAGCTATATTTTGAATTTTTTCAGAAATAAATTTATCCTTTTTTGAAAAAAACATGATTTAAGTAATATTGACAAAAATTACAAATTAAAATATTTATGGAATTTATATAAAACTAAGAGAGTCAAATTTTGTTACTATATCTGAACTGAATATTTCATTGCTTACATCTATAAATTATGTGAGGATTTCACAGAGTTTGATTTGAGGGAGTCTACTATATTGTATAAAGTCAAGCTTAAAATTCCATTGGGAGAAAAAAAAATGTACTATGGTTCTGAGTATATGCACGTTTTGTCCAACTTAAACTGAGTTTGGGAAAATCCTTTCTGCTCATCCCTTCTGTGGTTTATTGACAATAGAGATTGGAGATATTACTTTTAATTAGGAGATATCTGTCTCAAACCAACTTAAGAGAAAGATCCCAGACCTGTAATTGGATTGTAGTTTTCCTTCCTTGACATGAAAAGTCATTAAACATAAAACAAGCTGATTTCTATCTACAAAAAGTAGTTGTGTGTGTCTGCACGTAAGGAAATAAATTATAATAAAATTTGCATATAACATGAATAAATCTTATTTCTTTCTTGAACTAGAACTTTCATGCTCCATATCAGATGTTTTAATGTTTAATTTCTGATTTGTACTGTATTTGCTTTGTTTTTATGCCCTGTTATGAGAGATTGCTTTAAAAATCTGCATTTTTTTTATGAAAAATTTTTATACTAAATACTGAATATTTTTAATCTATTTTATCTTTGATTAATTCACATATTAGAATACTTTCTTTACAGCATACTATTTTCTTTACAGCAAGGAATATGTTCACCAATGCATCCTGATTTTCATCTTATACATAAAATACTAATAATAATAATAATAATAACCTAGACCCACTATATTTAATACTTATTGCTGAAATAAAGTTTCAAAAGTAGAAAACATTTATATCCAATAATTTGTAAGTCTTAAATTATAAAGAAAAATGAGAAAATATCATTAGATTTTTTTGAAAAAAAAAAAAAAAAAAAATTGGCTTTTTTGAGAAAAAAAACCAGTTGATTTAAACCATGGTTAAAACCAATTGGTTTAAGCCGTGCCAACCGTGGCTACTAATGAAGAGAGGTTTTTTGAAACTGCACAAGCTTATTCAATACTTCTCCACCAATCACTCACACTGACACTATTAATCACTTCTTCTGCAAAATATGAGCTAGGAAAGGGTTTTTCTTTTAGCTCAATCCAAATTAATAATATAAGATATTAAATCGGGATTGATTTTTAGATAGCCATGCTTTACAGCTTTCTTTTTGTTCATAATTTAGAAGTTCACCTCTGTACTTTCGATGTAACAAATACGAACACTACAAGACGACATGGGCAAAACCGCTTGTTCAAATATCTTTTTTAGTTTTGAAAAATGTTGTTTTAACTCTTCATTTTTCATAAGATTTAGCCATACATGACAAGCATCTGCTACGGTGGGGGTAGGGGAAAATAGTACAAAAAGATAACTAAGGCTACTTACTGAAAGTAAATCTAAATAATTTAACATTTTGTTCCTTTTTTGGAGTGGAAAAGGGACAGAAAAAAATCTAGTTTCCTAATAAGACATAAGTTTTTTCAATATATAATTTTCAATTTAATTTACTTATTTTATCTTAAACTAGTTTCATCAGATAAATAGTTATAAAATAGTACCAAAGACTTGGATATTTTCATTTAAGTCTCATGACATAAAAAAACAAAACAAAATTGTATAAAATATTTTGATAATTAAAAAAATATATATTAATGACTGATAAAATACTTTACTTACAGGGTTACTTACTTTACTGTCTGGACTTTTCTCACAGGGTCCTGCTTTTGTTAAATTGGGAAGTTTTTCTTGTCTTTGTAGAAATTCTAGACATAATTTTGTGAATTTTAAATTATCAATGTTTTCAGGTTCTACCCTTCACATATAGAGAAGCTAAGTAATATATTTTTTGGTGAGTTCAGTTGTTTATTAACAGGCCAGATTTTTTTTTTAAATGATTAAATTTGTGAAAAGTTCAATTTGAAGGTGAAATGTCTATTTGAGAGACAAATAATTTTATGAAGGGTCCTGTTTGAGGTTAAAGAATTTTGTGAAGGGTCCTGTTTTAAGATAAATTATTTTATGAAGGGTCCTTTAAAGGACCTAAAATTTTACTAAACATATCCCTGACTTAAGATAAAAAAAAATAGGTATGTAATTTTTTATTTTGTTCTTAAATTCCTAAGACTGAATCCCACTTATTTTTTAAAGATTTAAAATATTTAATATTAATTAATTAGCAAATTAAAATATTAAATAGTACACTGTTAAATTTAATTGTTTATACCATTACTATCCTTATTATCATGCAGATTTTGTTACATGTTAAAGACATAGGTTTTTTCCATTTTTGCCGGTTTTTTCCTTTTTGCCGGCAAAAATGCCAACCCTGAATCAGACTCATTGCATAATTAATTCTCCATTTTTTAGAGGTCAGGGATAGGAGGTTTAATGGAAAGAAATTTGAATTTGAGAGGTTTAAAGATAACGTTAAAATTAAAACATCTTAAAACTTAAGCTAATTTGAAACATAACTGTGGATAAAAAGGAGGAAGAACAAATTATTAGGTTTACTTTTAACAGAATTAGAAAGAGTAGATTTATTAGGCGGTTTATTGAATTTGTTCACAGCAGTATTAATGATAGAAGGATAGAAACCTCTTTTGCAAGCAACAGCTTTTAAGTAATTCAGATCTTTTGGTTGACAAGATGATTTGAGAGAGCATGGAGTGGATTAGAGACAGAAAAAGGTTTTCTATTATAGGTTACTATAAAGCTCATCAGTGTGACGTTACAGACAACTCAACCCCACATTTCCATGGTAACTGGATCAATACAAACCGAGAGAGTTTAGTGTGTGTTAGAGATGCATTATATACCATCAAAAAAGTTTTCAATATGAAATCAGTTGAGTTATCGTTCAAAGGCTGAATTCATTGAACTGGGTTAAGTTTTAAAAGCGATCCACAAGTGTTTGGGCCGAATTGTAATTTGTTTAAATCAGTTGCAGGGTTGAATTTTTAGCTTTACAATAAAACAACAGATTTCATCTCTATCTGTTCTGAACTCTGGTTTGTTTTAACCCAATTTCTGGAGTTGTGACGTTACCACTGATGAGCTCTATTTTGAACTGCATTATGGCATCATAGCATATAAATGTTTTGATACTACAGTGCTAGATGTGGTTCTGTTCCAGAAAATTTAAAAATTATTTGTCATCAATTCTTTGAAGAAAAATTGACAATTTTGTCAGAGAATAGAATCATAAAAATAACTAAAATTTCATCCATGAAACCAAAAAAAAAAAAAAAAAAAAAAGATGTAATTTTGTTTAAATATCAAGAAAAAAAATGCAAATTTCTTTAAACAATTGGGAAAAAAAATTCACAAAAGATAGCAGAAAACCTTAATTTTGTCAAAGAATGCCCCCCCCCTCTCCTCCTCCCTGCAAATGTAATCAAAGAGCTGTTAAAAAATAAATAAATAAATAAATAAAAATAGTGCCAGAAACGTATTTTACATTTCCTTTCTGTTGTAACCTTTCTGTAAATTTGCAGCAAAATTCAGATAAAAAAAAAAAAAAAATCCCTGGTATATATTGCATACTACCATTGCTTCATGGAAGACATACTGAATAGGATTGTTTTTCATGCTCTTAATTGGCGATATACTTTTGATGAAATTTTTTTATATTTGTTGAAACATTGCAATTTAGCTGTACATTTGCTTTCAGATTTTTGAGACTATGTTTAGTATGGGTATTTGCTACATTGCTCCCATATATAATTAACATCTATTAATAATAAAGAATTCAACTTCCACATGTTTTATAATGAAATATAAGCTTTAAATTTCTCTAGAAGTTGACGAATTTGTTTTCTCTTTCAGTTGGGAACTCATCTAAGGGCAAAGAGGAAGAGGGAAGAACTTTCAAATGTGTTGGTCGCCCAGAGAAAAGCTGCTGCCCACAGAGAAAAAGAAGGAAAATAGTTGTAATTATCTGTAATAAAGTATGTTAAATGTATTGTTGAGTAATTTTATTGTGAAATTTGACTTGAATCTAATTTTTATAAGTTCTACATTATACTGTCAACAAAATTAATGAAATTTAATAATTAATATACTATTATTTAATTTAGCAATAAAATAGTGTAACATTAGAATACAGTTGCCTCTCATTAATATGAACTTGTCGAGACCACAAGAAGAGTTCGAATTATGGAAATGATGAGAAGAAAACATGTTGAAAGGAGTACTATTACGATATCACAAAGGAATTCATATTATACTATTTTTTGCAGGATTGGAAAAAAAACCCAGGTTTTTCAAAAAAAAAAAAAAAAAACTTTAAAAAAAATATTTTTTTTTAATTATATATACATGCATATTTATTAATAAAAATAGACATTCATTTATGAGCAGTGTAACTTAATTTTCAAATAATTTAAATTAAGTAATTACAGTGCATTTATATAGAAAATTGAAAAAAATCATATTTTAATTTAAACAGTTTTAGCAAACAGTCTTATATTCAAAGAATTAACTGTTCTACACAGTGAACCATTGATGTCCTGAAAATCTTTATAAACAATCTTTTGATTACTAATAATAAAGATTTGGATGTAGTTTGATAAATATTCTTTTAAACAATTATTCAAATAATAAATTTCAAATACTTCTTAGGATATTTTTTTCTTTGAGTGACAATTTAAAGTTAAAATTTTTTGTCATTAGATTCAGCAGACAGCAGAGGGGAAAAAATCATTAAAATGCTATAACTAGCAACCAGTCTTTAAATTACTCTCTTATATGGTTTCATATTTGGCTTTTAATTCTTCAAGGTAACCTCTCCAATCAAAAAAAAAAAAAAAAAAAAAAAAAAAATCTTTTACAAATTGGGCAAAATATTAAAAGATCATTGTGTTATATTATTAATCACATTAAATAATCTGCATTATTAAAAAAAATTAAATATTTTATATACTAAATATTGAATCTATTTTATCTTTGATCAATTCACATGTCTGAAGTTTTTTCTTTAGAGCAATAGATATGTTCACCAATGTGTACTGATTTTAATCCTATTCATTAAAAAATGACCTAAACCCACTACATCTAATGCTTATTGCTGCAATAAAGTGTTAAAAGTAGAAATTATTTATATCCAATAATCTGAAATTATGAAGAAAAAAACCATTTAGTTAACCCTATGCATACCCCCCCCCCTACTATATCTAATGCTTATTACTGAAATAAAATGTTAAAAGTAGAAATTATTTATATCCAATAATCTGAAATTATGAAGAAAAAAACCATTCAGTTAACCCTATGCATACCCCCCCCCCCCACTATATCTAATGCTTATTACTGAAATAAAATGTTAAAAGTAGAAATTATTTATATCCAATAATATGAAACATGTAAATTATAAAGAAAAAAAAGAAAATGTCATTAGATTTCTTTAAAAAAAAAAACTAGTTGGTTTGAACCGTGGTTAAAACCGTGCCAACCCTGATTTTTTGGGTATACTTTCGGCTGTTATCATTAGAATATGACTTAATAGGAAATTAAAAGATATAAATACATAAACCAATTAAGGGTTTAGGAATAAATTCAAATAAGAAGGTGTGGAGATGGAATTGATGGACAAATGCTGTATTAAAAAAGCGGTATCATATATGGGTGCAAGTTTTCTATCCACGAACAGAGTTCAGTCGTAAAAAATTCTAGAGGGCAGAAAAATCTCCGGCAAAAAAATTATTGTGAAAAAGACACATTTTTGTCAAAAGATCAGAAAGAAAATAAGTTTCCTCAAAAGAGTGGATAAAATGTAATTTTTGTGAAATGATGTGGAAAAAAGAGTACAAATGTACAAGAAAATATAGAAAATGACAACAAAAATAAAACCCTAGTGTGTCAATGCAGGAAAAAAAGCTGTAAGATTAATTAATATTAAATAAATGTAATTTAATATTAAGTCTGTTTATTTAAAAAAAAAACAAAACATGCATACTTATTTGACAAATGATATCCCATCAAAAACATAAATATGAAAGATTGCCAAGTTCCTTACCGGTTTCGCTAATACAAGAAGCGAGATCTGAATGCATACCAAGATTTTTCAAAGCTCTAATCATAGCTCCTGTCATGCATAATGTTCTTAAATTGCTTAAAATAATTTGTTATGTTACTTGATGTTCAATAGAACGACGTGGCAAGTTTTCTGCCACCAACTTTTATCTTTGAGTCTGAGTACAATTTAGTCTAGTATGTCATTGGCAAAGATATAATTAATCAAGTAAGTATTCAAATAAGTATATGGGAGTTAAGGTTATTGATAAGTTAAGGAAGTGATTAACTTGCTCTGATCAAATAAATAGAGAAATTTGAATGAGAGACAAGTAGTGAGTATTATTCTTTCACTTTTTTCCTCGTCCCCCCTCCGGCTTCTGTTAGGGGCTCCTCCACTCATTGGTTTCGCCTTATATCTTTACTGTCACAATAGTTGATCTTAGGACGACTCCGTAAAGCAACTCCCCTTCGGGAATCTTTGGCCGTGGCTGGGGGACCCGGCTCTTTTGTAGGTGTCTAGTTTCTGCGGGTCACCGGATAGGGTGGGGGGACCAAGAGAAGGACCGCTCGGCTACTTGAGCTGGGAATGTACATCAATTTTACTAAAGTAATATAGTACAATAATTACTGCATTAAATAAATTCATTAAAATCGTCATTTCCCTTGTTGCAGCAAAGTATTAATAATAATAAAAATAGAATGCTGCAATCAGTTTTTCAACTTAGAATAGATGAATACAAAAGATGAAATAATAGTCTTACAGAAAACTTGGAAAGTTTAAAAGCATTTCGACGTACTCATAGACATGGGTGTAAAAATCTAAGCAGTAAAATGCTGCAATCTTTTTCTCAACTTAGAATGGATGAATGATAAAGATGGGAAAAAAAAAAATTTAAGTTCTGCAGAAAACTTGTAGAGTTTAAAAGCATTTCGACATACGTAAAAATCTAGGCAGCAGGCAGTCTTTTATCACTAAATTTTGTATTCTTCATTTAAGTTTAATTAGAATGCTTGGAAAAAATTTAGATGTAAAATAAGGAATGAAATTTAGTGGTGAAAAACTGCCCACTGGCCTTTTTGATTTTTTTTTTTTTAAATCCCTGCCCATAGATATTTTTAGAAAAATAGCCTTTTAAATCAACATTCAAACATGCTTTCTAGATGCTAATAGAGATGTAAATTTTCTGGAAAAATATAAGTGGCGGAAAAAAACTGGTTTTTTTTTGGAAAAATTGATTTTTCGTGACTGTTTCTCCCAAATGAATTAAATTTTCTAAGAGAACATTAAATAATAAACATTTTTTCCCATTTATATGTATTAAATGAAAATTATTTTCACTTTATATTACAAAATAAAAAGAAAGTAGCAAAGCCTGCTTTTAAAAGTTTGGTTTTTTTTTTTTTTCCATAGCCTAAGAATTTTTATTTAACGCTATTGTTTGTTATATCATATCTCTGTTGAAATGATTTTTCAGTTGCATGTTTAACTACCAATTGACCTAATGTAAAAACCTCAGCCACTATGTCTGCAGTTTGGAATGAAATAAATTATGCATTCCATTTACATAAGTATAGTAAATGATACTAGTTTAAAGAAATTATTGCAGTTTTGTCATTATTATGAATATCAGTATTCAAAAATTCCATTGTTTGTTTAAAAAATGTATATTTTTACATTATTACTTTTTTTTTTTTTCTTAGAATTATAATTTTATTTCCTTTATAAAATATGTTTAGTTTTGGTATAGCTTTCCAATCTTAACTCAAAAAAGTTTTGATTTAGTTTTTTAATCTAAATTCAAACAAAACTAAGTTTTACTTTAGCTTACTCAGGTCTGCAACTAAAAAACAGCGTAGGATTTATTGACTGTTAGATTTTTACTCACTGAAACCAGAAAAATATTAAGTTTAATTAAATGTAATTTTTTTTCTTTTTACCCTGAAATCTGGTATTCTATTCTTGAGTAAGAAACCATATTCAATAATGTTTCCACATGGTAATTTTATATTTCTAAGAGTGGAACTCAAAAGTTATGAAAACAGAACACTACAAATAGGAAATGCTCACTATTTGAGGAATTAACAAAAGCAGTTACATACAGAGATAAACTTCTACTGTGCTTTAGAAAACTACAAAAATTCAAAGTTTAATCAAGAGGGAAAGTATAATTTATAACATAGTTACTTGTAATAAAATATGGGTTTTTTTTCATCGAAGTTGTACTTTTCTAATGCAAACTGCCCATGTTTTTGCAACATTACTCTACATTATAAAGGTCAATTTTAGATTCAACACCTTGAAAAAACATTCAATTAATCAGCTATAACGAAATATTGAAAAATGCAGCATAGTAGTGCCACCTATAGGGCAATTTACACCAAAAACTAAACAACATTAATATATATCAGAAACTGTCTGAAGCTGTAGTTTGATTTTTTAAAAAAATCGTCCTTGAGGTAAAGCTATTGCGATAATCATGAATAATGCAGCATAGCAGCGTCATCTGTTAAGCAATTTACACCAAAAAGTAATGAACACGAAGTTATGTCAAAGATTAACTTAATCTGAAATTTTATAAAAATACATACATTAGTTTGAGATAGAACTATTGTGGAAATTATGAATAATGCAGCATAGCAGCGCCATCGGCTTGGCGATATACACTAATAACTAAACTTTCAGCAGTAGATCTTCTGAGGCTTTCTTTATGGACTAACAGACAATGAAGTAACATTTTTATTCTGTTCTGTTGATTTGGGAAGTTCACCACTATCGACTTGGCTTACTGATAGTCATATGAAGATAGTGGCACTTGATTGTCACAAACATTTCCACTATAAACTTTAGGTGATTCTTTCTCCTTTTGGTACTAAGTTTCTTATACAAACACTAGTTTCTTGGCCATCTGGAGGTTTACATGAGTATAATCAGGATTTGCTTCAATGAGTTCTACTTCTTGGATGATTGGTTCATATTTTGCACAAACATGGTTCCTTATGAATACAGGATCAGGGTGGGACAACCAAGTAGGCAATGAGCAACCATTGTAGGATCTCCTAATATGACTGGAGTCATTCATGTGGTGTAGAATTGATTGCTGTACATAAGAGTGAGCGGATGGAGTAATGTGATTCAATATAGTAGAGCAAATTGAAAGAAATCACGATTCAATATATTCATATTAAAAACAGCATATCTCTTGATGGAAAGATTTTATTCTTGTGTTGATCCAGTTGTTCTGCTTTTTCGGCGGTGAGTTTTATTATTCCTGGGATCCTGGGATCGATGCATATATGCATTAAAATTTATTGACCTTTTTATCGGGAGGAGGGAAGGATGAAATAAACAAAAATGCGAGTACAAACCAGGCCAAATAAAGCAAATTTCTTTGAAGGATTGCAGGAGAATACACAAATTTCCCCGAAGGGTCTCAAAATAAAAACTGAATTCATCAAACAGTCGTGCAAAAAATACTATTTTCTTCAGAGGATCGTGGGAGATAACGCAGTTTTCGTGAACAAGTCGCAGAAAAATACTCAAATTTTTATTGAAAGATCGTGGAAAATACTTGAATTTTGTAGAAAAATCATGGGAAAATATGCGAATTTCAAAAGATTAAATAGAGAAAACTCTTTCCAATCCAGCAGTAGAACATACAGCTGTATGTAACTGTTTTATGATATTAATGGCATTTTTATCAATGTGTTTTTCAAGGCTTAACCACCATGATAAAGGTGTTATTTCCACTTTGATTCTCCAGTGGCAAATTTATGATTGGTAACTGCATCAAACATATAATCTGAGAATGAAGCTGACTTAGCTTTATAGTTTATAATTATTGGAATTAGTTCAGGACATAATTTGGCAGCAAGGTTCATGCCTTTTTCTGTCTCATTAATTTTAAGTGATTCTCCTTTAAAACGTGGATCAGTGATGTTTGCCAAGAAATGTGCAGGGGTCATGGCCATTTCACATGTCTTCTATAGCTTTTTCAATGTTTTTTTTTTTTTTTTTTTTTTTTTTTTTTTTTTTTTTTTTTTTTTTTGTAATCATGGTAAGATTACTAGCAGCACATATGTCTGACATTTTTTTTAAAAATCTTTCTAAACTTCAACTACATCACTAATAGTACAATTATTTCTCTGAGCTTTGTCACATGCAACTGCAGTAGGTTTAAGCCTTTGGATATAATCTTTGGAAGTGGCAGGAACAGGGTCTACAGGATTGGCTGTTTGGACAGTAGAGTGAGGTTCCGCACTGGCAGTAGGAGATGGCTGCTATAAAGGAGGGGGGCACCACTGTTGGAGATTATCATAGGTACTACCAGCTGGCAGACTTGGAGTGCACTCTTGGGGTCAGAGATAATCCACTGGGAGCGTCGAGATGGATGTTGCTGGGGTCGGAGATTATCCCTGGCTCACGACAGAGTAGTTCAGATGCTGGACTATTAGAAATGAGGCTGTTGGCAGCAGGAGATTTTGGAGACATCAGGCTGAAGGGCAGGTGTGTCGTCAGAGGGAGGAGGGCAGCTGGTGGACACCAAACAGGGCATTGGAGAGGCTAGGCAATGTGGTTTGTCCAGTGACGGGTGGCACACTAATAGTAGAGTTTGCAGCTAGAGACACATCAGAGGCAATTGTCATAAATTTAAAATTTCTCTTTCTATCCTAAAATCTGGTATCCCATTCTTGAGTTAAGGCCCCTGTCCTCGCTCGAGGAAATGCTCGCGAGCTAATGCTATTCCTATGGGGAAGCATTTTTCTAATAACTCTTTCGCATTTTCACATTTTTGAATAATTTTTTTTTTGCATTGGATAGCTGAGGTGCATGCCGATAGCGCACCTTTTTTACTTTTTCGATTTTGGCTGCAGATATTTTTTACAAGGTTAGTTTCACTTTTAAAACCGGTTTCGAAACTGAAAGTGCTTTTTAAAAAATATATCTGCAACCAAAATTGAAAAAGTAAAAAAGGTGCGCAATTGGCATGCACCTCAGCTATCCAATGCAAAAAAAATTATTCAAAAATGTCAAAATGCGAAAGAGTTATTAGAAAAATGCCTCCCCATAGGAATAGCATTAGCTCACGAGCGTTTCCTCGAGCGAGGACAGGGGCCTTAAGAACCATATCCAAAAATGTTTCTGTATTGTAATTTCATAATTCGAAGAGTGGATCTCAAGAGATATGAACTATAAAACACAACACTACAAATAGAAAATGCGAGGAATTTGTGAAAAAAATAAAAAAAAGCAGTGACAGAGATAAGCTTCTACTATGCTTCACACAACTATTAAAATTGAAAGTTTTATCTAGACAGAAAGTATAATTCAAAACATAGTTATTTGTAAAAAATTGTTTTTTTTTTTTTTTTCTTCATTGCAGTTATATATCTCTAATGTAAACTCTCCATGTTTTGCAATAATACTATATGTGATGGAGGGAAATGGAGGTTATTTATAGATTTAGGACCCTGAAAAAACATTCAATTAATCAGCTATACTAAAATCGTGAAAAATGCAGCATAGTAGCACCACCTTTAAGGCAATTTACACCAAAAACTAAACATTAATATGCTTCAGGAACTGACTGAATCTAATCATGCTTTAGTTCTTGAGAAAAGCTATTGCGGTAGTCATGAATAATGCAGCATAGCAGCGTCACCTGTGAAGCAATTTACATCATAAAATAATAGCATCAGATTATTTCAAGGATTAAAAGAATCTGAAGTTTTATGAAAATATATACATTAGTTTTTGAGATAGCTTTTGTGAATAATGCAGCATAGCAGTGCCATCTGTTGGGTGATAAATACCAATAACTAAAAAGCTCCAGTTTATATCAAGGTGTAACCAAATCTAAAGTTTTGTGAAATTATATGCATCGCAAAACTTTTGTCACATACAGACTCACATACAGAGTGACAGACATTTCCCAAAATCCATTAAATCGTGTTCAGGACCTTCTAAAAGATATACATTCACCGGAAATCAAAAATTTTCACTAATTCAATGCTTACTTCTTATAAAGATAGAAGAAAGTAAAAAATGCAAGCTTCAAATTTTGTTATAATTGTAATTTTACTATTTCTATTAATTGGCATATTGAAATAATTTTGCACATCAATACATAATTTTTACATTTGTACATAATTTTTAACAACAGAAGTTGAATTTAATTATATGTATCTCGATTTTTTTCATGCAATTCTGTTTTTTGGTAATTGTGAACTTTTATGTGTAATTATACAAAATATATTCTGAATTTGTAAATTAGAAATTATTCCTATATTTAGGTAACTATTTGGACATTACTCATAGCATTTGGTTACAGGACTCGGGCTATCTGCCGGCTAAAATTCTGTCATGTATGCTAATGGCACCTGGTGCATGTAAAATCCGTCGTGGGTGTAAAGTAGGGATGGGACGAATAGTGATTTGGCCGAATAGCCGAATACCGAATATTCGGCCAAAGTTTAGGCCGAATACCAACTTTTTTTTTCCAATACAGAAAATAAATTTTGATTATACATAATTTAATATATAGGAGCTCATTAATAATTATTACTCTTAAATGTGCTTTTAAAAGTATTTTTAAATTTGAAAAACTTATTTTAACACAAAAAAAATTATGAAATTGCATTATATTATTTTATCTTAATGTACATCAAATTGATTTTTAATAAGTCAGGATGGAAAGATATTTCCATTAAAATATGAAGAATGTACTTCACTTTTACTATCAAATGATACTTTTAACCTTTCTTGCATCCAAAATGAATAATATTCTTAATCTCTCTCTCTCTCAGAACTCACGAGAAGATATTTTCTGAAATAACCTTTAATAAAGTAAATTTGATCATTTAGAGTTTGTATCCCTAATGATAAATAAATTCGTAAGAACGAGACTGTTCTGAAATCAGTTGCCAAGCTTTAAACTACAAATTATGTTAAAGCAAAAGGTTATGCTTAAAGTAGAATGCATATGTTAACAAAATCTTTGGCATTTGAATCGGCACATGCAACATTCAACTTCAGTATTCCATTTATTCAACAAGCATTAAAAGGATAAACAGAAATTGATAACAACATGAATGAAGGAAGATGTAAATTAAAAATTTATACATAATAATGTTACATATTTAAGTCAGTAATTATGCAAGTAATTAAAAGTGAAAACTATAGAATAAAAAAATTATTTTGTTCAGTATTTAGAATTTGTTTAAATATTTATAAAACCATCTTCATAAAGCAAGTTGTGTTATCTAATGCGTATCTAGTTTGATACCAGTTCTGTTTTCAGATGTACTGTTGTATTTGGAATAGTGATATTTGATATTTAATTTTGAAAATGAATCTTCTTTAATAGACCTAGTGAATGAATTTTTTCATTTCTTCCTTTTTAGAAAATAAGTTATGAATTTCATAAGAGCCTTTTTTATACGTGTATGGAATTTGAAGACATTAATAAATATTTGAGTGTTTTAAAATAAGGCAGTTTTTTTTTTTTTTTCTATAAGTGTTTTTGTATCTTGAATTGTAATATATCATTCTCTAATGAAGACATTTCCTGTACAATTAAATCTCCAATTTGGCAGCAATTTCTAAAATATCACTAACTTTTATAGGAAATACAGTATATTTCTTAGTATTTAAATAACTATATATTTTGTAAGTAAGAAAGGGAAAGACTTCATGAATGAAGCAGCAAATTTAGATTAGAAAAAAAAAAATGCAAGAAATGAAATTCTTTAAATCTTAAATTTATTTGGCAAGATATCTTTCACTATTCGGCGAGGTTTTAGCAATATTCGGCAAGATATCTCTAAATATTCGGCCACAGGTATTCGGCCGAAGTATTCGGTCAACAAGCCTTCAATATTCGGCCAACCGAATATTCGGCAAAAGGGCCGAATAGGCCGAATACCGAATAGTGGCCGAATATTCGTCCCATCCCTAGTGTAAAGTCCTCCAAGTTACCTGTGAATTATACCTCCAGAGGTGCCTTGCCAGGTGAAGGTCTTGTCATCTGATCAAGGTTGGTTCTAAATTACGAGACCAAATTGAGTAGCCGTTTGCAATAAAAACAACAGGAGATAACGTTAAGCAACCGTCAAAACAAAGTATGCTAGACTGAGAAGCAAGTACTGCAGATGTTATGATGCGTGAAGCGAAGGAATAATGTTTTTTGCTGCTGTCACCCGCCCCGATACCAGGTATCTAACCCGTTAAGCTGAGGTAACTCGGCAGGTAGGGGCCTGGTCATCGGTTAGAAAGAAAGAAAGTTCTGTAATCCACCACAGCTGATGCTGTGTTGAGTGACGTTCGCAATTGTTATACACAAAATCTCTAAATTCGGTTGCCTTAGGGCGAAGATCATTCGCATTCCAGAAGCAAATGGTGAAAGAATTAAATTCCTGTTAAAAGGGAACATAACAAAAAGGATTGGTTCAAACTTGGGGTTTACGTAGCGGATCATAGATGGCGCTACTCCATCCAAATTGGATACCGGAACACTGTAAAATGTTCCGATAGAGGATCGAAATTTGGTCAACTTCCGAGTGTGCTTCTCGGAGTACCGGCAGTGCTTTTTGTAAAGCACTGTAAACAGTAGTAGGATTGAAAGACTTTTGAAAAGCTAAAAGCATGTGAATGAAGCCTGTGGCCGAATCTGCACTGGTGCTGGGGACCGGCAAATTTTGAGGGATTTTATTCTCTTTAAGTGGGGCGCTGCTACGTCCGTTAGCAATGCCCGTATAAGTTTGGGCTGGGTGAGCCATTTTACTGTCGAATTTTTCCGTCTGTTTAGGTATATTTACATTTTTGCTGCTGGTTTTATTATTATTTTTTTTAAATTAGAGATTGGTTTATTTTTTTCATTAGTCTTAGGGAACCTAGGGCAGCTTCGAAAGTTAGCCGGATGGCTTCCACCGCAATTGGCACAAGTGCAAGGTTCTTCGAAAGATTTTTTGCAATCTTTTGTTTTATGCTCCGCTATGCATTTTATGCAGCGTTTTGGAAGATTACATACGGTTTGGGAGTGAAAAAACCCTGACAATTGTGACATTGCACTGGCCCTTTTTTTCCCCAATATTTTTCGATGCTGACCTGAGTTCCATAAATTTCAGTCAGGTTGAAAATTTCATCTATATCCCTATCTTGTAGTTTTGGTATGGTTAGTAAATATAGTGGCATATACTTTTTATTAGATATAGAGTCCCTATATATTTGTGTTATGGTTACATTATTGAACCCTTCTTGATTAATGGCTATTTGTATACAATCGATGCTAGTGTTAGAAGATGGTAGTCCTCTGAGGACCACTCTAACTGGTTTTTCCTCATCTAAAAGGAAGGATTTAAATTGTATTTTGCAGCCCAAAAAGTATTTTTGCACAGTTCTATAATCTTCCTGATTTTCGACTTTAATTTTTAGGAATCTGCCCTTCATTTCTGAAATGAATCTGTTATCTATTAAGGTTTTAATTTATGAAATCATTGTATGCCAGGCTGGTGGCGGAATTATGAAAAATGGCGGGATATTAGGTTTTTTTAACCAATCTAGAATTTGAATTTTCAATATTGGTTTCCATATCAGATTCCTCATCTGAATTATTGCTAAGTTTTGCTTTATTCCAATGAAAGTCCGAGTTCTTACAAATGTCATGAGTACATAGTCATCAAATACTGGATATTTACTTTTTATTATATCTTTTAACATCTGAAAGATATTCGGTTGTTGGTTTATAAATGTTCCATGAAACTGGTTAATTCCATTTTTATTACAGCATCAAAATAGTCATCTGTTGGTTTCATTAAGGATCCGCTAGAGATTGTAGCCAATTTTTTCCAGAAAAGTGGACAACTTTAGTAAAGCTGCCATATTTTTGTGCTTTTTCTGGATCTTTCTTCTTAACTTGGTATGTTATATACCCTGTATATAACATATTTCTAACAATTCTTTTTTTAATTTCAATATTTCACCAAAACTTTCCTCATTTTCTTCAAAATGATTGACAAATCCAACGACTGCATTTGCGAATTCTTCCTCATTCTTGATATTTGATTTTTTTGATCACCTTTTTTCTTTGCATGGTGCAAAGTGTTTTGTCTGTGTTTTGAAATTTTTGAAGATCATTTAAGATGTCTGCGCTTAGAGTTTGGACATCTTTCTCAGCTAGGCAGTTGCTGTTTTTAAATATGTCACTGGCATTGTGACCCATAATTAAAGATTTGATTCTTTGAGTCACTGTAGTGGGAAGAGGATGGTCATAAAATCTTCTCATTCCTCGAATTTTTGAAAAATAGTTTTCAGGAACATCCTGCTTGCATCTTGATGCCATAATATAAGAGTAGCCTTCAGATTTTAAGTCATCATAAAGACCTCGGAGACTGGTTATTGATATAAAAAATCCTTTCTGGAAAGGCAGCAGACTGACTATTTTCGTTTTTGTTTCTCATTCTTTTATTTTTACCTTTTCTATCGCTCTCATACTGTTAATTAGATTATATAGCTTTTCTAGAGCTTCGTCTTGTTCATTAAGAAAATTGCCATAGACACTTTTTAAAAAATAAGTTTGACAAAATGGAAATTATGAGTTAAGAACATCAAAACCATTGTTTATAATCTCTAACATTTCTCCTACATGTTTAAATTCGGGGAAGTTGTAGGAAATTGATTTTGCAACTGTAGGGGAAAATAACTCTGCAGCTTTTCTGATATTCTGTCTTTCAGTTCTAACTGCAAGAATGTGTTTCATAGTTAGCTTATGCACATACTGCAAGTCTTCTTCCCCGCTTTGTATTTTAATTTTATTAAAGGTTCTTTGGGGATCAATTGTCCATTTTTAAGTTTATAGCCATCATCAATTAAGTGATTCCTTAGTAATTTTAAAGCGTGGGGGAATGTAAAATAATTCCCATATTTCTCTCTTCAGATGATAGATTTTTCATTGCTAAATTATTTGGCGATATATTTAAATCACTCACGAGTTTTCTATTTGATGGTCCCATATCACAGATGAATCCTCTAATTTTGAATCCAGTTTTTCCAACACTAGAATTGTTTCTAATAGCAGGTCCTCTGTTATTACTTTATCAAAATGATAAAATATTGGCTGCATCCATTTTCCAACTAAACTTCTTACAACTATAACCTGTACATTATTATGCGGCCCCTTAATTATTTCATCAATTTGATCGAAACATAGTTCACTTTTAGACTTCATTTCATCAAAGCTAAGAATGACATCTTTTTGATATTCTTGAAACAAAGTTGCTTGCACTTTTACCCTGACTCAGGTTAATAAAGCCCAGTGGAACTGAAAACTGCATAAGATGCCGTTTTATTGTGATTTCACTGGGAAGAGGAAATTTCAATACATCTTTAACAAATATCATAGCTTTATTACAGATGCTTAGAGTAGTGATGGGCGATTTCGATTTTTTTAAAAATCGATTTAATCGATACTGGCCAACTCTATTTAATAGATAGTTTAAAATTTTTAATTTATTTCTCTGAAGGTAATATGTTTCATTTTCCTTCAAAAGTCAAAGATAAAGTATTTGGATGTGCCAATCCTAAAATTTCTTCTATTTCATGCATGTTAAAACTTCCAATTTAACTGTCACATTTAACTTAATGTCCATCATGTGGATTCAATAAGCATAAGTTCATTGACGTATGTGCATTTTAAAACAAAATATTAGCACTTCATTATCCAAACAAAATGTCCCCCAGGGGAATACCTACTTTAGGTATTTACGGGTTTCATGACCCCGGGCTCCTGAGCAATCTTTCTCCTTTCCTTTTTTCTTCTCTTTTTTAGTTGTCTATCCTTTTCTCTTTGTTTCACACTTTTTAATCTTCTCTTTTCAGTTGTTATCCCTCTCTGTTCTTGTTCATGTTTGATATTTATACTAACTTTTTTGTTAACTTGGTTCTTTGTTCTACTAACACTGTTATTGTTCTTTTTGTTCGGAAAAAAAAAAAAAAAAAGAAAAGAAAGAAAAATTAAAAATGTTTAAAGACAAAAAATACACCATTTTTTTAAGCTCCCTCGTATATAACTTTTTTTACAATACTGGTTTTTTTATACACGTGAGACACCCTGGGTGTTGAGGTTTCTTCTAACCTCATCGACTCGTTTCATCCTCTTTAGGATGATATCGAGTCCCAGGGTGCAGGGCATCTCCGAGCTTCGGTTCCGAGTACGGGGGGCACCATGCTTGCATGGTGGTGGTTAGGAATAACACCGGAGGACTGGTGCCTTTCGACGTAAGGGCCGGCTGTAGGTTGGACAGAGCTGTAAAGGCTTACCTACGGCTACCCATTCTCCCTGGAAAAGAACTAGAGCTTCGGAGATGCTATCGAGTTTAACCCAATGTTCGAAAAACGTGGGGGGTCTGTTGAAAATAGTTTTCGCCCTTTTGAGACCTGCACCAGACGTAACGGTAAGAAGAAGGGTCGGTGACCAGGCCCGATCAGGGCCGTAGCTAAGGGGGCGCTATGGGCGGCTCAGCCCCCCCTAAAATATTTTGAGCCCCCCCCCCTGGAAAAAGTTCCAAGGTCACTAAATGTTTCGAAAATTCAAATGAAATTCTGTTCAAAAATCTAATTTAGTTTTGAGACCCTTTCACAGTTTTGCAGAGTTACTCAATTGTATCTAAAATACGTGTTTCAACACTCCCTCATTCTATTGGTACATATGAAGCTAACAGGATGTTTAATTTTGCACCAGTTATACATTCAAAATTTTCATCATCCTATACTTTTCTTAGCATAAAATGAAGTTACTACAACAGTTTAATGAGAAACATAGTACCTACAATGTGAATATGCACTAATTTATCTTTCTGCATTAGAGAGAGAACAAAAAAATATGAGCCCCCCCCCCCCTACATTCCCTTGAGCCCCCCCCCTATATTCCCCTGAGCCCCCCCCCTATCGTACACTTCTAGCTACGGCCCTGGGCCCGATGCCTGGCGTTTTATATATATCTCACTCAATTATGGCTACAAATTTAGGGAATAAAACATGTGATGTGGAGGCCCCACAAGCTAATAAAGGAAAAAGTGATTTTTTGAGTTCTGCGGTAACAACCACGTCTTGGGCTGACAGAGTAGAATCTGCTCTAGTTGACAGTCCCCAAACACATTCTGTGAATATAACTGAAAGATTTTTTGTCGTAAAACGTACAGAGGGGAATTTTCACCAAACCTCTCCTTTCCTAATTCATAAATCTATCCAAGGATTGGTTGGTAAGCTGAAGAACATAAAAAAACTGCGATCTGGTGAACTTTTTGTCGAAGTTAGCAATAGCCAACAAGCGGCAAACTTAAAAAAATGCACACATTTTGCAAATATTCCTGTTTCTGTTTCTCCACATAGAACTCTTAATACTTCTCGCGGAGTGATCTCTGAATTGGACCTCCTGCATGTTAATGAAGATGAAATATTAGAAAACTTAAAGGAACAAAATGTTATAGCTGTTAAACGAATAAAAATTTTCCGTAATGATGAACAAACACCAACCAATAAAATACAAATACCTATTAAACATATTATACTTACTTTTGGCTCACCTAATTTACCCAAATCTATAAAGGCTGGATACTTATCATGTTCCATTAGACCATACATCCCAAACCCTATACGTTGCTTTAAATGTCAACGTTTTGGGCATTCCAAAATTTCTTGTCATGGTAAATTGACCTGTGGTCGGTGCGGTACAGTTGATCATGAAAGTGACAACTGCAATGCTGCCGCTCACTGTGTAAACTGTAAAAAAGATCATCCGTCATACTCAAAATCTTGTGAAATGTGGAAAAAAGAAAAAGAAATGCAGACAATACGCACAAAAGAAAATATATCCTACCCTGAAGCTAGAAAAATAGTTGAATCCAGAACACCCATAGTTGGTGTCTCATATGCCGCTGCTTTATCTAAAACAAACCGTAAAACCCATCAAACTATTGCAACTCAAACAGATTTCCCTGTAGAAATAAATTTCAAACCACAGCAAAAAGATACCTTGGCTAATAAATCTGGTAAGACAACTACATCTACACAATCTATGCCTTCAAAGTCAATAAATTCAATTTCTCCCAAATTGCCACAAAGTACCTCTTCTAATTCCTCTCAGTCCTTATATCCTAATTCCCTTACTCCTAAACCCCCACTTAATAAAAGATGTTCTCAAAACATGACTAAACCACCATCTCTAAAGTCAAACATTAGATCTGATATTGAAAAACATACCCTACGTATTAAATCAGCTGCACCAATTGAAAATCCACCCAAAAAGAAAAAAAATAAGACATCTAGAAATGAAACCCATCAACAACAGAATCAAAAAGATGAAACACATGGATGAGGATGCCTTAAATCTTCATCCTGAAAGGGATGAAGTATTGGACGATGGAGATAGTAGCATGTCTACTACCTCCGAAACAAATGACATAGATATACATATCTAACATTCCTTTCATGTCTAATATCATCTCGTGGAACTGCCGTGGTTATCACAATAAACATGACGAAATCCGTAATATCCTCTCTGACCATCAACCACTATGCCTAGCTCTCCAGGAAACCCATTTAAGACCTATTGACTAAGCGAAATTACGCAACTATGCAACTTACATAAAAGACTTTACAGGTAGTGACAGGGCCACTGGTGGAGTGGCTCTCTTTATTTCTCGTCATTTACCCCATTCACAAATCAACTTAAATACCAACTTACAAGCAGTTGCAATCAGAGTTCATATAAACAGACTTATTACCATCTGCTCTATTTACTTACCACCAAACACTTCTATTCAGCCAACAAATCTTGATAGTCTCCTTCTTCAACTCCCCACTCCTTTCATCATTGTGGGAGACTTTAATGCCCACAGTCAACTATGGGGTAATCATGACTCTAACCAACGTGGCGATATGATAGAGAAACTAATATCTGACAATGGCTTATGCCTACTCAATAATGGAGATCATACTTACTTTCATGAACCATCACGCACTTTTCATGCAATAGACCTCACCATCTGCTCCCCATCACTTTATCCATATTGGAACTTCTGGGTTTCCAATGACCTCCACGGCAGTGACCATTTTCCAATCTTTATTTCACAGACTACTCCTGACAGGGATTCTAATATGTGTGCTAAATGTTATATCTATGACAGAGCCAATTGGCCAACTTTCACAGACCTTGCCAAAATTACAAGTGATATGACCACAGGTAACATAGACGATGCACTTGATAATATCACTCAATGTATTATCAGAGCTGCAGATATTAGTATACCTAAAACTTCCTTTAATTCTAGACATAGGAAACCATGGTGGAACAGTGAATGTCAAAAGGCGAAAAAAGAGCAACAGAAGGCATGGGGCAAATTCCGGAGGTATCCTAATGATGCTAACTATATTGCATATAAAAAGGCAAAGGCAGAAGCTAGAAAAGTGCGGCGTATAAGCCAACGTGAATCCTGGATAAACTACATCTCTAGCATTAACTCCAACACATCAAGTAAAGAACTCTGGAATAAAGTGAAAAAATGTATGGGACTGTACTCTGAAACTCATATCTCTATTTTAAAACAAAATGGACAAACCATTGCTTCACCTAAGAACATCGCTGACACAATAGGAAATACCCTAGCATCTATATCAAGCTCTGACTCTTACTCGGAACCTTTTTTAACTTATAAAAGACAAACTGAAAGAACAAGGCTTAATTTTAATTCTCATCACTCACATGCTTATAATGAACCATTTATTATTTCAGAGTTGATAAAATGTTTGAAGGAAAGTCGTTTATCTGCCCCAGGCCCTGATGGGATTACTTATACTATGCTCAAGCACCTTTCTCCTTTCTCTCTCAATAATCTCCTATCTCTTTTTAACAGGATATGGATTGAGCAGAGTTTTCCAAATGCTTGGTGCAGAGCTATAATTATACCTTTCCCTAAACCAGGGAAAGACACAACTAATCCCAATAATTACAGGCCTATTGCCCTTTCTAGCTGCCTTTGCAAACTTCTTGAAAAGATGGTCAATTGGCCGCCTCATGCATGTTTTAGAAACGAACAATTACCTTGCCGCTTTTCAAAGTGGATTTCGACGTGGTAGGTCTACTATCGATAATTTAATTCATCTTGAACACTACATTCGGACAGCTTTTCTTAAACAGGGTTCATACTCATCAGGGGAATATGGGATTCCTGGGAAAATCAGGGGATGAATTTTAGTTTGTAAAAATAAGGGGAATCTCAGGGGATAATACAAAAAATTTCCCAAACCTGGGAAAACTTGCCAAAATGACAGTCTATCCTGTGAAATTGAGGGCAATCGTTACTGTTCGCGTGCGTTAGTATCATATGTAATATCAAAATGTCATTAATTGTTGATATGGAGAAATTGTACATCCCGGAAAATACATCAGGGGATTCTCAGGGGATTTTTTCTTGGAAAATGAGTATGAACCCTGTTAAACGCAGACATTTGGTCTCAGTATTTTTTGACATGGCGAAAGCCTATGATAGAACATGGCGTTATGGCATCCTCCGCGGCCTTTTTAATCTGGACTTTCGAGGGAATCTCCCTATTTTTATTAAAAACTTTCTTGCTATTCGTCTATTTCAAGTCCGAATTGGTGGAGTCTTATCTAGGTTTTATGAACAAGAAGAGGGTGTTCCACAGGGCAGTGTCCTGAGTGTCACCCTCTTTGCTATTAAAATAAATGGTATTCTCAGTCAACTCCCTCCTTCTGTGAAGGGAGATTTATACGTTGACGACTTCCGGATTATGTGTATGGGAGAGGATATGCGTTTTATCAAAAGACAGTTGCAAATTGCTATTAGAAATATTCTTAATTGGACTAATAAAAATGGTTTTGTTATCTCTGATGACAAAACTTCTTGTGTGCACTTTTGTAGACGTAGGGATCTGCATCCAGACCCTGAAATTTTTATCGGATCAACACAAATTCCTGTTGTAGACAACGTCCGCTATCTAGGCCTCTATTTTGACAGTAAACTTGCATTTTTACCTCATGTTTTACAACTACGGACAAAATGTGAAAAAACGCTAAATTTAATTAAGGTACTTTCTAATACTTCTTGGGGAGCAGACCGTACCTCTCTTCTTAAGATCTATCGTGCTGTCATCCATTCAAAAACTGACTATGCCTGCCAGGTCTATGGCTCTGCACGAAAGTCTGTTCTTAAGAAACTTGACACGGTGCACCATAGCGCACTTCGTGTTTGCTCTGGTGCATTTCGCACATCACCAGTTTTAAGCTTATATGTTGATTGTAACGAACCTTCACTCTACCATACTCGTGAAAAACTTTCGTTAGATTTGTTTTACCGTATTCTTTCACATCCCGGCCATCCACTTCATACTTTAATTTTAAATACTGACAATGATATTCATTACCAGCATCGCCCATCTTGCATCCCACCTTTTGGTGTCAGAATGAGAAGCATAACCAATAATAGCCCTCTGAGTAACATTGAGGTGAGCACTTGTCCACTGCATATTTATCCTCCTTGGCACCCACCGATATTAAAACCCTTCATCCTTTAAAAAATTACGATAAAAAGAATTTACCTGCTGCTGCTTTTCAACAATTATTTGCTGCACATCGTGCAGAATATAGGAATTTTACCGACATTTATACGGATGGCTCAAAGAGTGGAAATAAAGTTGGTTGTGGCGTTTTTTATAATAATGTTTCATTGAGTTATCAACTTCATCTCTCTGTTTCTATATTTACAGCTGAATTAATCGCAATAGAGAGAGCCATGGTACACATATCTAATCATCGTGACACATCCTTCATCATATATACTGACTCAAATAGTTCTATTGACGCACTTAAATCTTTTAAAAGACATGCTTATGTCACTGCCATCCTGGATTTTTATATTAAATTGACTAGACGAGGTTATAATATTTTATTTTGCTGGATACCTGGACACATGGGTATCCCTGGTAATGAAAAAGCAGACGAGGCGGCAAAACTTGCTCTTAATCCATTATACCATAAAGTACCATTCTCAGACGCTAAACTAATTATAAACCACTTTATTCATAATAACTGGCAAGAAAGTTGGAATTTAGAAATAAATAATAAACTACATTATATCAAACCAGTTATCTTGAACTGGCCTCCGAACTATCCAAGAAAAACAGATGTTCTTCTGACTCGTCTGAGAATTGGACACTCTAGGATGACTCATAAACATCTTTTATTGAGGGAGGATGCACCCATGTGTCCACACTGTCATTTTGATTATATTACCATCAGGGTTGGGTTTTTGCCGGCAGAAAGTGGTTTCTGCCGTGCTAGTGGCAGAAAGTGGTTATAACCGGTTTTAACCGGCAGAAACTGGCAACAACTGGCATAAAGACATTCTGTGACATTATCTCTGATTTTTTTTAGTAATATTAAATTTATTAAGTAGTTCATCCTTAAATAATTAGTACTTAAATAATTCAGAATAAATATATGCACATAAATAAAATATTGTGGATAGTTTTAATTAAAAAAAAAATTGATTTTTGAAAAATTGAATAATGTAACACTTTTTTTTTTTTTTTTTTTTTTTGTTACATATGCATATGTAATTTATTTTAAACAATTATTTTAAAATCTCAGTTTAAAAAACAAAATAGAAAACTATATGCAATGCTTGTGTTAAATAAAGCACTGAAAAGAAAAAAAAAAGCATTTACTCAAAATATTTTTCTGTAATCTAACATGATTTAATAATAACATAATAAATAAGTAATAAAAAAACTCTCTCATAGAATTGTTATAGTGATATGTGGATCTAGTAATTCTTTGGATTTTGAAAAGATTTCATTTAAATACAGTATTCAAAAGAATAAATCTGACTTCTCACAAAACAAATTGCAGAACCTTGCTTAAAAACAAAAGTAACAATATGATTGGCAAAAAAGTAACGAAAAAGCTGAAAAGTAATTTGTTATTAAATCAGAATTTTTTGTAAATTTATTTTTAAAAGAAATAGAAATTCAATTGTAAACAATAATATTAATAATTAAACTTGTACAGTATCAGGTTCTTGTTGTGAAAGTTTCTGTTTTTCAAGTGAATGAAAATTAGTGTTTTAAATAAGCAAAGTATGTATTTATATAATCATTTTTAAACGTTTTGATACTTTGAATAACATTCATAATCTTATGTTTTAATTTTTAGCTCAATGGTTTATATATCAAGTGTAAGTGTGAATTATGAATCATTGCTGAGTAAAGTTCTTATTTAGTACTGTTTCTTAGTTTCTGCCAGTTTTTGCCACTTACTGGCAGAAACTGGTTTCTGCCATGCCGGTTTTAACCGGTTTCTACCGCTGGTTTTAACCACCCCGGCAGAAACTTGCCAACCCTGATTACCATTCATCATATTTTGACGGACTGTCCGGGTCTCCGGCACCTTTATAGACTCTATTTTAAAACTTCATCACCACTAATGACAAACCTCATTGGGGAAACACCTCATGGGGCACTCTTTGCTTTTTTAAAACATGCAGGCTTTTATTTTATGATTTAGGACCTCTTTAAACTTTAACTTTGACATTCCTTTTTTTGGCAATCTGGATGGAAACCCCATCCAGATGCCTTTCTTGTTATTAGCACCTTTACAAAATACTTGTCTTTATTTTTTTAAATATGTTTTTATATACTTTTTCGACTACATCTGGATGGGATACCCCATCCAGATAGCCTTTTCTATTTTGTTTTTTTATAATTTTTGTCTTTGTTTGGCGCAGCATGTCCCTAAAGGGATTTTGTGCCATTAAACCCTATACAACCAACCAACCAACGAAACAAAATGTTGAATTTCGACTCACACCCTCTTAGATGCCATAGGCACAGTTCTGCAATCAAAATTTGAAATTCAAAGAGCATAAAAGCGACACTTTTTGGGCAGTATACAAAGCCTAATAAGGATCTATTTATGTAATAGTGCAACAGAATATGAAGTTTGATTAAATTCCATGCATAAGTTTTGAGATATGGTTATCACAAATATCCTAAAAAATGCAGCGCAGTCTATTACATAATTTACACGAAAACCTAATCAGGAACAACTTACGTGAACGTCTGACAAAATATCAAGTTTGATGAAATTATGTTTCATTAATTCTTGAAATATTCTCACTAACATTGTGAAAAAAAAAGTATTGAATTCAGGGAGTAGTACCAAAGGAATACCTTCTCCGGAGCATGGAATGTTACACAAGGGAGATTTCAGATTTTTATATGCTTCATGGAGAAAAGGCCAACCCTTGTTCCTCCCACATGCTACAGAAATCTAGAATGTCTCTCTGTGAAACTGCAAAAATGTCTCCCAAAGAAAATGTCTGAATTCAACACCCCTCAGAAAAGCAGCATAGCAGTGTAATCTGTCATGATTTACAAGAAAGCCTAATGAGGGTCAACTTGTGGCAATGTCCGACAGAAAATTAGTTTGATGAAATTTTGTTCATTAGTTCTTGTGATATGATCCCTAAAATCATATGTATCCTGTAATCATTGTTGCATCATTTGATATTCTACTGACACAAATTTGTTTTTCATTTCTTGGTACAAAATGATGACGATCTCTTGTTCCAGAAACTGTACATCTGATTTTGAAATGCTCTTCTTGCTTAATTTTTACTGCTTCACTTTCTTTTTTCTAAACAAAAATAAATTTAATTTCTTTTATATTCCTTTCACACAATTCTTATAGATCCGTCTGAGTTAAAATTTGGTCTTTAATAAGTCTTCAAAGACTTGCTCTTGCAGCTTGCTGCTTTACAGTTCCTCCTATTCCGTCACTGAGTGATTTTCCATGACTTGTGCTAAAAATGTTCTACCCTAAAATGTTGCAGAGATTTCAAAGTCAGGTTGGTGATTACAAAGATTCTTTTTTTTTTTTTTTTTTTTTTTTTTTTTAAGTTTTGTATTGCACAGTAGATTTGTCCATAAAATAATGTATATGTGTGAATTTGTCAAAGCATTTTTTCAGATATTCCATTAGTTTGATTAAAAATGTATCTACAAAAACTGATTCATGTTTAAGACAATCATTAATGATGCAATAACACACAGTTTTAGTTTCTGATTTATCCTTACCCCAAGGGGGAGGGGATATCTTCTTTAGGTATTCACATGCTTCACAACTCTGGGCACCTGAGTGATCTTTCTCTTTTCCTCTTACTTCTGTCTTTCTTTCATCTTTGTTTCACTCTCATTGTGGTTTCCTCTCCAGAGGTAAGAAAAATTCTGTGTGAGCCAATATCATCCTATATATCGATTCATGGAGAATTGTAAATCATCTATGTGTATGTCGTGTATCTTGATCCGTGTCCCTGGAAAGGGAGATCTTGGCAGTTGAAGAAACCTAACACACTGCTTTTGACTCTGCTTCAGATAGACGAGAGGTGCATACTGGTCCCGTATGCATCAATCAGTTGGTCAGCTGCTTTTGTCACTGGATAAGGGATTAAGTGATCAAGAAACTACTAGTCAAAGGTGGAGGCTGACATAAGGTTGTCTTGTGACCATATGGGCCCTGGTTGCTGCCCTGACCACTGTTGCACAAATGTTGGGCTTGGTAGTGAGTTATGTGGCTGAGGTGTGACTTCTGATTTACTTAAATATGGATGGAATTAATTCAATTCCTTCTATTTCTCTCTCCCTTGTGGAGAGCAACAAACTGTAGCCTCCCTCTTTCACTCGCTTTTTTATTATTAAATGTACTGATAGTTTCTCTGATATTCTTTTTAAAAAAGTCACTATTTCTCATTGCAAAAGCATTCCAGTCTCTCTTGGGAGATGGCATTTTCTCAAAAACTGCAATCTTATTTGGGATTTACTAATTGAGGTTTCTCCAGCCAATCAATCACAACTCCTCGCTAATATCTCTACAATAGGTGCTCTACAGTACAAGCACATAAAACTCTGAACACAAGTCGTGGTGTAATATGTGTACCAAATCTGTTATTTGTCACAAAAGAAGAACTCCTAACTAAATTAAAGGATTAAAATATCATAGATGTACACTGTATCACTATCCATAGAAAGGGACAAATACAGTGGAACCTGTCTAAAGTGACCACCTTTGAGACAGGCTAAAATGGTCACTATATTGAGGTGGACACTTTATGGAGTGCCTTTCAAAATGGCACATTAAAATATTGTCATATTAAAAAATAAAATATAAATAAGGAAAAATGCATTTTATTAAGTAATGAACTGATTAATTTACAATATGCAGAATAA
Organism: Maratus speculifer; assembly: GCA_964019185.1. Lineage (NCBI taxonomy): Eukaryota > Metazoa > Arthropoda > Arachnida > Araneae > Salticidae > Maratus > Maratus speculifer. The sequence continues at coordinate 173,125,951 of OZ025301.1, forward strand.
TAAAGGATAATTTACTTAAAACTCACATTATTTTTTTTGAATACAGTTGAAATTCCATAGTAATTGATTTAAATAATTCATACCAACATGGTACTCTAATTTATGTGCATTTTTATTTTCATCGTAATTGCATGAAGGTAATGTTTCTATGACTGGCGAAATAAACTTTCCAGTAAAAATCACCTTAGAGAAGTGCAGATATAATTGCAATAAGAGACAAATTGATCTCTTTATACATTAACCAAATAGTAACTGTAATGGATAAATTTCTGTACTTTTTTAATGGATGAAAATAAAATTTCATAAAATGACCATTTTAGTCTTTTAATTTAAAAATTTTCAGCATGCAGAAAAATGGGATAGTCACATTTTACAGGTTCAAATAACATTGACAAAAACAGGCTAACTGGTCACTTTACACAGGTATACACATTAGGGTGGTCACATTACAGGACCATTCTCATGTTATTTTATATGAGCACAAGTAAAATTTTCCAAAAGTGGTCACTTTAGCCAGGTGGCCACCTTACCAAGGTGGTCACTTTAGCAGGTTCCACTGTAATTCCTTCTAAACACATTATTCTAACCTTCAATAGACCTGCATTACCAACTTAATTAACTAAAGCTGGCTATATAAGCTGTCATGTTCACCCATATGTACCAAACCCTTTCTGATGTTTTAAATGTCAGCATTACGGTCATACAAAACACTAACTGATGTGGATTTATTACCTGCGCGTGTTGTACAAAGTTGTTCACGGCAATAAATCATGGGAAAAACCCGAACGTTGTGCAAACTGAAAAGGTAATCATACATAATATTCTCACACTTGTCCTAATTGGAACCTTGAAAAATAAAAAATTACTATAAAAATTACTCAGAAATTGTCTTACCCCTATGCCCACAAACTTGTTGAAATCGGAACCCCATCCATTGAAATTTCCTACTCCAGTATAACTCAAGCAGTCATCAATATCCATAAGACACATAAGTACCCAAACTGATTTCACATTTCTATCAAGTAATTCAACCATAACACAATCAGCCAGCACTCCAATGAAAGAAACCTGTGATGTCAGTCTTTGTTCTAAATGCTATGGGACGCCTTTATTAGAATGTTGGCTACCATCCTCAGAACCTGTTAAAATAATTAACGTAGAGGATTACACAATTAATTAAATCTGGCTATATAAGCTGCCATGTTCAACCGTATGTACCAAACCCTTTCTGATGTTTTAAAAGTCAGCATTCGGCCCAAAAAACACTACCTGATGTGGATTTATTATCTGCGCATATTGTACAAAGTTGGCCACTACAATAAATCATGTGAACCAACTTTGAGATGCCATTGTTAATATTTGTATTTGAGTAGGTTATCTTAATTCATATGGAATCATCGGCAACAATAGCTATTTTCTTAGGAATCACATCTTCAGTTTCACTTGTCTTTCATTTTGCTTAACTTGTAATATTGTTGATGTTTGTTGAAATTTTAAAAAAGGTAAATCAATCACTGTGAGACTTCTGTTCAATCTTTCTATTATATCTATTTCATTTTGCTTCAATTTGCTTGAAGATAAGGACCATATTGTGACATTTTTGGATTCATGACAACATCAACAAGTCATTTATCCATGATACATTAAAAACTAAGTTAATTTATGGGCGCAATTTTGGAAAATGGCCGCCATCATTGAGACAAAGGATCTTGTGATTTCATGCCGACGATCTTGTTAAATGATACATTTTTCGATTCACCACAACATCAGAATGACATTTATCCATGATATTTTCAAAATCAGGGTAATTTATGGACACCATATTGGAAAAGGGTCACCACCGTTGAGCCAGAGGCTCGTGTGATTTCATGTCAGTGGTCTTGTTAAATCATACACATACATTTTTGGATTCACTACGACATCAGAATGACATTTGTCCATGTTTTCAAAACCAGAGTAGTTTATAAGCATCATATTGGAAAATCGCCACTGTCGTTCCCAGAGGCGTTTGTGGTTTTATGTCAGCGGGCTTGTTAAACCATGCATTTTTGGATTCACCTTAACATAATGACATTTGTCCATGATAGTTTCAAAAACAGAGTTAGAGTAGCAAATAGACACTATATTGTAAAATATACGCCGATAAACAGGCTGATCGGAAAGATATCATTGGTTTTGTATGCTGTTAAATTAACAGGATGATTCAAGAGACAATAAGTAAAGAAATGCAGGAGTCAAAAGCTACAACGAAGTTCAGTCAAAGACTTGTCGCAGTTAAGAGATATTTTTGATATCAGGGCAGTATTTCTTCACATGATTCGTGAAACAACCAAAATCAGTATTTCAAACAAATCTGTTCTAGATCCAGTTCTGTCTTTGAGCAAGATCCAGAAAGACAAACGTCATATCTCATATTTACACAACACGATTATCAATGAATAGATAAATCTAGACATGGTAATAGTATCAATTGGAGCAATAACATTAAAAATTGTCGAAGACATGTTCAAAGCTCATGAGATCGGTAAAGAAGCCTACCAAACTTTCAAGAGAGACTATCTGTCTGAGGATTCAAAGCCAGAAGGGGTTTTCAAACCTCCAAAGATAAATAAACTAAATACATTTTCTGATTTGAAGAAGAAAGAGAGTGCTAAGTTTAATAAATCAGAGTGTTGCCAAGACAAAAAGAAATCTATTTACTCAGATGAAAATCATTGCAAAGCGAAGACATTTTGTATGAGAACTGTCTTTTCCTAATACCTAGGGCTTCATTAAAGTTCCTTAGCAACATTTGATAGTTAAATGCGGAAAAGTGAAAAAGCAAACTGATGAATGTTATGACAAAATTGAGACTGATGAAAGAATGCATAAGGTGGTGTTGCTAATATAAAGAACGGAATGTGCTTTGTTCAAAGTTATCACAGCAGCTACAATTATTTGAACAACTAGCAAAGAATATATTTTCTGAAATATTACAAAATTATACACCCTCACAAAGAATAAATGTTATATCTGACACATACAGGCAGGTGTCAATAAAAAGAAATAAACGGTTGGTTGGTTGGTTGTTTAGGGTTTTGTGGCACAAAATCCCTTGAGGGACATGCTGCGCCAAGACAAAGACAAAAAGAACAATATCAGGGTGTCTGGATGGGGTACCCCATCCAGATATAGCTAGGCAAGTTTAAAAGATCCAACTATATAGAGATCCAGATAACTAGGTCCAAGTTGTAGGAATAAAAGTAGTGAAAAAATTCAAATTTCAAAATAAAATCCTGCATGCTTTAAAAAGGCAAAAAGTGCCCCATGGGGAATTTCCCCAATGAGGTTTGTCAAAATAGGTGATGATGAGTTAAAATATATTCTGTACAAGTGCCGGAGGCCCGGACAGTCAGTTAAAAGATGATGTATGGTTAGGCAGTCAAAATGACAATGAGGACACATGGGTGCATCATCCCGGAATAGAAGATGTTTATGAGTTAACCTAGTGTGTCCAATTCTCAGACGAGTCAGTAGAACATCAGTTTTCCGTGGGTAATTTGGAGGCCAGCTAATGATCGTTTGTTTGATACGGTGCAGTTTATTATTAATTTCTGTATCCCAACTACCTTGCCAGTTATGATGGATAAAGTGTTTTATAATTAGTTTAACGTCTGAGAATGGCATCTTATGATCTAAAGGGTTAAGAGCAAGTTTTGCCGCTTGATCTGCATTTTCATTTCCAGGAATACCCATGTGTCCAGGTACCCAGCAAAATAAAATTTTACAGCCACGGTTTGTTAATTTATCATAAAAATTCAGGATGGATGAGACATAAGGATGTTTGTTAGATGATTTAATTGCGTCAATAGCACTATTTGAGTCCGTATAAATGATAAATGAAGTGTTATGATGGTGTGAAATGTGTAACATGGCTCTCTCTATCGCAATCAACTCTGCCGTAAACACAGAAACTGAAGGGTGAAGCCGGTAACTAAAATTGGTATTATCACAGACAATCCCACAGCCAACAACATTGCTACTCTTTGATCCATCTGTGTATATATCGGTATAATTCCTGAATTTTGAGCGATGGGCTGCAAATAATTGTTGAAATATGACAGGTGCAGTGTTCTTTTTGTCATAGTCTTTAAAAGGATGGAGTGTGGTGATATTAAGAGTTTTCCAAGGAGGAAACTCATGCAATGAACATGAGCTCACCTTGATATTGCTTAGTTGACTATTGTTAATAATGTTCCTCATTCTGGCTCCAAATGAAGGAATGCATGATGGTCGATGTTGATAGAGAGTGTCATTGTCTGTATTTAAAATGTAATTACAAAGAGGATGGCCACGGTGAGAGAGAATACGATAGTACAAATCCAATGAAAGCTTTTCACGAATACGGTGTAGTGCTGGTTCATTACACTCGACATAAAGGCTTAAAACCGGTGATGTTCTAAAAGCACCAGAGCAAAAGCGAAGTGCACTATGGTGCACAGTGTCGATTTTTTTAAGAACGGAATTACGTGCTGAACCATAGACCTGGCAGGCATAGTCAATTTTAGAGCGGATAATCGAACGGTAAATTTTCAGGAGAGAACTACGGTCTGCTCCCCAAGATGTGTTGGAAAGCACCTTGATTAAATTGAGAGAGTGCTCGCATTTTTTTCGTAGCTGCAAAACATGAGGCAAGAAAGTGAGTTTTTTGTCAAAATTTAAGCCCAAAAAGCGGACATTGTCAACAATAGCAATTTGATAAGTTCCGATGAAAATTTCAGGATCCGGATGCAAATCCCTTCGTCTACAGAAATGCACACATGAGGTTTTGTCTTTGGAAATAATAAAGCCATTTTTGTTTGTCCATTGAATAATACGGTTGATAGCGATTTGTAGTTGTCTCTCGATAAAATTCATATCTTGTCCTTTACATAAAATATTAAAATCATCAACATATAGTGTACCTTGAACGCTTGGTGGCAACTGGTTCAGGATGTCATTAATCTTGATAGCAAAGAGGGTGACACTCAGAACACTGCCCTGTGGTACACCCTCTTCTTGTACATAGAAATTTGAAAGAAACCCCCCAATTCGAACTTGAAAAATTCGAACTGCGAGGAAGTTCTTAATAAAAATTGGTAGGTTACCTCTAAAGTTCAGATTAAAAAGATCACGTAGTATGCCATACCTCCAGGTTTTATCATAGGCTTTCATCATGTCAAAAAAGATAGTCACCAGATGATTGCGTTTTAAAAAAGCATTTCGAATATGAGTTTCTAAAAGAATGAGGTTATCAATAGTGGACCTACCACGACGAAATCCGCTTTGGAATGATGCAAGAGAATTATTAGATTCCAAAACATGCACTAGGCGGCAATTAACCATTTTTTCTAAAAGTTTGCAAAGGCTACTAGAGAGTGCGATTGGCCTGTAGTTGTTTGGGTCACTGGGATCTTTACCTGGTTTTGGGAATGGAATGACAATAGCTTTACACCAGGCTTTAGGAAAAGAATGTTCAATCCAGATTCTATTGTAAAAGGTGAGAAGGTTATTGAGAGAGGTGGTAGAAAGATATTTTAGCATGGTATAAGTGATGCCATCGTGTCCTGGAGCTGATAAACGACTATTTTGCAGACATCGCAGAAGTTCAGGTTTTGTGAAAGGTAGATTATACTCATAGGAATGGCGAGATTTAAAATTTATGTTGGTAGATTCTGCTTGTCTTTTATATGATAAGAAAGGTTCTGGATACGAGTCTGATTTAGAATTAGATGCCAGTGTATTTGCTATTGTTTCAGCAATATTATGGGGTGATGCTATTGTTTGTCCATTGTAATATAAGATAGAGATGCGGTTTTCTGAATACAGTCCCATACAGTTTTTCACTTTCTTCCAAAGTTCTTTGCTTGATGTACTGGCGTTGATGTTGGAGATGTACTGAATCCAAGATTCACGTTGGCTTTGACGGCGCACTCTTCTAGCTTGAGCCTTTGCTTTTTTAAAAGCGAGATAGTTATTATTATTAGGGTAGCGTCGGAAAATGCCCCAAGCCTTCTGTTGCTTTTTCTTTGCCTTTCGGCATTCATCATTCCACCATGGTTTCCTGTGCCGCGGTATAGAATGTGATTTTGGAATACTAATATCTGCAGCATTGATAATACACTGGGTGATATTATCAAGCGCATCGTCAATGTCACCCGCTATCATATCACTTGTTATTTTAGCATTGTCTGTGAATGTTGACCAATCAGCTCTGTCATATACATAGCGTTTAAAACAATTATTAGAATCCATGTGAGGAGTAGTCAGCGAGATAAAAGTAGGGAAATGATCACTGCCGTGGAGGTCATTAGAAACCCAGAAGTTCCAATAAGGATAAATGGATGGGGAGCAGATAGCGAGATCTTTGGCATGAAAGGTGCGGGTAGGTTCATGAAAGTAAGTATGATCACCGTTATTGAGCAGGCATAAGCCATTGTCAGAGATAAGGTTTTCTATAACATCACCACGTGCATTATTGTCAGAATTACCCCAGAGTTGGCTATGAGCATTAAAATCGCCAACGATGATGAATGGAGATGGGAGTTGAAGAATAAGATTATCTAGATGTGCTGACTGTATAGACATATTAGGTGGTAGGTATATAGTACAAATAGTTATTAGTCGGTTAATGTGCACACGAGTAGCAACTGCTTGTAAATTAGTATTTAAACTGATATAGGAATGGGGTATATTGCGAGATATGAAGAGAGCCACTCCTCCACTGGCCCTATCACTACCAGTGAAGTCTTTCCTGTAAGCAGCATAATTGCGTAATTTTGCTTTGTCATTTGGTTTTAGGTGAGTTTCCTGTAGAGCTAAGCAGAGTGGTTGATGGTCAGAGAGAATGTCCCGGATTTCGTCATGTTTATTAAGATAACCACGGCAGTTCCATGAGATGATATTATTCATAATTACGAGAGTTAAATATTTGTATTTATGTCATTTTGATCAGAAACAGTAGACATGCTACTGTCTCCGTCGTCCAGTATTTCATCCGGTTCGGGATGAAGATCCATAGCATCGTCATCCTCCATTCTTTGATTTTTTTTGTCTTTTTTCTGTGAATTTGTCTTACTTTTTGAGATTTTGTTCTTTTTTGGTGGGGGTATTGCAGATATAGTAGATTTAGTTTTTTCTAAGTTATCAGGTACAAATTCTTCAAATACAGTATTTTCGTCAACATCCGAGTCATTGCTATAGGGCTCGGATTCCATAGCCTCGTCCGCGTACTTCTGGAGCTGTTTCGGATCTTTAATATTTCTTATGATTGAGCTGATGCCAGAAATTCGCTTCCCCTTTCCAGCAGTCTTCCATTGTGGAGAGGCTGGAGTTGAGGTTTTCTTTTTAACGGTTTGTATAGGAGGTTTTTTTAAATTATGTTTTCTGGGAGCATCAGGTTTCTGTGGAATATTGGTATTAATGGCAGGTTTTGTCTTAGTTTGGGGTTGAGATGACTTATTGGATAGAGCAGTCGGTTTCTGTTGTTTCTTCTCTATGTCAATTTTTACCGGTTCAGAGGATGGGGTGTTGGTCGATTCTTTAACATGAGTACTGGTTGATTGTGTTACAGTTGATTTACTGGATGGAAATTGGGAATCAGTTTGTGTACTTATGTGTCTTACGGCTGTTGATTGCTTCTTGAGTAAGCTAGAGTAGGTAATTCCGACAGATGGGGTTCTATTTTCAACTAGTTTACGGGCATCAGGATAAGACAAATTTTGAGTAATTTTTATAGTAATTATTTCCTTTTCACGGTTCCAGTTAGGACACTTGCGGGAATATGCTGTATGATCGCCTTTACAGTTTGCACAACGTACAGAATTTTCACATGTTTTATTGTCGTGACCGACTTCCGCACAACGTGCGCAGGTAAGAGATCCACGACATTGGCCATTAGTATTAGTATGGCCATAACGCTGGCATTTGAAACATCTGATAGGGTTTGGTATGTATGGTCGAACTGGACAGCTTAGATAGCCAGCTTTAATTCTAGCTGGTAAATTGGGACTATTGAAGGTTAAAATAATATGTTTAGTGGGTAGTATTTCTTCATTGCGACGGATAGTGATACGGCGTACATCTACGACATTTTGGTCTTTTAAATTTTCTAGAAGTTCAGTTTTAGTAGAGAATAACAGATCAGGTTCAGATATAACACCACGACTTGTATTTAGAGTTTTATGTACTTGTACAGAAACGGAAAAGGTGCCTATTGTAGAGCAATTAGAAAGAATTTGTGACTGTTTAGCTGTAGAAACCTCAACTAGTAGATCCCCAGATTGCAGTTTTTTGATAGAATGGCCATCCCCCAGCACTGACTGGAATGTTTTTGCAATAAGAAATGGTGAAGTCTTTTTAAATGAATTATCAGATAGGCTATCAGTATGTTTAATGATGAAAAAACGAGTGAATGATAGAGTCTGTGCAGTTTGTTGCTCTCCACTAGGGAGAGAAGTAGAAGGAAAAGTGATTCCATCCATATTTAAAAGTAATAAAATTCAGACCCCGGCCGCACCACCCTCTCCCGAGCCCTACAAGGGGATGCACATTCGTGCACCAGTGCTAACCAGGGCCCATACGGTCACAAGACAACCCTATGTCAGTCTCCACCCTTAACGAGATGACTAGTAGTTGCTCGATCACTTGATCCCTAGAGCCAGTGACGAAAGTCAGCTGACCAGCCGATTGATGCATACGGGACCAAATGCACCTCCCGTCTACCTGAAGCAGAGGCCAAAGTAGTGTGTTGGTCTCCCTCAACTACCAGGATCCCCCTTTCCAGGGACACGGGTCGCCACGCACGGCCAACACGTGGGTGGTTTACAATTCTCCATGAGTCGATATGCAGGATGATATCGGTTCATACAGAATTGCCCTCACCTCCGAAGAGGAAACCACAACGAGAGTGAAACAAAGAGGAAAGGAAGAGGAGAGGAGTAGAGGAAAAGGAAAGGAGAAAGATCACTCAGGTGCCCCGGGGTTGTGAAGCCCGTGAATACCTAAAGTAGGTATCCCCCTGGGGGGAAAAGAAATAAACGAAAAATATGAACTGTTGGTGATGTTACACAAGTTATCGTCTCAGGGGGAAATAAATATGAAAATAGAAGTAGTTTTTATCGGATGAGAAAAATATGAAAAAAAAATATATTTCATTTCTAAAGAATGGCAAAATAAACATTATCTGAAATAGTTAAATACACAAATGATATAGATTATCTACTGAGGAAAATGATATAAATTCACTAAATAACTAGCTAAAGAATTCACTAAACTGACCTATTTCCAAGAAGAGGTGATACACAACTTTTATTTGGCGCACACCATTCTAAAGCACGGTGCCTGGATTTAGAAATATTATTATCTCTAAATATACTGATGTAACAGTTATTACATTGTTTTCTTTAGAAAACGATTTGAAATGCTACGAAGGATTAATATTTGTGAAGTTTGGATCCAGTGACAGAGTAAAGTAAAGAGTAAAACTTGAGTAAGATGCACGGACTTCTAGGTAAAGTGGTTGGTTGGTTATATAAGGTTTAATGGCAAAAAATCCCTTGAGGGACATGCTGCGCCAATACAATGATTGCAAATAGAAAATAAAAAAGGCAACGTCAAAGTACCTGGATGGGATATCCCATCCAGATTTAGTCAGGCAAAAGTAGAAATTAAAAAAAAATCTATAAAATGCTAAAATACTTTCATTTGGAAGTAAAAGTATACTGACAAAACCAGCCAGAACTCATTAAAATGTTAAACAAAACAGAGTATTAAAAATTGTAAATAAAAAGATTATATATCAAAATAAAAACCTGCATGTTTTAAAAAAGTGAAAAGTGCCCCATGGGGTGTTTCCCCTATGAGGTTTGTCAAGAGTGGTGATGAAGAATTAAAATAGATCCGATATAAGTGCCGTAGGCCCGGGCAGTCCGTCAAAATGTGATGAATGGTGAGGTAATCAAAATGACAATGTGGACACATGGGTGCATCCTCCCGAAATAAAAGATGTTTATGAATTATCCTACAGTGTCATATTCTGAGACGAGTCAGAAGAACATCTGTTTTCCTTGGATATCTTGGAAGCCAGGTCATAATTGTTGGTTTAATATGATGCAGTTTCTTATTAATTTCTAAATTCCAACTTTCTTGCCAGCTAGTATGGATCTATATAAAAAGGTATGTAATGCATTATTTGAAATACATTCACTGTCATACATTAAATGCTTGCACAGGAAAGGGAAAATGGTGAATCAGAACATAAAATTTCGAGATACACTTGATACTGAAACTGATATATTAGAGGAAACAAGGAAACATCCTGAGTCGTAAGTTTGCCATCTCTATTACGTAAACTACAAATACTGAGACACCAAGGAACTGCGCTATATTCTATATATTTTTTCGAAAAAAGGAGTCTGTGGAGTCGCATTGCCTTTTTGTCATGTAGTAATACACTCTACCTATCAGCAATGCTAACTATTCTGCACGGTCTTGTTTGTTATGAGTATCTACAGGCTGATCCTGATCTTCTATCCCCAGATAAATATTGTTAATTTTGTTTTGGAGCAGGTAGCGAGGGAAAAGGCTATCTAGAAGTAAAATGGCAGTTCTCTTGTTCTTGAAGCTACTTTGGAACATGTGTCATGTTTTTGTTCAAGAACATGTATCACAATGTCATATCAGTGCCCTTTTAATAAACTCAGATTACAAGCATATTCAGAATATAGCACTGTTCTATAACGCTGTAAATTAGTTGAACACATGAATGTCAACCTATGATGATAAAAATGCAGAAGACTAAGATTTCTCTTATTTATTAACCCATTCGAGACCAGCATCATTTACATGAATTATATTTAGTTGACACTCCTTTGTCATACAATTAAAATTAGTTTAGCAAACAAGTGAATATTTTAATTAAATAAGAAAAAAATTAGTTTTCTTTTTTAGTGGTATCATAAATAAGTGATAGAAGCACGTTTTAATGGTGCATGTATGCACCCGTGGTCCCGAAGGGGTTAATTCTTAACACACTAAGTACAATAGATTCTCGCTTAACACTTTTTCTTGAATTGCTGTGTCTTATCCACATGAAAATAGCATGCATGAAAATGCAAAACAAGATATCAGTTTTCTGTCACTCAAATGTCTTTTGAACTGTTTATCGAATTAAAAATGTTAATAATCAAATTAAAGTAAAATCATAATAAAAATATAATTAGCACAATGTTATATGTTCAACATTGTTGTTATTTACATTTTTTCATAAAAGTTTAGTTATGTAATAATACCAAAAATAAAAAAATCATTTGTGTCTAAGTGTGATAGATCACGCTCTTTTTTTTTCAATATGGCGTCTATAAGCTACCACAAATTTCATAGTATCATCGAAAAATGAATTCCTTGGACTCTTGTGAATCCAAAAATGTATATATCATCAAATCCCCAGAGATGAAACCAAAAACCCTAATTTTGGCTTCTGGCTCAACGACTAGAAATCCAGTATTCTTATAAAACCCTGTACAAAGAGATAAAAAGAAAACCTCAACTCCAGCCTCTCCACAATGGAAGATTGTGGGAAGAGGAAAGAAAACATCTGACCTTAACTCATGCATAAGAAACGTTAAGGATACGAAGCAGCTGTAGCAGTACGTGGAAGAGTCTATGGAAATCTAGTCTTATAGCAATGACTCGAATGGAGATGAAAATACAATGCTAGGGGAATTTGTGCTTGATTGATATTATTAAACTGTGTGTTAAATATATATGATTTTATAATATAAATATATGTATATGTTTCAAATATACATGGTGAGTCATAAATATCGAAACAATAGGCTATCTCCTTAAATATTGCCTCTAGACCCATACTTCCAATTGCAAATATTCATAAAAAAAAGGTGAAATTTCTGATAAGACGAGTTGCAACTCCATTGGGGGTCTATTTGAAAAAATATGAAAATTAAATTTTTATATGGCCCCCTTAGAGCAAAATTCCCAATTAGGAAATTATTCCTTATCCATTCCTAAACTAAACAAAAAAAATTTTCATCTCTGGATCTGAAAACCTGACAGAGATATTAAAATCCAAAATTCTCCAAAATTCGTGACTTACACCACTTTACCATGCCTATAAACGAAGCGTTTTTGATTAAATTTCAAAGCAAATGAGGGATCGTCCACAAATTATCCGTTCATATATGTCGATTTAAGACCGTGCCTCTTATTTGGACATAATAAAGCAGCGTATTGATTTAAATCAAAATTTGTTTTCAAAATAAGTTTATCGTTAGCACTGGAGGTCTGCATGGATCAAAATATCTTGGTCCGGTCTCAAACCGACCCATAGGAAAAGAAGTTCTGCCCAGCATAGAAAAATGTTAAAATCATAATCCGGACCAGCCTGGAAAAAAATTTAAATCATAGTCCGGCTCAACCGTGAATTTCTACATATTTTTTTACTTCAGTGTAGTTAAAAATTGTTTTGCGTAGAGCAGTTCTGACCAAAAATACTTATTATAGCATTTCGTTTTTTATAGTTATACTTTTTATAATTAAAGAAGTGGCAAATGCTGTGATATATTTATTTTATCAAAGAATCTCTGTTTATATGTAAATGTTTCACTTATATTTTAATATGGCTAATCCATATCGCGTGCGCTGGAGACTTAAAAAAATGTTATACGGTAAAACCTTTTAAGACAGAATCACATACACACACACAAAAAAAACGTAATAGACAAATAACCTTTCTAGGAGGGTTAAATGGAGTTTATTTTTTTCTTAGGTATCATTGTATTTATTCTGCATGGATCAACACATTTTCTGTTTAAGACAGAATTCCCTAATAGGCAGTTTTTTTTTCTGGTTTTATTGTGTTTAATTTTTTAGCATTTAAATATACTCTTCTTAAAGAAATAAATTTATTTATTTATTTATTTATTTATTTTTTATAATAAAAGCAATTTTAAAATCTTTGTGGTTTTCCTAAAAATTTTGATTGAATCAAATTTTACTTATTTCATGCACGTATTAGGTCAATCAGATCTGTGATTTTAATATGGATTGTTCGAGACCGGGGTTGAAAATTTCGTCCAGTGCAGGCCTATGAAAAACAAAGCAGTCCCCTCTGGTATGAAAAAATATATTAGACCCAGATAGGCGAGTCATCTGAAAAAAGTAACATCTCGGTCCTGATCCAACCTGGGCCCAGAATACAGATTTTTTAACAGCTTCTCCAGGATAATAAAAAGCTTGAAGTTGTGAGAGCTAAATTTTAAAAAAAGACTTAATCTGCATCTTAGAAAAGCATTCTTTTAAATAACTGATGGGCAATAAAACATTACCACTTAATTTTTCACAGTATTTCGTTTTTCTGCATAATGAATTTTTTTCCGACTATTTCTTGACTTTAAATTATTATAACTTAAAAAATTGTTAAAGAAAACAGTACAAACTTGAAACATGTCATTTTTTTATTATTTTACATGTGTTTTGTTTCAAAAAATTTGAAAAGTTATTTACTTTTGAGAATGACTTTTTTAAAAGTTATATTATTTTTTCAATAAATATTTTTTATAGTTCTGAAATTAATATTGAAATACAAAAACCCCAAAACAAGACTAAAATCAGATTTTCATCATTAATTAAATGGAAAGAAATTGAAATACAATAAATAATGTTTGGAGTTATAACGATTTTTAACTATCCCATTTAAACCAGTATTAACTATATGAAATTTTGATAAATTTTGTGATAAATTTTAGGATGTGATTTTCTTAGCAAATTATATGACTAACCATCACAAAAAAGAAAAAGAAAATCAAAATTCTAACTCGAAAGATACATTTTTTACAGATTTCCTTGAACTGTTAAAATAACATTGTCTTTTGAATTTCGCGCATTTCAATTTGTGTCTAATTCCTTAAAACCTGACGATTTATTCAAATGGCTATAACTCTGCTAGTTTTAAAGATATGAAGATGCAACTTTTTGCATAATATTCAGGATTGGATAAGAAAAGTTTTCCTAATTGGAATTTTTATCCTACGGGGGCCGTATAAAAAGTTAATTTTCGTACTTTTTCAAATAGACCCCCCCCCCCCAAATGGAGTTGCAACTTATCTTATCAAAAAATTCACCTTTTTAAATGAATTTTTGCAATTGGAAGTATGGGTCTAGGGGCAATATTTAAGGAGATAGCCTATTGTTTCGATATTTATGACTCACCCTGTATATGGTAAAATGCATAGGCATTTGGACATTTCGCAAATCTAGCTACAATAGTAAATTTAAATCATTGTTAAAAAAAGAATTTTTTTTTTTTTTTTAAATATATTTTAAGTAACCTAGTATTAAGATTTAGTCAATTAAAATATCCAACATGGTAAATATGCATATTAACTTAATAGATTAACAATCGTTTGAAATTCAAAATCTTTAAGATCATATAGTAATGAATATAAATGTATTTAGTTATCAGGTTTAGTTATCAGGTTAAATTTAAGGTAAGAAAACATAAAACATACTACAAAAATAACATTTATTTTGAAAAATAAATATTAACATTGTTACATTATTAAAAAATATTACATATTTGCTATCAATTATTACATGTACTTATTATAGATCTAATTGTTCCAGCAAGCAATGTACTACACTGCTTTCTGATGTTCAATGATGAAGTTAAGCCTTTGGCATCTCATCTTTTAAAATAGTAGTTGATATTAACAAAAAAGTAGGCCTGCATTCCGGAATGAAATCAATATTGAAAATCCGGTATGTTGCTATCAATTTCAAACAACCTTTATTGGACATTTTTCTGTGAAAATTGCCACACCATCAACAAAAGAAAATAGTGTGACATCTTTTTCTATATCACAGATAGCCATTAATTGGGGAGGGTCTGTTTGGATGGTCTGTCCTAATTGGAATTGTGAAAAAGAAATAATTACTTTAAAAATTACTCAGAAATTGTTCATCTTGAAAAATTCTTTTATGCTTTCATGCAGCTTCTTACTAAACTTTGTGATTGGTAAAACCAATATTCCATTGCCTGCTTTTACCATTCTTTCTGAAGCTTCAAATTCTTCCAAAACCAACTTTGAGATGCCATTGTTAATATTTGTATTTGAGTAGGTTATCTTAATACATATATATGGAATCATCGGCAACAATAGCTATTTTCTTAAAAATCACATCTTCAATTTCACTTGTCTTTCATTTTGCTTAGCTTCTAATATCGCTGATGTTTGTTGAAATTTTAAAGGAGGTAAATCAATCGCTGTGAGACTTCTGTTCAATCTTTCTATTACATCTATTTCATTTTGCTTCAATTTGCTTGAAGATGAGGACCATGTTCTTTTTCTTCTCTTTTTTGCATGTTCTACATATTTGTTTACCTGGTTTGACATTTTTCTTTGTTAAATCTGTCAAATGATAAGAACTTTCTAAGTTGATCGACCACAAAATTTTTCATACGCAATGATTCTTTTTATTGAAAGGATTACAGCATGTTTGCTGAAGAAAATCAAATTTATGCAAAAGGACTGTTTCATGATGAAAGCATATTTCAGAATTTTCTTCAACGAGCAATAAACTTTAGCGATTAATTAATTCCTGCTCTTCAAATGAAAATTCTTTAAAAAGCATATAACATTTAAGTAGTTTTCAGATAGCATTGAGAAGTATTAGCACAGCCAATATTGCATTGATTCTGATCATCATGCCGACCCAGTGGTGTGGATGGTAGTGGTGGCTGCTTTCACACCGCTGGTCCCTGGTTCGAGTCCAGCTAGTGGCATGGGTGTCTGTGTTGTCTCTGTGATAATGTATATACTGGGTGCTCTGTATGGTTTCTTGTGACCATTGGAGGTTATGCTGACGAATAGCTGTAGCGCCTACCTCAAAGCAAATAAATGTAATGTAAATGTATCATCATTATGAGAATCCATATTGGTAAAATCTTGATGCAAAATGTTTTAACAGTAATTAAAAGAGAAAATGAATACTTACACGTGGATATATCGCTCATCCGTAAAATGTGACACATCTCGAAAAAATTCATTTTGTGTTTTATTTCACCAATAGGTCTGTCGTACATGTGTTTTGCTATACAAGACATTTCATATATGTAGTTATACAGAAAATTACTTTACTGTGCTATATGTTCATTTGTGACCATAGATGAGGTATAGATTTTGTGGAGAGACAAAATTATCTAACCCTCATCCAAACATCCAAAACATTGTCCCAAACATCGTCCTACATCTTTATTCTTAAGGATTTTATGCACCTTTTTATTCCTGCTTGTAGATCTAAAAACTGTAATTTCATATCACCGTAAAATCATGTAAATTTCTTTTGCTATTTCTGTGAAACTTACTGTGCTATAGTTCTGTATTTTAAAGTATATTGACCAGGTTCTTTTTAGAATGCATTCACTGAAGTTGTAGGCTGTGATCATTTTTTAAGAAGCTAGATGCTTTAAGAAATTTATTTATTTGCAGTAAAATTATAAATTTAAAGCTTTCATACAGAAAAGCTAGGGATGGTGCCTGAATGCATTATTAAGAAAACAGTCTTCACATGACTGCCTCGTGAAGCGAGAGGGAGGCAATTGATTCCTCACGCAATAATTTCACACAATTGGCGTCAAAAAGCATATGAAAAATGACTGATATCATCTACGCAAAGTTGTCTGTTATGCCTTAACAATTAAAAGGATTTTGAATTTAATAGCAGGGCAACCAGAAAATAGCAGTCCTAAAAATACGCCAAAAAAGGAATTCGACTGCCAATTCGTACGTTAGGAGCATATTTTGAGAAAATGTTCTCAAAAGTCATATTAATTAAAGATTAGTTTCAACTGTAATTTAGAAAAATGTAAAATTTAAGAATATTATATGTAATTCCACATCACACTTACCTTTGTCAAGATGTTTCACTTTTCTTACAGGTGAACTGTATATTAATATAATATGTATAACTAGCTGAGTTACAACATAGTGAATTTTCTAAGATGTTCGTATTTTAGAGAGATAAAATTACATTTTATTCTAAATTAACATTTACACCAAAGTTTTAAGAAAAAATAGCATAACTGCAAACTAAATATCAGAGTTGCTGCAATTACAGAAGTAGTGTTACTCCCCGAGGGGGATACCTTCTATAGGTATTTATGGGTTTTGTGACCCCGGGCTCCTGAGCAATCTTTCTCCTTTCCTTTTTTCTTCTCTTTAGTTGTCTATCCTTTTTTAACCGACTTCAAGGAGAAGGTTATGATTTCGACCTGTATGTATTTGTTGTTCACGCATAACTTTCGTAAATATGAACCGATTTTGATAATTCTTTTTTTGTTAGAAAGTGTAAGATGCCCACATGGTCCCATTTCAATTTTATAAAATTCTTGCAATTAGAACTTTTTAAAAATAAAAACATTAAAATTTCAAAATTTTTTGAAGCAGTCATCTAATTAAAAGCGTTCATTTTTCAGGTAATCGCAGGCTTTCATGTCGAGCATACAAGTCAGATGTGTGTGTACATAAATAAATAAAATTTAAGGCTATCACTCTTACACCGATAGGAGATCTTTTTATCCAACTTCAAGGATTAGGTTATGATTTCGATCTGTATGTATTTCTTGTTCATTCATAATTTCCCTAAAAATGAACCGATTTTGATAATTCTTTTTTTTTTGTTTGAAAGTATAAGATGCCCACCCTATTTTAATTTCATTAATTTCTGATGATTAGAATATTTTTAAATAAAAAATATGGATTTGATAAAAAAACTAATGATTGGTCGCAAATAATTTTTAACTGTTGCAATTTTTGTCAAATCATAAGCATATTAAAACTATGCATTCATATGCGTTAGCGCCAAGTTGTCGCCAAGCTTGATTCTTTATTGAAGTCGGTTAGTATTTTTTTACAAAAAGCATAATTATTCTTTGTTTCACACTTTTTAATCTTCTCTTTTCAGTTTGTTATACGTCTTTGTTCTTGTTCGATTTCTTTACTAACTTTTTTGTTCATTTAGTTTGGTTTTACTAACTTTGTTTTCACCATGTTTATAACTTATCTTATATTCAATAGTGTTTTTTTTTTATTCACGTGAGACAGTCTGGGTGTTGAGGTTTATTTTAACCTCATTGACTCGTTTCTTTTCTTTTAGGAAGATCTTGAGTCCCAGGGACAAACTCCGGTTCCATGATCGGAGGGCACCATGCTTGCATGGTGGCTGTTAGGATCAACACCTCAGGACTGGTGCCTTTCGATGTAAGGGCTGGTTGTGGGTTGGACAGAGCTGTAAAGTTTTACCTATAACTACCCATTTCCCCTGGGAAAGAACTGGTCCTTTGGAGATGCTACCGAGTTAAATTTTTTTTAGAAAACGTGGAAGTTTGTTGGGAATAGTTTTCGTTTTCACCCTTTTGAGACCTGCGCCTAAAGTAAGGGAAAGAAGAAGGGTCGGTGACCAGGTCCGATGCCTGGTGTTTTACACAGTTATCTTTCATTATGGCTGCAAAATTAGTAAATCAGACATGCAAAGCAAAAGCCCCACAACCAAATAAAAGAAAGAATACCAGCTTTAGAGCTACTTCTGACCAGAGTAAAATAAAATCCTGGGCAGAACAAGTCAAACTTTATGCTTCAAATATGGACTGTAAAAATGCCATCTCAGATGTAAGCAAAACTGAACAACGATTTTACATATTAAAGTGTCAAGAACACTGGCACTTTTGATAAAACATCTCCCCTTTTAATATATAAGCTATTCAAGGTTTGATTGGTGAACCAAAAGTGATAAAAAAAATCCGGACAGGTGAACTACTTGTAGAAGTAAGTAATGACCAGCAAGTACTGAACTTAAAAAGATGTACACAATTTGCAAACATTAATGTCACCATAACGCCACATAAAACCTTAAACACATCACATGGAGTAATCTCAGAAGCTGATCTTTTACATGTTACAGAAGACGAAATAGTGGATAATTTAAAAGACCAAAACGTCATAAGAGCTCGAAGAATACAGATCTACTGTAATGACAAAACATCCCTTATCAAATACGATTACCAACCAAACACATTATCCTTACATTTAACTCTCCTAATTTGCCCAAATATGTAAAAGCTGGTTATCTATCATGTTCTGTAAGACCGTACATACCAAACCCATTGCGTTGTTTTAAATGTCAACGCTTTGGGCACTCAAAAACTTCATGTCGAGGTAATCTCACCTGTGGTTGATGTGCTGCAGTTGGTCATGTAAGTGTGCAATGCAGTTCCACGCCTTGTTGTGTGAATTGCAAAAAAGACCATCCCTCATATGCTAAATCTTGTGAACAATGGAAAAAAGAAATACAACTAATATGAACAAAAGAAAACATATCTTATTCTGATGCTAGAAAATTAGTTGAATCTAAAACACCCAGAGTTGGCGTATCTTACGCTGATGCTGTCTTAAAAGCAGCTCATAAAATTTATAAAACTATTGCTACTCAAACCGAATCATTTACAGCAAAGATTTGTCAATCACTGCAAAAGGAAAAAGCTCCAAGTAAATCAATCCATGTATCGAAATCAACACAGTGTAGCACTCAAAAACCAGATACTGTCTCTTTAAATGCAGCAAGCACATCCTATTTTTCCTAAACTTCCACTTCATAGAAAAAATACACAAAATACCAGTAATACACCACCTTTAAAACAAAACCAACCTGATTTGGAAAAATATAAAGTTTCATCAATTAAATCTAGTTCACCATCGGAAAATCTCGCAAAGAAGAAAAAGAGTAAAACAACAAAAAATGAGTTAAAAAAAAAAAAAAAGATGAAGTATGTATGGAGGATTCTGACCTGCTACACATAGATACCTATTCGGATTTATCAGAAAACGAAGGAGATAAAATGTCCACTACATCCAAACAAAATGACGTAGATTTATCCATTTAAATCCCATGATACAATGACTAGTATTATTTCGTGGAACTGTTTTGGCTATCATAATAAATATGACGAAATTCGTAATATCTTACATGGTCACCAACCTTATTGTTTAGCCTTACAGGAAACCCATCTAAAATCAAATGACAAAGCGAAACTACGCAATTATTTTATTTACAGACAAGACTTTACTGGTGGAGTGGCTCTCTTCATTTCTCGCAATTTACTCCATTCACATATCAGTTCAACTACTAACTTACATGCTGTTGCAGTCTGTGTGCATATTAAACGCCTCATTACAATATGTACAATTTATCTATCTCCAAACCAAGCTCTTTAGTCAGCACATCTGGATGATCTTCTTCTCCAACTCTTTCCTTCTTACATCATCGTTGGAGATTTTAATGCCCACAGCCAACTATGGGGGAATAGAGACTCCAATCATCGTGGTGATATCATCAAAAAATTTATCTCTGACAATGGCTTATGCCTGCTCAATAATGGTGATCACACTTATTTTCATGAGCCTACCCGTACATCATGCGATAGACCTTATCATTTATTCTCCTTTACTTTATCCACTCTGGAATTTCTGGGTCTCAAATGACTTACACGGCAGTGACCACTTCCAGACTTTTATTACACAGACTACTTCTGATATGAATTGTTTCAACTCTACCAAACATTATGTATATGATAGAGCCGACTGGCCAACTTTTACAGCACTTGCAAATATCACAGCAAGCATGATATAGGGAAATATTGGCAATGCACTTGATGATATAACTCAATGTATTATCGATGCTGCTGATTCTAGCATTCCAAAAACTTCATCCAACAATAAACAAAAAAAACCTTGGTGGAATACTAAATGCCAAATTGCAAAGAAACCTGTGGTCTTTTTCGAAGGTACCCAAATAACGCCAACTACATAGCATATAAGAAAGCAAAGGCTGAAGCTAGAAGAGTAAGACGTAATAGCGAGCATGAATCATGGATAAACTATGTTTCAAGCATTAATTCCAACACCTCAAGTAAAGAACTCTGGGTAAAAGTGAAAAAAATTATGGGCCTTTACTCCGAAAATCATATTTCCATTTTAAATCGCAATGGTCAAACCATAACCTCTCCTAAGAACATAGCTGAAACAATAGATAGTACCCTAGCTTCTATTTCAAAATAAGATGCATATCCAGAACCTTTTTTAACATACAAAAAACAAACTGAAATGATCTGGATCTATTTTAATTCACATAACTCATTCTCGTATAATCATCCTTTTATTATTTCTGAACTCTTAAAGTGTATGCCTAATAGTCATTTATCAGCACCCCGCCATGATGGAATCACTTACATCATGATCAAGCATTTATCTGCACTCTCTCTTAACAATCTTCTTTCTTTCTTCAACAGGATTTGGTTAAAACACATTTTTCCCCTTGCTTAGTGCAGAGCTATTGTTATTCATTTTCCTAAACCAGGAAAAGATGCTAGCAATCCAAACAATTACAGGCCAATTACACTATCTAAGCAGCCTTTGCAAACTACTGGAAAAAATGGTAAATGGTCAACTGGTACATGTTTTAGAGTCTAACATTTGTCTTGCTGCATTTCAAAGTGGATTTCGACGTGATAGGTCTACTATTGATAACTTACTCCATCTAGAACATTACATTCGAACTGCCTTTTTAAAACATAACCATTTGGTTTGGTTTTATTGAACATGGCGAAAGCTTATGACAAAACTTGGCATTATGAGATACTTCGTGACCTTTTTAATCTAGACTTTCGTGGGAACCTCCCCATTTTTATTAAAACCTTTTTCGCCATTCGAATTTCTCAAGTTCGAATCGGGGGGATTCTCTCCTGTTTCTATGTACAAGAAGAGGGTGTACCCCAGGGAAGTGTCCTGAGTGTCACCCTCTTTGCTATAAAAATAAATGACATCCTTAAGCCGCTTCCTTTTAATTTGAAAGGAGATTTATGTGTAGATGACTTCCGAATTATGTGTATGGGACAGGATATCCATTTTATTGAAAGACAGTTGCAAATTGCTATCAATTGCATTCTTAATTGGACTAATAAAAATGTTTTTACTATATCTCATGAAAAAACTTCTTGTGTGCATTTTTGTAGACGTAGAGTTCTGCATCCAGATCCTGAAATTTTTATTGGTTCAACCCAAATTCATGTTGTGGACCCTGTTCATTACTTCAGCGTATACTTTGACAAGAAACTGACGCTTTTAGCACATATTTTACAATTAAGGACAAAATGTGAAAAGTCTCTTAATTTACTAAAGATGCTTTCAAATACATCTTGGGGAGCAGATCATACTTCTCTTAAAATATATAGAGCCATGATCCGTTCTAAAATTGACTATGCCTGCCAGGTCTATGGGTCCGCTAGTAAATCGGCTCTTAAAAAGCTTGACACTGTGCACCACAACACACTCCATGTTTGCTCGGATGCATTTCGTACTTCACCTGTTTAAGTCTTTATTTAGACTTTAATGAACCAGCATTACATCATATTTGTGAAAAACTTTCATTAATTAGGTTTGTTTTACTGCATCCTCACCATCCACTTAGAGGTCTGCACGGGCGCGGGCCTGGCGGAATCGTTTCGAATTTTGTAACAGGCCGGGCCGACAAACAACATAAACGGGCCGGGCCGGCAAAAAAATTGAACGGGCCTTATGGGCCGGGCCGATAAAAAAAATTTCGCCCTACCGGCCCGTTTGTAAGATTTGAGCAGATACAATAAAATATGAGCTATTTTCAACAAAATGGTTTTAACGAGAATAAGTATAAATGTGCGTCACGAGCCATACTACTTTGACAGCATTAGTATAAAAATGTACAGTGTAACCCATTTTAATATTTTTTAGCTGACTCGTGTCGGGCCGAGATCAAGCTTGCATTATTTTTCTACTTGTAGACTAACCGGACCGGAACTAGACTTAATTGTTCTCAAGATCTGGAGGGCGGACAACATGATTTGTAAAATTATTAACAGCGATAAAGAACTTATGTTAGCTTAATCTGTGGATATATACTTCTTGATGGGTTTTTTAATTAATTTCTCAATAATGCGAAAGTTTGACACATTTTCTGATTAATTTTAATTTGTAAAAGTATAAAAGTGATAAGCCTGACTATTAAAGGGATTTGGAATCGAATAGAGTTTTTCATTTTTGGTAAATAAAATACTTGTGTAACCTTGTTGAGATATATAATAGTTTCTCAAATGATTGCAGGTTTTTCTACCTTCCCATGCTGTCACTTCCGGAAATCCGATTCAAAACGCTAATTATGAGAGTATTTTATTTACATGCAGTATTCTTAAATTGCTTGTATCCAAAAATGGATAACCCTATTCGATTATATAGTTTCTGAATAAAGATACCTGCTTAACTTATAGAGGTCTGCACGGGACCGGCCCGCGGGCCGGCGGAATGGTCCTAAGATTTCTTACGAGCCGGCAGAATTAGAATCATTTTTGCAACGAGCCGGGCCGGGCCAATAAAAAAATTTAACGGGTCTACCGACCCGTTGTAAAGATTTAAGCAAAACGATAAAATATCAACTATTTTCATTGAATATGGCTTTAACGAGAATAAGTATGAATGTACGTCATGAGCCGATATTAGTTTGACAAAATCAATACAGAAATATAACTTGTACAGTGTAGAGATCGGCATACGTCAGTTACTTTATCTGACCCGGGCTGAATATTTTCTGATATATCTTCTGATTCATTTGTGAACGCAAAAACGTGACATTTTCATGCCTAGTTATTGAAGCAATTTTTAATCGAATGTTGTTTCTCTTTTTTCGATAAGATAATCATATATTGAGTTATAAATAATTACTGTTTCAAGACATCAAGAAGTTTTTTCGATGCTGTCGTCTCTGGAAACTGAATTTTGAAACTTCCTGACAACACATTATGAAAAATCTTCTTCCTTTACCGAAACGTTAAAAAAAGTAAATAAATAATTAAGTCCGATGACATAGTTTCTGAATAAATGTACCTACTAATTTCATGCGTTTGTGAACAAAAATAAGTGTAAAATATATCAAAAAGTAGCCTTTTTAGATTTGAGAGCAACCTTAATAATTTAAATCCATATAAATTTAAGGCTTAAGAACCGACTTCAAGAACGAACTTTTTACCAGATTCAAAATAGTATATTTATAATTTCTGATTCGAAATGAAATTTTTTAAAAACTTCCCTTATCTTATTATTAATTCTATCTTTAATCAAAGACAGATTAAAACATCAGTAAACCAATACTTAATTTATGTTATACAAAATGTTTTATTTTCTATACAACAATAATAACAATAATAATGATAACCGCGATCTATATGTTAAATGTCACTGTTAAAAGCATTTTAATATTTAAGAAACAAATATGCTCTATGATGTTCCTAAATAAAAGAAAGAAAGAAAAACATATTTAAACATGTGAACAAACACAAAGTAAAATTTATATAATCATATTATCAGTAATCATAACTCAGCAAAAACATCCCATAGCAGATGTTGATGACTTAATTAATTATTTGTTACACCACACAAATAAAATGTTTTTAAATACTTTCATCTCAATTTAGCACAAAAGGGGAGAAATATACACATGTTCAGAAAAAAATATATAGATATATACAGGGTGTCCGAAAAGTCTGGAAACGGTCGAATAACTCGAAAAATACATATGAGATTGAAAAACGTAAATATATGTGTTAAATATTTTTAAATAAGCTACTCAGTGATACCAAATTTGACCTTCATAACCGACCCCCTGGGGGTCAGAGGGGGTCCAACTTTGAAATCTTAAATTATA
This sequence comes from Maratus speculifer, assembly GCA_964019185.1. NCBI lineage: Eukaryota > Metazoa > Arthropoda > Arachnida > Araneae > Salticidae > Maratus > Maratus speculifer. Next base: position 173,150,770 of record OZ025301.1, read on the forward strand.
ACCCCCATTTTTTATTGCAGATTCGGATTCTACGGACAAAAATACGTAACTTTTGTATTTGATGTTTATTTCGAATCCTCGTTTATCACGGTGTAATTGAGCATATTAAATCGATACATATTCCTGCTTTTCCAACGGGATTTTCCCTAATCGAAACTGACGGCCATTTAAAATGGGCCGAGCAGAGTATTTGCAGTGGTTTTGTGGAAGGCTTAATTGACAACAACAGTTTTACATGACCAAAACTTTTATTATTAACTGAGATGAACTATTTACAGATGTAAACAACATTACGACATCACTTTGCCGTAAACTTAAAAGAACTAAAAATAAAGATGAATTAAGTTACATAATTATGTGCTTAAGCAACATTTGAAAAAAAAATTGGGAGAAGAGCGAGCAACAAGCCATCGCAATACAAACTATTTATACAAGATTCTGATGAACTTGTTTTGCATATATCTGTTGCCATTGTACATACAAACTTTCTTCAGTAATACATCGAGATTTATCTGCAACATATATCCGAGATGCTATTGGCCGCGCGGTATGACGTCAAAAACCTCTGCCGTTCACGGCAAGTGATGCGATCGCTAAAATCACTGTTACTCGGCTGTTACGCAGTAACATTACTCAGTAAAAGCAGATCGGAAAAGCCAGCTCTCGGATATTGTAAACAAACGTGCTCGGGAGATGACGAAAAACCATACATGCATCTATCTGAGTAAATACATTTTATTTCTACTTTAAAACCCGTTTCTTTTAAACTTTTAATGCTTATTTAAACTTAAGAAACGTATAGATGCGTAACAAACGGCCTCCTTTTTCGTCATCTCCAGAGTATTACAAAAATTCTGGAAAAAAGTTATAAAAATGCAAAAATTACAATATGAAAAATTTCAAAAACTTCAAAAATTCAGAACTTCAAAAGTTCAATAAAATTAAATTACATTTTAATATTCAAAAAAACAACAGTCTGGTCAATGTCAGGTCATATAAGACTTTATTGGCAAGGCATTGACCAGAGTGATTACATTGTAAGAAAAAAATTATAACCCCCCCCTTAAAACTTTAAATATCAAAAATCCTTTTACAAAACTTCAACAACTGCTCTCTAATCTGGGGTTTTGTAAAACTGTCAGCCAAGTTAAATTTACTAGCAATATATTTAAGTTTAAAGACCTGATCATATACTAAATTTCTAAGGAAATGATATTTTATATGGATATGTTTAGTTTTTTGATTTTCAAAAGGAGAATTCGAAAAGGCTATTGCTGCTTGGTTATCACAGAATAGTGTGCAATCTTTCAAGTTTAAATTTAGAATCTCATTTTGTAAAACATTTTTGACCCAGATTAATTCTTTAGCAGCTTCAGTTAAACTGACGTATTCGGCCTCCATAGTTGAAAGACTTATACATTTCTGTTTAAAAGTCTTCCACGAAATGGGCGTTTCATATAGAAACAAAATATAGCCACCTATGGAAACTCGATCGTCTCTGTTTGCAGCAAAATCTGAGTCTGAATAGCATGAAAGATTTAACTCACTAATTCTGGATAACTCAAGTTTATAATGTTTAGTATATTTAAGATAACCTAACAATTTTAATAAACTATTCCAATGAGAAATTCCAGGGTTTGATTGAAATTGGGATAACAAATTAACTGCATACATAATATCCGGTCTAGTCCTTCCAGCTATAAAAGATAAACAGCCTATAAGATTTCTGTAAGGAAACTTTGACATCATTTCAATATCTTCCCTAGTGGAAGGTGCATCTTGCTTTGACAAAACTAAACCCTTGGGCATAGGTAAGGTACTAACAGGAAATTTAAATTCTGAAAACATTTCACAAACTTTTTCAATGTATGAAGTTTGGTGTATAAAAAGACGATTTCCTATTTCTTCAAACTCTATACCCAATAGTTTTTTAGTTGACCCCAAAATTTTTAAGTTAAAATGTTTTTGCAGCAATTCTATCCCAAAATCTAAATCCTCTTTAGTTTTACCAAAAAGAACTATGTCGTCAACATAAAGCAAAAGAACCAATCTGGTCTGAAACATGTATACACAATTGCACCAATCTAGTTTTTGAAAATCAAGTTTGGATAAAACATCATCCATCTCGAAAAACCATTGTCTACCAGACTGGTGGAGACCATAAACGGCTTTATTTAACTTACAAATTTTATCTTTATCTTTAAAAAAACCTTCAGGTTGGTGCATGTATACAGTCTCATCCAGATTAGCATAAAGGTAAGCATTGTTGACATCTACCTGGACATTTCTCCATTTAAACAGACATGAAAATATGGCAAAGAACAACCTAATTATTGTAAAACTGACAACCGGGCTAAAAACTTCTTCGTAATTTTCCCCCTTTATTTGATTAAACCCCTTCGCTACTAATCTCGCCTTGTACCTTACAATTTCATTTTTCTCGTTTCTTTTAACGGTAAATACCCAGCGGTTTCCCAAAACTTTAGCATCCTTTGGTGGTGTCACAAGATCCCATACTTTTCGTTCGTACATGACGTTGATTTCATGGTTCATTGCGTCCCTCCAATTTGATGCTTCTGGGCTTTTAATGGCTTGATTGTAGCTTTGAGGAATTTTGATTTCAGTTAAATTTGCTTCATTTACATTTAAATTTAAAACTTTACCGGATTCTTTATTTTTAGAACTAAAATCAAATAAATTTTTATCACATTCTATTTTATTTTCTTTACAATATTTAATTAATTCATTAAAAGATCTAATTCTTGTGTTGGTTCCTTCTATGCCATAGTAAATGTCTGTTTGATTTCCTGTTTTTCGGGGTACTGCTTTACGGGTCCATGGAATTGATGCACAAGGTTTTAAAATTTCCTGCTCCGAAACTACTGGATCTTTTATTTTAACAGTCTCACTCCCCAATTGAGATGTATTTTCAGGTTCATAAAAAATATCTCCATCTTCTGGAAGATCAAAAAGTGAAAAGTTAAATTTTTGTTCTTTAAATTTTGAAACTACATCAACCCCCCTTTTTGTTTCATCAAATCTTACATTAATGGTTTCTACAATTTTATTTTCATCAATTAACCAAATTCTATAGCCCTTCGTTGATTGAGCATACCCGCACATGATCCCCAGTTTAGCTCGCATATCAAGCTTCCTTCTAATCTGTTTGGGCACTCCAACGTACGCTAAACATCCGAATTTCTTTAAATGAGAAACCGAGGGTTTTTTACCAGAATACATCTCAAAAGGGGTGAGTTCTGACTGTTTGTGACACACCCTATTCCATACGTAAGAAAAACACATTAAGGCTTCCGCCCAAAATTTTTGTGATAAGCCGCTAGCATTGAGAAGAGTCTTAACACCATCCAAAGCAGTTAAATTAAAACGCTCCGCAACCCCGTTCATTTCAGGACTGTACGGATTCGTCTTTTCATGAAAAATACCCTGCTTTTCTAAAAAAGAATCAAATTCTCTGTTACAAAATTCTAAACCCCCATCCGTTCTGATTGAAATTATTTTCTTGTTTAGGTACCTTTCGGCCCTACTTTGAAATTTTAAAAAAGTTTGAAAAACATCAGACTTATTCTTGATGGGGTATACTGTAACAAAACGAGAAAAATCATCAATGATGGTGAAAAAATAACGACTCCCCCCATGCGACGTTACTTGTAAAGGGCCACAGAGATCCATATGTAAAAGTTCGAGAGCAGTTTTTGATTTAATTTTACCTATAGCTTTAAACGATGTTCTTTTAGACTTAGCGAGTTTACAGGAGATACAATCCTCAGCTAACTTAGACAATAAAGGCAAACCTACAACACTTTCATTTTTAGAAGTGTTAATTAAATATTCATTGTTTACATGACAAAATCTTTCATGCCAAAGTTCATTTAAATTTAATTTTTCAACTTGATTTGCAGAAATGTTAGCCGAGTTGCTTTCTCCTTTACATTTATAGCTAAAAGGTTTTAAAAAGTACAAGTCATTTTTTCTAACAGCATAAAACAAAAAATTCCATTCCTTGTCATAAACAATTACCCTACCCTTGCTGCCTACAAAGTTTACACCTAGTTTTTCAAGCTTGCTGCCAGACAACAAATTTCTACGTAAATTAGGATTATACAAAACATTTTTAAGGATAATTTGATTGAAGCTGCCATCTTTACACTTTACAAAAAAATTTACTGTACCCCTTCCCTGAACAGGGCTTTCTTTTTCTCCTACAGCAAGTGACATCTGCATATTTGATACTGGCTCAAAATCTAAAAATAAATTTTTGTCATTACAAAAATGAGCAGTTGCTGCGGTATCAAAAACCCAGCTATTACTTTTACAAAAATCAGATGTATTTGCTTCAAAAATATTTGGAGAAATTTCAATTAAACTTGCTTTATGTTCAGAGAAGGTGCATTTTACATTATTATACTTTAATTCAACATTACTAGATTCTGAAAATTTACTTTTATATTGAGAATTTTTAGATTTAAGTTTACAGTTCGAAATTAAATGACCATAAGATTTACAAAAATAACAAGGACCTATTGATTTATTCTGTTTAAAATTTTTAGTTTTTGAAAATTTACTTGAATTTACATTATCAGAATTAAAAAATTTACTTGGATTACTTAAATTTACATTACTATTGTCAGACTTTAAACATTTACTTTGATTTACATTACAATTAGCAAACTTTGAAAATTTACCTGATTTACATTTCACTTCTCCAGAAAAAGCAGCATTTTGAAAGTCTCTAGTGGCTAGCTTCAATCTATTCTCCTCCAGCAGCAGCTCAGCTTCAATCTTATCAGGTACAAAATCTTTATCAGGCCACCTGTAGATTGCTTGCACTGTTGACTGAAATTCTTCTGGAAGACTTCTTATCATTTGATAACCAATATATAGTGGTTGCAGATCATGACCAACTTCGTGAAGCCGCTCGGTTGCTTGTTTCACTTTACACAAAAATAGTCCAAGATTTTCACCTTGCACATATCTCAGGCTAAAAAAATCATCTAAGAGTTGAATAACTCGAGCTCGGGTGGTTGGTTCAAAATGATCTTTTAGAATCTTCCATGCAACTGCTCCATTAGTAGTACCGGCAATCAGGGGCTTGAACTCTGGGCTCAGGGTCTGATAAATTATGGTGTATGCACGGGCTTTGCGCAAACTCAGGTCATTTCTTTCCCTCCAAGTCAGTGTTTCAGTCACAGGAACTGTTGTCGCCTCCACCTCCTTTCCCGGAACTTTGCTTTCATTTGATGGTTCTACACTTTCACCAGCTTCTGTATCCGGACCTTCTATAAATTGCCATGCCCCATAATGGAGCAAAAGGACTTTCACTTCTATTTTCCAACTCTCCCAATTTGAAGAGGTCAAAAGGGTGACATTCGTCAGCTCCATTTCTAAGACTCGGCCTCCTTCACAGCAATCGGGGAAACTTTCAAAAATCGGAAAATTCCAAAAAGAAAAAACAGTCCTTGCAGATTTATCACCGGTGAAGTAGAAGGAAATCACATCAAAACAGGTAAACAGCAAAACTTGAAAACTCCATCGAAATTTCCAGGAACGGAAAAAACATCGGCACGACGTCACTTGTCAACAAACATCGTTGAAGAAAACATCGACGCAAAAATCTTCACTTCCACAAGGGCTCTGGGCCCATAACCCTGACGGCCATTTAAAATGGGCCGAGCAGAGTATTTGCAGTGGTTTTGTGGAAGGCTTAATTGACAACAACAGTTTTACATGACCAAAACTTTTATTATTAACTGAGATGAACTATTTACAGATGTAAACAACATTACGACATCACTTTGCCGTAAACTTAAAAGAACTAAAAATAAAGATGAATTAAGTTACATAATTATGTGCTTAAGCAACATTTGAAAAAAAAATTGGGAGAAGAGCGAGCAACAAGCCATCGCAATACAAACTATTTATACAAGATTCTGATGAACTTGTTTTGCATATATCTGTTGCCATTGTACATACAAACTTTCTTCAGTAATACATCGAGATTTATCTGCAACATATATCCGAGATGCTATTGGCCGCGCGGTATGACGTCAAAAACCTCTGCCGTTCACGGCAAGTGATGCGATCGCTAAAATCACTGTTACTCGGCTGTTACGCAGTAACATTACTCAGTAAAAGCAGATCGGAAAAGCCAGCTCTCGGATATTGTAAACAAACGTGCTCGGGAGATGACGAAAAACCATACATGCATCTATCTGAGTAAATACATTTTATTTCTACTTTAAAACCCGTTTCTTTTAAACTTTTAATGCTTATTTAAACTTAAGAAACGTATAGATGCGTAACAGAAACTAATTGGGGAGAATTTATGACATCAAATTCCTCGTCTTTTGCAATAATAGTGTTTCCTGAAAATCACCCGTGCCGATTATTTCGGTAGTGCTACACAGTTAAAAATTTGATCCATTTGCTGTAGCGTCACTCCACAGCTTTTATAGAATATCTCTTTCATGACCAATGAGAATGTTCCATAACACAGTAAAGTACACTGTAAAAAAAATTTACCCTTTTGCTGCATCGTCACTCCACCATTTTTATAGAAAACGATTACTTTACTGTGTTATGGAGCATTCTCATTGGTCACAAAAGAGATATTCTATAATAGCTGTGGAGTGACGCTGCAGCAAATGGGTCAAATTTTTAACAGTGTAGTACTATTGAAATAATCGCCATGGGTGATTTTCAGGAAACGCTATTCCTACAAAAGACGAGGAATTTGACGTCAAAAATTCTGCCCAATCAGTTTCGATTAGGGAAAATCCCGTTGGAAAAACGGGAATATGTATCGATTTAATATGCTCAATTACACCGTGATAAACGAAGATTTGAAATAAACATCAAATACAAAAGTTACGTATTTTTGTCCGTAGAATCTGAATCTGCAATAAAAAATGGGGGTTATAATTTAAGATTTCATAGTTAGACCCCCTCTGACCCCCAGGGGGTCGGTTTCGAAGGTCAAATTTGGTATCACAGAGTAGCTTATTTAAAAATATTAAACACGTATATTTACGTTTTTCAATCTCATATGTATTTCTTGAGTTATTCGGCCGTTTCCAGACTTTTCGGACACCCTGTATATAAATAGCTAATTTAAATTTTATTCTTCCTTCAATCGAACAGATATTAAAAAAAAATTAAACAAACATTTACTTTATCTGATACAAAAAGAAAATTGTTAAATATGTTAAATTACCCTATTTTAGATATTTTAATTTTTAACAAACACAGTTATATTTCAAAGTTATTCCTTAACAAAAGAAACAAATAAAGACAGACAGATTTAAATATATGAAAAAAAACAAAAGGAATATTTGTAATCATTGGCAAAAGTTCAATAATCATAACCCAGCAAAAATATTGCAATTCAAATTTTAAAAAATGTTGAAAACTTACTTGATTATTGATTTTTTCGCACAAAGAAAAAAAATTAAACACTTTCTTCTCAAGTTTATGTATACAATTAGCAAAAAAAGTATTTGTACACTTCATTTTTTTAAATTATAATGAAATTAAACAAAAGATTTAAGCAAAAAATACTGTAATACATTAATTTAATGCATTATAATATTATAGAAGCAAAAACAAAATTAAACGAATCGATTTTTTACATTATAATAAACAAATATACAAAAATATAATGCAAAAAAAGTATTTGTACACTATATTAATGTAATATAATTAATGAAAATTTAGTAAAATGATGTAAATTAATGTTTTGTGTGAATTCATTTAGAGTTTATGACTACTTCTAGATGGTGTGACATAGATTCCACCAACTTTTTTGTAGCGGTCTGGTTAATGTTATTCCATGACACAATAAGAGCTTCTTTAAAACTGTTTTTTACTGATACATATTTTTTTTCGGATTTTTGCATCCAATAGTATCTGCAAATTTTCTATTGGATTCAAGTCTAGAGATTTTAGAGGCGTTACCAGTCCTCTTCGAGTATTGTCGTAAGCATGTGCTGGTGATCACAGCAGTATGCTTTGGTTGTTATCCTGCAGAAAGTGAAAAGCTTCCTCTATGCATAATTTCTTGGCACAGTTTAATAAATTATGGCGCGACACATCAATGTATGTTAAACCTGTCCTTCCATCGTCAATAAATTTTAAATGTCCTGCTCCATTAGAAGCTATACACCCTAAAACTATAATATTCCCCCCAACATGCTTGATAGTTTGAAGTATACGTTTTGGATCTAGAACAGTTTTATTTTTACGCCAATTTTTTCGAATGCTTGATGGTAAGAAAATTCCGAATTTTCCTTCATCAGAAAACATTACTGTTTTCCAAAAATCCAATGATTTATTTCTGTATGCGAAAGCGAATACTGTGCGTTTTCGCCTATTTGTTTCGCTGATGAATGGATTTTTCCTTGAGGTTCTTCCTTTTAAATCTGCATTGAGAAGAATATTTTTTATTGTTTGAGGTATTACTTTGATGCGAGAACATGTTGCAAGGTCTCCAGCAAATTTTTGAACCGAATGCATAAGATTTTTTAAAGCTTTTTTAACAATACTCCCTTTTTCCCTCATTGTTAGTTTGCTAAGAAGTCTTGCTTTTCATTGAATTTCGATACTTTTATTTTATTCATAGTTTCTCACTATACATCCAATAGTTGTAAATGGTAATTTAATAGCTTTTACAAATTCTTGTTGCGAAGTTAAATTTTTATTATGCTCAATCATAGGATTTCATATATCTAGAGGTGCCTCTCTAGTTTTAGGTTCTATACTCAATTACTTCAAGAGCAAATTAGATCAAATGTCAGACAAATATAATATGAACTTAAAAATTATTAACAGCTTCTGTAAAAGTAGTCCTTTGAACCATAAACACTATAAAACACAGTACATATCAGGATGGAGAAATGTACAAATACTTTTTTTGCAAGAAATTTTTAAACTTTTCCTATTAGAAAATTATTTTACATCTTTATCGAAATTTTCTGCTGTGTAATTTAAAACGCACGGTAAACAGACTGTATTAAAACTATTTTTGACAAAATATCTGTTTTTATTTAGTTAAAAATTAAAAATTTTAGAGTGTACAAATACTTTTTTTGCTAACTGTATATATATATTTCAAAGGAAAATTTTCTATATAGAGTAAGCAGAAAGAGGAAATGCTGATAAATGTTTTAACAAACTTAAGATTCTTGTTTTAGGAAAATATTTTTCTGCAGGTAAATCTGCATATGCTGAAATCTTTCAGTGATTATGGATTTTTATAAATTAGCATGTAAAAATAAAGATGTGTCAATTACATCCGGGTCTAATCTTGAACGTCTTTCATTCATTAAAAATCCTGCAGAACTTTCTTTCACAACTGGCACTGGTTGCTGGTATAGAAAGAATTTTCTTTGCAATTTTTGATAAATTAATTAAGCGTGACTGGTGATTTTTCCACCAAATATTTAGTTCTTTTGTGCATGCGGGCGCTTTCAATTTGAAGTAAATATCCAGTTCGTTATCACAATAATCTTTTTCTGATTCATCTTCCCATTCCATAAATTTACTTTCCGTTTTCCGTTTTTTAGAAATTTGCTCAACACTTTGAATCGAAGAATCTGAAGCTTCATTTCTTTCATCATTCATTTCTTGAAGCATTTTCTTTATCAATTCAATTGTTCTTTCTTTTTCATCCTCATTCAGCATTCTAAGCTGACGGAAAGAAGGACAAAGAAATGTCGCCAACTTATGTTCAACCCTAATATAAATTTTTCTTTTAAGAAATCATTGCATCTAGATTTAATATCTTTCATAAAATCTTCATCTTCAGCTTTTAATTCAGAGTGGGCTAACAGTTTTTTATACCACAGCAACACAAAGGGAAGTGTAATTTCTTTTTCCTTTTCCAAAGCCATGGATGCGTCTCTAAAAGGGAGTAGAAATTCAATAAGGTGGGGTAAGACATTTACATCAATTGAATCTAAACGACTTCCTTCTTGTCTTTCGGAAAGCAAATCGGAAATTTCGGAAAAGTTCTCATAAATGGATTCGAGCATCAGAAATTTAGAATTCCAGCGACTTTCTGTTTCTTGATGGACAGATTTTGAAAGACGGTTCACTAAGCCACTTTGTTTTAAATATGTCACTGAAGATTTTGCACCAATTAAAGTTTCAAACACTGCACTGTTATTTTCTTTTAGGTAATCCATATGGAAAAGATTATGCAGCACTGTGTTTATAATGTGTGCCATACAATCTAATCAAGGTTGAAGTGCATTCACAATGTTAGAACCTCGATCTGTGACAAATGTCATTTTTTCTAAGGCATCAGTACTGAATCCTAATTTTGTAAAACGGTTTATAATCTCCTTTCTAATATTGAATCCAGTTTTGCTTTCATCTGGAAAGATACAGGTGAAAAGGAGCTTAGAAATCAAATTCCACTCTTCATCAAAATAATGGAGAGTTACCACAGTGAATGATCTTTTTCTAAAATCGTCTGTCCACATGTCTGTACTGGCAGAACAAAATCCTTTTATAATTTTCTCATTTAAATATGGGATACTTTCACGCCTCAGTTTTTCAGCTGTTTCTACAGTATTCCTTGATACCGTCGTAGGATGAGGCAAAATATCCAAAACAATAATAACACCTCGATTTGCACCAATATTTATGAGGGTCTGGGCAAAATGTATAAAACCTTCGCCACTTCATATATCAAACGGTCTAAGGTCTTTTGAACACATCTTAATTGCCGCTTGTAAGACAATTTGTTCATGAATGGTGTCTGACGTTTAAAAAACTCTGTCACTTTTCAAGAAGGTTTTTTATTGCAGTGATGTCTTCGTAAATGGGAAGTGCCAGATTTCGCAGAGTTGTAGGAAAAAAAATTATAAAATTTTTGGCACTGTACATGTCCAACATTTTTTTCCGTCTCTGCATTTACTATAAGTTTGAAATTTTCCCAGATATCACTTTTACCAGATGCATCTGACAAAATCAACTCGCCACTTGCGAGTTTTTCTTTCAATTCTTTATCACTTAAAGAAATGACATATTATTAAGAATACATGCAGTTTCATAAAATTGCTTTATCAATACTTAGTCCAAAAAAACGTTTTGAATATATTGAATCCAGCACTAAATCCAGCGAATGCTCATGGAAGTCAATTCGTTAATCGGTGCAGTATTATATGCGTACAGACAGCTGCACATTAAAACAAAGTCTTATAGAGTTGGTTCCCGAAGACAGAAAAATACTCAACCAAAATCTCAAATGAAATAAACTATTATAATGTGATCTGGGAATGGCTGGAAAACACGTGCTAAGTATTTTTCTTATAAACAACCGATGAAAATTCCTTATCTTGGTGTTTACTATAACCCCCTATTGCCTTTCTACAAACATCTCCTGGCTTAGTATTTCATTATTTACGAGGAGGAGAAATCAAGGGATCATAGTTTATAGTACTCAAAATGTCGAGGTCTGTGAAAATACGATGTTTTACAGAAAATGCCATTAATCTTTAATCTGTTATTTCAAGCTGCAACCTTATTTGAAATGTACAGCAGAATATTTGTGTAAATATGTGTGTTTGCAAATATATATATACATTGATTTAAAAATTACATCAAATTTCTAAATGGCTCTTTTCAATAAAAATTGTTTTCATCTTAAAAATGAAAGTTTTTGATGCAGATGATCAAAATACAATACTGACAAGATCCAATATTTTCCAATTATTAAGTTATCTTTATATTTATTTTGTATTATATTATAATTATTTCTATTACCAACATCCCTTTTTGTAATCGCATTAGAGATATCTACACGGATCCGGGATTGGCCCGAGACTTATCTACCTGGCACAGAAAAATAAATAAATAAATAAATAAATAAATAAAATAAAAAAAAAATCAAATGGGCCAGGCTAATGGAAAAAATAAATGTGCCGGGATAAAATAAATAAATAAAGCTAACCTACCCAATTTAAAAAAGTCGAACTAAGTTAATGAAATATAATAAATTTTCAGTGCTCATGACTAAGACGAGTATAAGTTTAAATCTGATACATGGGTCGATGCTACATTCACAATATTGATACAGAAATATAATAAAAATAAAAGTTCCTTGTTAAACGGATGGCATTAAGCTCACAGATTATTCACACTATATATATATTATACCCTTCTTTATACTTAAGCAATGACCTTTCAAATTAATCAAGGAAGTTCCTTTATAAGAAACCGATATATCAAACTGAAGCTAATCTATAATTCTGCTCGTAAAACTCATTTATCTAAATTAAGAGGCGACTAGTCTCTTCTTTTCCCCTTTATACTTAACCAGTGAACCTTCAAATCTAATCAAGGATGATCTTTATCAAAATAAATTTGTATAAAATGTGATGCAAATTGAATAATTCTGCATGAAAAATTATTAGTCTAAATTAAGGGGTAAATTAGTCCCCCGTCACCCTTCCCCTTTATACTTAACCAGTGAATTCCCAAAATTAATCAGGGAAGCGCCTTAGCAGAATGAACATAGATTCTTTTTCTTTTTTGAGCAAATCCGATATTGTTATTAAGAATTATGTTAAACGTACAAACATACATCGCATACACAGAACCCGCGGGCACAATAGAGCTCAGGCTTTGATACTCAGTGAGCTAAAAAATCATAGTAGTCGGCATCGGACAGTGATATTGTGTCTGAAAAAGGATATAATTTTTTTCAGTACACTTGGGCTGGGCTCGAATCGAGTTCTTTTTTCCTCCTACATTCTAGACAATAATATATACATGGTGGGTCTGCACAGGACGGGGCCGTGGCACGTACTCAATAAACGGGCCGGGCCAGCAAAAAAATTGAACAGACCATATGGGCCGGACCGGGTCGATGAAAAAAGTTAGAGGACCTACTAGCCCGCTTTGAAGTTTTTAGCAGAACCAGTAAAATATGAGCTATTTTCATTGAATATGTCTTCAACGAGAATAAATATAAATGTGCGTCTCGAGCCGATACTAGTTTGACAACATCAATACAGAAATGTAACTTTTATAATGTAGAGATCGAGATCGAACAGTTACATTGTGTGTAACTTGAGTTTAATATGTTTTTAGCAGGCTCGTGCTGGACTGAAATCAGGCTTGGATTGTTTTTCTACATATAGACGAGAAGGGCAGGAACTAAACTTAATTGTTCTCAAGATGTGTAGGGTAGATTACAAGGTTTGTAAAATTATTAATAGCGATAAAGAACTTATGTTAACGTAATCTTTGGATATATGTGTACTTCATGGTGGTTCTTAAATTCATTTCTCAACAGCGCAAAAGTTTGACACATTTTCTGACTAATTTTTAATTGTAAAAGTATAAAATTGACAAGCCTGACTATTGGAGGTATTTGGAATCGAATAGCGTTTTTCAATTTTAATAAGATACTTGCATAACCTTGTTAAGTATAAGAGCTTATTGTCAAATATTTGCAGATTTTTCTTCCTTTCCAAACAGTCGATTCCGGAAATTCTATTTAAAACGCCAACTTTGACAGTATTTTCTTAAACTGCTTGTATCAAAAAATGAATAACGCCATTCGTTTACATAGTTTCTCAATAAAAACACCCGCTAATCTTATGAATTAAAAAAAAAAAAATCAGAAATTTATTAGGAAGTAGAACTTTAGGATTTGGAATCTATAATAAAACGATCTAGAAATAATTTCATAAATCTACTTTTATTATACATCTACAAAAGTTGCAATGTTTTTAACTATCTTTTTTTCTTTTATTCTAAACCATATTAATTTCTTAATTAATCTGTATTTGAACGTTGAAAGTCTAAGAATCTAAGTAATCATTAATGTTTCTAATGTGTATTTCATGTAAAATATACAATAACATCATTCCATAGATATGTATGCAGTATTCTTAAAAAAAATCTTAATTACATGAGAAAAATCTGAATTTTTTAGAAATAGTAAAAATTGTGACGGGCCAGAATGGGCCGGGCCTGTTTTCACTTATTTCTATACGGGCCGGGCCGGGCCAAAAAAGGAAAAATATAAACGGGCTGGGACGAAGTTTTGAATTTTACAACAGGCCGGGCCTGGAAATTCCGGCCCGTGCAGACCTCTACATCCACTACACACTTATTTTTTAAATACCAACAATGATATACTTGATCAGCATAGACCGCCTTATACAACATCTTTTGGAGTCAGATCCCCCAGGGGGATACCTTCTTTAGGTATTCACGGGCTTCACAACCCCGGGGCACCCGAGTGATTTTTCTCTTTTCCATTTCCTTTTACTCCTCTTGTCTTCCTTTCATCTTTGTTTCACTCTTGTTGTGGTTCCCTTTTCGAGGTGAGGGCAATTCTGTATGAGCCGATATCATCCTGTATATGGACTCATGGAGAATTGTAAACCACCCACGTGTTGGCCGTGCGTGGCGACCCGTGTCCCTGGAAAGGGGGATCCTGGCAGTTGAGGGAAACCAACACACTGCTTTGGCCTCTGCTTCAGGTAGACGGGAGGTGCATATTGGTCCTGTATGCATCAATCGGCTGGTCAGCTGACTTTTGTCACTGGCTTTAGGGATCAAGTGATCGAGCAACTACTAGTCATCTCGTTAAGGGTGGAGACTGACATAGGATTGTCTTGTGACCGTATGGGCCCTGGTTAGCACTGGTGCACGAATGTGCATCCCCTTGTTGGGCTCGGTAGTGGGTGGTGCGACCGGGTCTGAATTTTTTTACTTTTAACATGGATGGGAAAACTTCATCTCCTTCTATGTCTCTCCCCAGTGGAGAGCAACAAACTGTACAGACTTCTTCCTTCACACGCTTTTTTATCGTTAAACGTACTGATAGCCACTCTGATAGTTCCTTTGGTAAAACGTCACCATTTCTCATAGCTAAAACTTTCCAGTCTGCCTTAGGGAATGGTCATACTCTAAAAAAATTAAAATCTGGAGATTTACTAGTTGAGGTTTCTACAACTAAACAATCACAGCTTCTTTCTAATAGCTCTACAATAGGCCCTTTTTCTGTTTCTGCTCAGGTGCATAAAACTCTAAATACAAGCCGAGGTGTTATTTCTGAACTAGACCTTTTATTCTCTACGAAAGATGAACTCTTAGAAAACCTAAAAGACCAAAATATTATAGATGCATGCCGTATCACGATCCGTCGGAATGGCCAAGTCCTTCCTACAAAGCATGTCATTTTCACTTTCAATAGCCCTACTCTACCTACAAGAAATAAAGCTGCTTACCTAAATTGTCCTGTCAGACCATACAATCCTAATCCTCTACGTTGTTTTAAATGTCAGCGATACGGCCACACTAAAACTAACTGTCACGGTTCCCTTACTTGTGCACGCTGTGCAGAAGTTGACCACGGCAGCAATTCATGTGAAAAATCAGAACGCTGCATAAATTGCAAGGGTTTATACAGCTTTCTCTCGCTCTTGCCCAAACTAGATCCGTGAAAAAGAAATTCTAACTGTAAAAATAATCCAAAATCTTTCCTACCCAGAAGCTCGTAAAATTGTAGAAGCCAGCGTCTGTCGGCGTATCTTATTCAAGCCTATTGAAACAGCAGTCTAAATCTGTAAGACATATTAGCACCCAGACTGACGTGTCTATGTCATAAAAAAAGTCAGCCAAAACACAATCAATAAACACCCCAATCAAAGAATCCCGTGATATATGTTTACCTTTGTCAGAACCTGTTACTATTTTACACACACCTACTCAGACACAAAAATCTTCTGCTCAATTTAAAAGTCAGAAATCTCAAGCTCAATCTAAGGGATTATCCAAACCTCTAAATGAAACTAAGGCTGTTACCTCACCAAAAAATGACCCGAACTCATCTGCATTAAACTCTAAAAAACCCAACTCTAGTCAAATAGTGAAAACTGGTGTTCAGAAAGAAGGGACCAAGGCTGGGATCCAAACTGCTACAAAATCAAAAACATTACAGAAATCGCATATGCTTAAAAAACAAACAGAAACCATAAAAACCCCAACTCCAGCAACCCCACGGCGGAAGACTGTCGTTAAAAGATTGCAAAATTCATCGCTCAGTTCATGCAAAAGAAATTTTAAAGATCCCAGTCAACTGCAGCACTATGTCCAAGAAGCTATGGAATCCGAGTCTTACGGCAGTGGCTCGGATTCCGAGGAAAATACTATGTTTGAAGAGTATGTGCCTGGTTAAATTAATTTTTTTATTGGTCTTTGTTTTAGTTTTATCTTGTGTTTTCTGTAGTACTTTTCCAATTTGGTTATCGTGTCATTATCTTACTGTTTTAGAATTTTAACTAGTTTTAGAATTTTATCTTTTTACCATTTTAAATATGTTTGTCTGGTTTTAATTGGTTTTTAATTTCATGTATCACCGCATTGCCTTTATCAACTTAACTCATATCTACAACAGATTTTTAATGCAACTTTCACTTTTTACATTTTATTTTAAAATTTAACCTTATCTTATTCCTACCATAATCTAATAATTTAGCATTTTACTGTTTTCGCTTTCTTTTATTTACCTGACCATATCCGGATGGGAAGCCCCCATCCGGATATTTTGACGTTGTCTTTTTTTTTTCTCTTTCTTACAATTTTGTCTTTGGTTTGGCACAGCATGTTCCTCAAGGGATTTTGTGCCATTAAAACCTATACAACCAACCAACAACCAACCTTTTGGAGTCAGAATGAGAGGTATAATTAATAGTAGCCCCCTGAAACATATTAGTGTGAGCCCTTGTCCATCACTTATGTGTTCTCCATGGAAACCTCCTGTAATTACCACTCTCCATCCTTTTAAAGGTTTTGACAGAAAGACTTTGGCCCCATCTGCCTTTCAATAATTATTTGCCGCACATCGTGCAGCTTTCAGTAATCATACTGATATTTATACATATGGTTCAAAGAGTGGAAATATTGTTTGCTGTTGTGATTTTGTGATAATGTTTCTTAAAGTCATCAGCAACATCCTTCTACATTTGTATTTACGGTTGAATTAATTGCTATAGAGAGGGCCATGGTATACACATCTCATCATCATAACACCTCTTTCATCATTTATAGTGACTCTAATAGTTCTATTGATGCGCTTATTCTTTTAAAAAGCAGGCTTATGTATCATTGATCTTGGATTTTTACTAGAAATTGACAAGATATGGATAATAACATTATATTTTGCTGGGTACCCGGACATATGGGTATTATTGGTAATGAGAAAGCAGATGAGGCGGATTAGGCGGAACCAGATTATCCCACTTTCTTTTAGCAGATGATACTGCAATCGCTCAGTGCACTGATCTGATTACGATTCAGGTTTATAATTAGTTATGTTTTTTGATAACAGATGACAGCAATATGCATACTGTGCTGTGTTCTAAATTCTGAACTATGATATCATTCAGTTGATTTGTGATGCGTTAGGAACATAAAAGATGCTCCTTGAATGTTCTGAAAACAGAAAGAAAGCAGCATATGAAAAATACAGTTTCATTTAACCCTCTCAAACATGAATTATTTTGCAATTGTCAAAAAAAAAATTTTCGCTGGCAAATTATCTTAGATTAGATGAGAATATTAATATAAAACATGATTTTTAGATTTAAAAAAAAAGTTTTTATGCAACCTCATATGAGACTTGTATGCAGAAATGTTACAATTGTAACAAATGCACATAAAATTTCCTTGAGAATTTTTAAAAGCTAAAAATCAAGTTTCTTCTTAATTTTTGTATCTATTTTAAGATATTTGCGAGCAAAAATTTTTTTAGTTATTTTTAACTAGTAATAGTGTTGTAATATTACATTCTTTACAACATACATATTATTCATTCTGGGGAAAAAAAAAAAATCATGAAAATGTTAGAAACATTCTGGATTTAAATGTACTTGACAGACCACAAAAATATCTTGTTTTACTTAAACAGCTTTCGTTTTTGCACTTCAGTGTAAATTTACCATTAGACTTTGTTCGGTAATGTTTACCATTATCATATCTTAGTTCTTTAGCAGCTAAAGACACTTTTCTTTTCTTTGCTGGGCATACCGAAGCAAAAGATGTTTTAGCCGATGGTTGACCTTTTTCTTAAAGTTCGAAGTTGAGGTTCCTGAATGTATTAGGCTGCTTGTAATGCTACTTTTGAACTCTAGCTTCTCTTCCATCTTTTCTTCAAAGAAGCCAGGCATTTACAACAGCAACATTTAAAAGATTAACAAAATGCGCATGTACCAACATATATTTCTTTGACAGTGAAGATAAAGTGCCACAAGTGAATCCATCATGTCCACACTTCCCATATGCTTGTTATATATTACCTCTGACAATAAAGTTTGGTGAATGAATTCAGAATGACCGATCTGGTAACACTAGGAAAACAAAACGCTGCATCTGCATAGAGGCAAGTGTAGATCATCTTTCCTCACCGTTGTTCAGTTGAGCGTCGTTTATGTTCTGTATAGGACGTGCTTTACTAAGTGCTTGTTCAGTGTGTTGGTTCTTAACTGAGAACAAGAAAATGAATGAATGAAAGATCAGTTTAAAGTTTGGTTTTAAGCTTTCCAAGACACCGAATGAAATTCATGAGGGATGGTGCAATTTGAGCACCTACCATACTCGCCAGATCTCAATTCTCCAGACTTCTTCCTATTTTCACGACTCAAACTCTCTTTGAAAGAGATTTGATCATATTGCTGACATCCGACGAAACGTGACGAAGCTTTTGAACTTTGTCCCAAAAGAAGACTTCCTGCGATTTTCCCAGGACATGTACAGCAGATCTCAGCGGTGCATACAGTTGGCAAAAAAAGTATTTGTACACTTCATTTTTTTTAATTATAATGAAATTAAACAAAAGATTTAAGCAAAAAATACTGTAATACATTAATTTAATGCATTATAATATTATAGAAGCAAAAACAAAATTAAACGAATCGATTTTTTACATTATAATAAATATACAAAAATATAATGCAAAAAAAGTATTTGTACACTATATTAATGTAATATAATTCATGAAAATTTAGTAAAATGATACAAATTATTATTTTGTGCGAATTCATTTAGCGTTTATGATTACTTCTAGATGGTGTGACATAGATTCCACCAACTTTTTTGTAGCGGTTTGGTTAATGATATTCCATGACACAATAAGACCTTCTTTAAAACTGTTTTTTACTGATACATATTTTTTTTTTTTGGATTTTTGCATCCAATAGCATCTGCAAATTTTCTATTGGATTCAAGTCTAGAGATTTTAGAGGAGTTAAAAGTCGTCTTCGAGTATTGTCGTAAGCATGTGCTGGTGATCACAGCAGTATGCTTTGATCGTTATCCTGCAGAAAGTGAAAAGCTTCCTCTATGCATAATTTCTTGGCACAGTTTAATAAATTATGGCGCGACACATCAATGTATCTTAAACCTGCCCTTCCATTGTCAATAAATTTTAAATGTCCTACTCCATTAGAAGCTATACACACCAAAACTATAATATTTCCCCCAACATGCTTGATAGTTTGAAGTATACGTTTTGGATCTAGAACAGTTTTATTTTTACGCCAATTTTTTCGAATGCTTGATGGTAAGAAAATTCAGAATTTTCCGTCATCAGAAAAAATTACTGTTTTCCAAAAATCCAATGATTTACTTCTGTATGCGAAAGCGAATACTATGCATTTTCGCCTATTTGTTTCGCTGATGAATGGATTTTTCCTTGAGGTTCTTCCTTTTAAATATGCATTGAGAAGAATATTTTTTATTGTTTGAGGTATTACTTTGATGCGAGAAGATGTTGCAAGGTCTACAGCAAATTTTTGAACCGAACGCATAGGATTTTTTAAAACTTTTTTAACAACACTCCCTTTTTCCCTCATTGTTAGTTTGCTAAGAAGTCCTGGTTTTCATTGAATTTCGATGCTTTTAATTTATTCATAGTTTCTCACTGTACATCGAATAGTTGTAAATGGTAATTTAATAGCTTTTACAAATTCTTGTTGCGAATTTAAATTTTTATTATGCTCAATCATAGGATTTCATATATCTAGAGGTGCCTCTCTAGTTTTAGGTTCTATACTCAATTACTTAAAGAGCAAATTAGATTAAATGTCAGACAAATATAATATGATCTTAAAAATTATTAACATCTTCTGTAAAAGTAGTCCTTTGAACCATAAACACTATAAAACACAGTACATATCAGGATGGAGAAATGTACAAATACTTTTTTTGCAAGAAATTTTTAAACTTTTCCTATTAGAAAATTATTTTACATCTTTATCGAAATTTTCTGTTGTGTAATTTAAAACGCACGGTAAACAGACTGTATTAAAACTATTTTTGACAAAATATCTGTTTTTATTTAGTTAAAAATTAAAAATTTTAGAGTGTACAAATACTTTTTTTGCCAACTGTAGTTATAGAAGATGACTATTTTGAAGGATGGTATGGTAACTTTCGTTAATATTTTATCTACATCAATGCTACAGGACTATTCACCAAACTTTGTCAGAGTTAGTATTTGCATTGAGTGTGGTCTATCTATTTCTACTATGGAATTAGTAGCAAAATTAAAACATTTTGCTTTATCCGTTGGTTAAACTCCAGCAAAAGATGACAACACGCGCATAATTAGTCGTTGAGCCAGAAACCAAAATTAGGGTTTTTGGTTTCATCTCTAGGGACTTGGTAATATGTACCTTTTTAGATTCACAATGGTCCAAGGAGTTCATTTTATGATTATACTATTAAATTGGTGGTAGCTTAAAGACGCCATATTGAAAAAATGAGCGCCATCTATCACACATAGACACAAATAATTTTTTTCTTTTTAAATATTACCACATAATTAAATTTCAATGAAAAAATGCAGAGAACAAATATTATTGAACATATAATGTTATACAAATTTTATATTTGTTAAGATTTTATTTTTATATGATTATTAACGTTTTCAATTGGATAAACCGATCAAAAGACACTACGATGAAAGAAAATCGAAATCTTGTTCTGCATTTTAATGCATATTATTTTCATGTGGATAAGATACAGCAATTCAAGAAAATAGTAGTACTGATGAAACTACTGCACTTAGTCTATTAAAAATTAACCCTTTCGGGACCATGGGTGTATATATGCAACTTCAAAATGTGCTTTCATCGCTTGTTTTTGATACCATTAAAAGAGTAAAATTTTTCTTATCTAATTAAGACATCATCTTGATTGCTAAACTAAATTTAATTGTTTGACAAAAGTGGTTTTAATTGAATTAAATCATTGTAAAAGATGCTGCTCTCAAACGAATTAATAAATAACAGAAATCTTAGCCTTCTGCACTTCTATCATGATTGGTTCACATTCCTGTATCCAAATAACTTCAATCGCCATAGAACAGTTCTATGTTCTGCATATGCTAGTACATTAGTTTAATAAATAGACACGCACATGATAGTGTGGCGCATGTTCTTGAACAAGAATGACACCAGTTCCAAAGCAGCTTTACGAGCAAGGGGACTGCCATTCCGCTGGATCTCTGAAGAGCCTTTTCCCTCACTATCTGTTAAAAATTTCCAATCAAATTTATCTGGGGATGGAAGATCAGGATCAACCTGAAGGACTTCTTCTGAACAAGATCGTGGTAATTGGCTTGCATTACCTATAAGTAGAGTGTATTACTACATAACAAAAGGCAATGCGACTAAACACACTTTTTGTTTTAAAGGTAAAAAATATATAGAATATGGTGCAATTCCTTGATGTTTGAGTATTTTTGCTTTCCATAATGGAGATGGTAAACTTAAGACTCAAGCTGTTTCTTTATTTCTTCAGATAAATCAGCTTCAGTATCAAATGCTTTAAGCGCATCGCATCTCGAAATTTTTGTTCTGATTCATTATTTTCCCTTGCCTTCAAAAGCACTTATTGCATTGACAGTGAATGCATTTCAAAGGATGCTTTATATATCGCTTTACTTAAAAGCCCCTGTATCTCATTCAAATTGCAGTATTTTCTTTACCCTGTCATCAGATCCAAATTTCACAAATATTAATCCTTCCTATTTTTTAAATCGTTTTCTAAAGAAAGCAGTGTTGAGATACTGATAATATTTATAAATCCAGCGCTAAAGCATGGTGTATTCAAAATATGAGTTGTGTACCACCGCTTCTTGTAAGCAGGTCAATTTAGTGGATTCTTTAGCTTGTTATTTCTTGAATTTATTTTGCATTCTTGTGCATAAGTTTCTTATTGTTCTCCTTATCATATAAAATCTGCTTCCATTTTCGTTCTGTTTTTATATAACTTTTAAACATCACCAACAGTTCATATTTTCGTTCATTTATTTCTATTGACAACTGCCTGTATGTATGAAATACAACATCTATCCTTTGAGAGGATGTATAATCTCGTATTATTTAACAAAAAAAAAAAAACAGATTCTTTGCTAGTTGTCCAAATAATTGTAGCTCCTATTATAGCTTTAAACAAAGCACATTCCGTCATTCATATTAACAACACCATCATTTGCATTCTTTCAACAGTCGCTACTTTGTCATAACATCCATCAGTTTGATCTTTCAGTTTTTTTGCATTGAACCATCAAGTGCTGTTAAGGATTATTGTAGAAGCCCTAGATGGTAGGAAAAGACAGTTCTTATATCCAAATTTATTCTCTCTGCAAGGATCGTCATCTGAGTAAACAGATTTCCTTTTGTCATAGCAACAACTCTGATTTCTTTAACTTGAAATTCTCTTTCTTTTTCAAGGCACAAAATGTTTTTAGCTTACTGGATGTTTGAAAGATCCTTCTGCCTTTGAGCCTTCAGACAGATATTCTCTCTTGGAAGTTCAGTAAATTTCTTCAGTCTCTGATGAGCTTTGATCATGTCTTCGACAATTTCTGTATGCGTAATTACTCTAGTTGATTCTATTAGCCTGTCTATATTTATCTATTCATGGATAACCATGTTCTGTAAATATGAGATATCACTTTCGGCTTTCTGGATGTTGCTCAAAGACTGATCTGGATGTAGAATAGATTTTTCTGAATATCTGATTTTGGTTCTTTCACAAATCGTGAAGCCTCGTGATCGATCTGCCCTGGTATCAAAAATATCTTTTAATTGCTGCAGGTCTTTTACAGAACTTTGTTGTAGTTTTTGATCCCTGTGTGTCTTTACTTATTGTTTCTTTAATCGTCCTGTTAATTTTACAGCATGTAAAACCAAGAAAATCTTTTCTATCACTGTGCTTATCGGCAGAATTTTCCAATATGGCGTCCATTGGTTACTCTATTTTTGAAAATGTCATATTGTGGTGTATCCAAAAATTATTACTATGTCCACTGACATGAAAATACACAAGCCCCTGGCTCAATGATGGCGGACATTTTACATTATGGTGCCCAGAAGTTACCTTGGTTTTATAAATAAGGATAAATGTCATTCTGATGTTGTGGTGAATCCAAAAATGTATGTGTATGATTTAACAAGTCCTCTGACATGACATCACATGAGCCCCTGGTTCAACGGCGGCACCATTTTTCAATATGGCTTCCATTAGCTACTCTTTCTTTTGAAAATATCATGGATAAATGTCATTCTGATGTTGCTGTGAATCCAAAATAGTATGTGACCCCCGATCACAGGAAATCACTAGAGTCCCTGCCTCAACGACGGCAGTTATTTTCCAATATGGCGTCCATAAACCACCCTAATATTGAATGTATCATGGAGAAATGAGATGCTGATGTTCTGATGAATCCAAAAATGTATTATTTGCCATGTCCGACATGTCCATGACATGAAACCACATGACGGCGGCCATTTTCCAATATGGCGACCAAAAGCTACCCTACATTTGAAAGTATCATGGATAAATGAAGTGCTGTTGTTGTGGGGAATCCAAAAATATATAGTTTATCAAGTCCCCAGATATGAAACCACACAAGCTCCTGGCTCAACGACTAAATACCTTTATCAACCCATCCAGTCACTCCAGTCATGTTGTCTTCAGAGGTAGTTACAGAAACTTATCCCCTTCCATCTTTTTAATATGAGATTTGGCAATTTCTAACTTTTTCTCAGCGCTCTTCATTCTGTTTTCTCAAATAGTTCCAACAAAATAAATTATTGTGTTACTTATAACATACACAAAAACTAATATATACATAGTTCTCACTTTAAAAATTAATAGCATTGTCTTTTTTATAATTTTCTGCTTCTGAAATTTGCATGTACAGCCTCAAATGAGGTTTGCATGCAGAGATAGCTGTAAATGCTACAACTGCATTGAAGCCTCATTTGAGGTTTCAAATTAAAATACCCTTCACTCCCTCCAAAACATTTTAATCTCAATTTTTTTTCCTTATTGTAATTAAAATGATGTGAGAAACATGAAATATATTTTTACTTGCATGTTTATGCTCCTTTGTGTGGTGGAATACCCTTTTAAAATCCGTTGTTTTAGCATACCGTTTATACTTGCGTATAAGTCGAGCCCCTAACTGATGTTGTTAAAAATAAGGAAAAATTCAAAACCCGCATATAAGTCGACCCCCACTCAAAAAAAAAAAAAAAAATTACTTTTTTTTTCTCGGTGTTTTATATAAATAATTTCTCATTTTTTTATAGAAACAGAATTTATACATAACAAGTGCTGCCATTGAAAAAGAAAAATTTTGTAAAACGCCATTGGCTGAAAAGTACTGAATGCATGTCGTGCGCAATGACGTCAAACTTCCCTTCTATTAAGGAACGATTCAAAAAAGAGCGAATCCGGCAATGGAACTAAAGGAACGACTCCAGTGTGTTAAAAAGAATATGTCCTTTTTGAAACGATTCTGAAAAAGAAAGAGTTTGTTGAATCTATCTTTTTGGAACTGTCCCAAAAGGATCGATTCTTCTGAATCTATCCGAAATGCATCAACTTCGAAAAGGATCGATTCCTCGGATTCGTCCCGAAATGAAATGACTCTGAAAAGGAGCAATTCCTCTGACTCGTTCCAACATGAAACAACTTTGAAAAGAAACGACTCCTCAGAATCGTTCTGAAAATGATAGATTCCTCTGAATCATTCCGAAATGACATAAATCACACACTTTTTTTTTTCTTTCGTTGCAACAGGGTAGAGTAGATTATTTAAAAAAAAAAGAAATTAAAAATGATCTTAAATTCAGAATTGACGAGGTTGGAAGTATTCCGGAGTTTGGATTTTGTATTCCACAAGCACAATGGGGTGCTGCAGCATCGATTCGCTAGCAAACTATTTTCCGTTTTTTTTTACAGATTTTTTTTTTTAGGTCTCACGTATAAGTCAACCCCCCCACTTTGAAGTTCTTTTTTGTCTAAAATTTCTCGACTTATACGCGAGTATATATGGTACTTCACTTTTGACAAAAATGGAGATTCAAAGGATGACTTAGGTTGCATACTCAAATAGTATGCAATTGAAAATCCAAACAATTAGGATTAAATAATTTTTTAATGTTTTTTATTTGACAACTTCATATGAGGTTTTAATGCACAAGAGGGTTATGAATAAATAAATGTTAGAATAAATAAATTGTTCACTTAGAGAAGACAAAATCTTAATACTTATTATCATCTTTAATTAATGTTGAATCAAACTTCTCAACTACAATCCACTACTTCTTTATAAAATTGCTCACAAAATTTTTCGCCTGTAACTCCAGGCAAGGGATCCATTAATGGGTACTCACAGCCAGGATTTGCTACTCCCATGTTTTTTTTTTTTTTTTTTTTTTTTTTTTTACAGAGGTATGCTTCTCAACATACTGGAAGAAGTTTTGTAAATGCTTTTACTAAAATTTCAGGAAGAAGCACTTTTCTGAAAACTATTGTAACTTTTTTCTTTCATAGAAAGCCACAAATCTTCAAATGGATATGTTCACTGCACGAAGGACACCAGATCATAAAATAGCAGTATTTGTTTTCACAGATGAAAAGCTGGGCTTGGAATAGATAATGGTATGAGCTACTTTTCTTCAGTTGTGGAACATTGTTACAATTGTTAGATATGATGTTTTGGATACCAATTCATCTTTGGTAGCATCTTTAAGAGTGAAAAGGCATTTTATTTCTAAAATAACCTCTTCCCAGCAGTTACTAGAAATAAAAGCATTAAATGCATTTGGAGATGCTCCAAAATGGGGCGAATTGGGATTGATAAATAGTCCACTTTCTTTTATTAAAACTGCTGCATGTTTTTTCTTTCATGTTGTGTAGGAACAGTTTTCACATTTTTTTTTTTCTTTTTAATTCTTCATTGCATTGCTTTGTTTGTAAATTTAAATGAACTAGGGTTGCATATTCTATTATGAGGGATAATGAGGGATTTTTCAAATCTGTAGAACAAACAGCTTTAAATTTTGATGCAGTGAATCTTCTAGTGCTATGTTTTTGCCATAAAATAGATTTTAACTGTTTCCTCATGTCTTTTTCTAATGTAGTGACCTCTTCCTTAGTGAAATTTATTTGAAATTGTGCAGCTTTTCTTGTAGATTGAATTGATCTTGTTGATTAAAATTTCTTTGAGTAAAGAATGTTAAAAGTGATGGATATTTTTGTGGAGGAACACAAAATGTGTTCTCCCATGTGGTTTATCACAAAATGGTTTGACTACTTTCAGAATTGCAGCATCTGGACAAACCATTTGTAATCTAAGTAATTTTGCTTTGAATGTCTCATTATCCAATATCTGTAAAGGTGTTGAAGATGTGCATTGTGTGGGCGTATTATTTTTCAATTTTTTAGGAACTGAAAAATCTATATCTGATACTGGTTAGCATGTTATTTTTTTTTGCAGGTGCCCTGTATGCCAATGTATCTGTCACAGTTTTTTCCTGTTCCTAGCTGACAAAATCCTCTACAAAAAGCAACAATTCTGCAATATGGGAGCAAGTTTCTCCTAATTCTGCTTTGCATTTACTGTGACCAGACTCTGTCTCCTCTTTTGACAATATAAGCCATTATGATAATTTCTTCTCTCCCGTACATTGAGAATGATATAATAGAGGGAAAAAAAAGAAACGAAAAAGTCACTTCTATTAATCATATATTAAATTACTGTAATATTCAACTTTTAAATATCGTTGAAAAATTATCAAATAAAGGTGCAAGCAAAAAAAAAAAAAAAAAAAGTAATTTGTTGGGGCACACAAATTAATGTGAATAATTGATTAATATTGTCAATAATTGTCTAATAATTGATTCAAGATAAAAACAGAAAGATTAGAATAAAATCTAACATTCAAAAACTGATTAATTTAGATATTAACGATTTTAATTGGTTGATTTGAATCAGTGATTAAATTGTGATTTTAATCTCAACTGATAGTTTAAAAAAATCATTGATTAAAATCAAATTTTTTTATAAATGTTTAAAATGACATAAAAGTGATTTAAATAAGTAATATTAAAATATTATTTATAATACAATTAATATATTTATAAATAAATTTTAACATAAAATATTAAAATAAATACTAAAATCTAAGATTAATTTGGAATTTTTTTACAGATATTTTGCCTTAAGAATAAATGGGGGAAAAAAAAAAAACTTTAAATAATTGTTTCTAAATTCAATTTCAGAGAATTGTAAAACGTTAAGTATAATAAGTTTATATAATTTCAGATGTCATAATTTCTCTTAAATAATCAAATTATTCATTCTTTTTATATAAATAAAGCATGGCAAGTATAATAAATTTTTGCAAAGTAAGAGAGTAAATAACCAGAATCTTATTTTCTCATTCTAATTTTGTGATAGTAAATTTATATCAAATATTGGAGCTAGCTAAAGAAAGAATGGAAGAATAACATCTACCCAACAGCTGTTGTAAAGGAATGTACAAGAGAAAAAGAACTATTTGGTATAAAAGTGTTAAGTGCAGCAAGACATCCCCATTTAGATCAAATAATGCTGCTGGGTCATTCTTCAAAAAAGAGACAATTTCACAATTTTTTTAAACTTTTTTTTTTCCCCTTGGGTTTTATAAAGAATTGAACACTAATAAATCAGTGGTACTGTTCAGTTAATTTTATATATTTTCTAATTTACTGCTAATGGAGGTGAGTCTTTGATAATGAAGTGGAAATGCATATTTAATAAATGTATATATATATTTATTAAAAATAATTAACAATTTCTAAAATTGCTCTAAAACATGCTATCACAAAACAATCTCCAACTTATTTATTATGAACATTATGTACCCAATTGCATTTAAATTGGTTGTGCGACTCCAAACTCTTATAATTCTTGAACTGTGTTTTTGTATAAGATTATACCCTATATATAAGATAATCAGTGATGTCGAAATGAGATAATGGTGGGAATGCCAGTAATGTATCGTACTGCATTTCATAAGGACACAGTCCTCATATCACCAAATAGCACCATTTTTAATTAACTTCTAATTCATTGATATATTGCATTTTTCAAAGAAAGCAAAAAGATGCAAAGAAAAAATGCAATTTTCGTCCCCCCCAAAAAAAGCAAGAAAAGCAGGTTTCACCAAAAAGATCGCAAAAAAAGGCGATTTTCGTCAAAAATATCGTGAATGAAATTCCGTTTTCGTCAAATAGTTGTGATAACAATGAGACTTTGATCAGATCGAAAAAAATTTTCCTCAAGAGGTAAAGCGAAGAAAATGAAATTTTGTGAAAGAATTGCAGAAAAAAACGCATTATTTCAGTCAAAGGATTACAGGAAAAATACAGCTTTCGTCAAAGAAACTTGCTGCAATGTTTGTGTTTTCAACAATTTTTTTTGCAACTGAGTAGCAAAATATTAGCTTGCCGTGCTTGTTAGCCGATGTTTTAAATAAATATAGATTAGAATAAAACACACCTACTTAATTGTTTTACACGTGCACTATTTAAAATAATTTCTCATTTTTCGGTTCATGCGTTAGTTGGTTTGGTTGTTTATATAGGGTTTTATGGCGCAAGGTCCCTTAAGGGACATGCTGCACTAAGACAAAGACAAAGTTAAAACAATATGAAAAATTAAACATCCAGCATCAAAATGAGAACAAAAATTGAAAGTATAAAAGTTAACTAGCAAGTCATGGATAAAAACAACGTAAGTGTAAACTATAATGATGTATATAAATAAAACTGATTAAAACAGTCCACAGACCATAGTTAGAAAATCAAGTTATAATTAAAATCTGTAAACGTCAAAGTGATGATTGTTAAAATATAAACAATGTATAAGATGATACCCAAAAATACATAAAAACAGTTTAAAGCACACAGAATTTAAAAATATGACATCAATGAGGCTTATATTCTTCAAAAATAACATTTTCTTCATCACTTGAGTCGTATGATGCTGACTCCATAGCCTCTTCCACATATGTATTCAATTGCTTTGGATCTTTCAGATTACTTGTAGATGGGCTATTACATGATTTTCTCTCTTTGTTCTTCACAGTTTGCCACGGTGAAGAACCCTGAGTAGTTTTATTCTCCTTCGTTTTCTTGCTAAGTTTTATTGTTTGATTAGTATCAGGTTTCTGGAAATTTGATGCAGATGAAACAGGAGTTTTTTCAGTCTCATGTTTGGTTAACTTTTTAAATTGACTTAATGGTTTTAGGTATTCAATTTTTACAGGCTCTGTTGAAGGTTTCCAAAGCACTAATTTTGGCAAAACTCTTGTAGGAACAGTAGAGTGGATATCACGGGTGTTTTTCTTTATAATGCTAGATGATGTTTTTCAGGTGAACAGCTTGGTGGAAAAGATGATTCAGTCAGAGTACTAATGTGTCTTACAGGTTTAGGTTGTTGCTTGAGTAAGCTAGAGTAAGTAACGCCGACAGATGGGGTTCTAGATTCGACAAGTCTACGGGCCTCGGGATAAGAAAGTTTTTGGGTAATTTTGACTGCAAGAATTTCCTTTTCATGGATCCAATTAGGACAAGAGCAAGAGTATGCCGTATGGTCACCCTTACAATTTGCACAGCGTTCAGAATTTTGGCATGATTTACTATCATGGCCGACTTCTGCACAACGTGGACAAGTAATGGACCACGACAGGTGCTTGTAGTATGACCATAATGCTGGCATTTAAAGCAGCGGAGGGGGTTAGGAATATAGGGTCGAACAGGACAACTTAGGTAGATTAGGGCTATTGAATGTCAGAATGATGTGCTTTGTGGGAAGCACTTTCTCATTCCGACAAATTGTTATACGGCGTACACCTATGAAATTTTGATCCTTCAAATTTTCTAAGAGTTCTTCATTTGTAGAAAGTAAAAGTTTGGGTTTGGATATAACACCACGTGATGCATTTAAAGTCTTATGTTCCTGAACAAAGACTGAAAAGGAGCCTATTGTAGAGGAATTTGAGATTAGTTGCTATTGTTTTGCGGTAGAGACCGCAACAAGCAAGTCTCCAGATTGCAATTATTTTAGAAATGAGAGTGAAACAAAGATGAAAGGATGCCAAGGAGTAAGAGGAGTAATTGAAGAGCAACTCAATCCAGTAATCTTCCACTAGCTTGATGTGTAAAAATTTTGAGACTTTGCAAGTATAACTAATTCAAACAAGCATCATTTGCTTACAGTATATGGTGCTGTAGGAAAACGGAAATGATACAAGGTTTTTGTTTGCTTTGAGATTTCATATTTTTTGAAGCCCCAAGAAAAAAAAAAAAAAAGGAAGGGGAGGGCTACAGTGCAATAACAGGATGCCTTGTTTATTGTGCTGTAGGAAGAGGGAAATTAATACAAGGTTCATTTGCTTTGAGATTTCACATTATTTGAAGCACTGATAGGAACAAAGAAAGGGTGCTCTAAAATGTGCGCTCAGCATGCCTGGTATGTGGCACTGTAGGAAGATGGAATTGGTACGAGGTATATTTGTTTTAAAATTTCGTACTATTTGAAGCCCCAATAAAAACAAGGAGGTGGGGGCTACAGTGCGACAACAGCTCACCTTGTATATGGTGCTGTAGGAAAACGGAAATGATACAAGGTTTGTTTGCTTTGAGATTTCATATTATTTGAAGCCCCGAGAAAAAAAAAGTAAGGGAAGGGCTATAGTGCGATAACAGGATGCCTTGTTTATGGTGCTGTAGGATTAGGGAAATTAATACGAGGTTCATTTGCTTTGAGATTTCACATTATTTGAAGCCCCGAGAAAAAATAGGAAGGGGAGGGAGGGCTACAGTGCGAACACAGCTCATCTTATGTATGATGCTGTAGGAAGAAATTGATACAAGGTTTATTTGTTTTGAGGCTTCACATTATTTGAAGCCCCACATAGCACACTTTGTATACAGTGCTGTAGGAAGACAGAAATTAATACGAGGTTTGTTTGCTTTGAGATTTTATATCATTATCAAGAAGGGGGGAGATTTATAATGCGAACACAGCTCGCCTTGTATATGATGCTGTAGGAAGACCGAAATTGATATAAGGTTTGTTTGTTTGAAATTTCACATTATTTGAAGTCCCAATAAAAAAAGGGGGGGGGGCTATAGTGCAAACACAGCATGCCCTGTATATGGTGCTGTAGGAAGACTGAAATTAATATGAGGTTTTAAGCTTTGAGATTTTATATTATTTGAAGCCTCGAGAAAAAAAAAAGGAAGTGGAAGGCTGCAGTGCGATAACAGGATGGTGCTGTAGGAAAAGGGAAATGGATATGAGGTTTGGCTTTTAGATTTCATATTATTTGAAGCCCCCATAAAAAATAGAAAGGGGGGGGGGGAGCTACAATGCGAACACAGCTCTCCTTGTATATGGTGCTGTAGGAAGACAGGTTTATTGGTACATGGTTTATTTGCTTTGAGATATCATAATTGAAACCCTGATAAAAAATGGAAAGGGGAGTGCTACAGTGCAAACACAACACACTGTATATGGTGCTGTATGAAGAGGGAAATTGATACGAGGTTTGTTTGCTTTCAAATTTCACATTATTTGGAGCCCCAATGAAAACGAGAAAGAGGGGGGGGGAAAAGCTACAGTGCGAACAAAGCGCACCATATATAGGGTGCTGTAGGAAAACAGATATTGATGCGAGGTTTGTTTGCTTTGAGATTTCATATTATCTGAAGCCCTGATAAAAATTAGGAAGAGGGATAGCTACTATACGAACACAGCTCGCCTTGTATATGGTGCTGTAGGAAGAGGAAAATTGATACAAGGTTTGTTTGCTCAGAAATTTCATATCATTTGAAGCTCCAATAAAAAAATAGAAAGGTTGGTTGAATGGGGTTTTCTGGCGCAAGGTCCCCTGTGGGACATGCTGCGTCAAGAACATGGTAGGAATAAGATGATCGGTTCTGAAGCCAGAACCGTTCTAAAATGGTCTAAAATTGAGCAAATGTAAAAGTTTGGTGACCCTGAAATAAATATTGGCAATATGTGGCAGTGTTATATGGAATAGTCATTAACCCTTTCAGACCCGACTTTAAAGCTGTGAATTAAAAAAAAAATACCACGTTAAAATATCATAATAGGGTCCTAATAAACATGTTTAAGGAAAAAATTAAGAAAAAAGTAATTATTTTAAAAAATAGGAAAATGTCCACTGGAATGGACAACCGGTCAATGAGGTTGCAGAAGTCAAATATTCAGCGCTTGAACTTCTCTTACGATTTTTGTTCTAAATATCAATTTATTTACTTAACAATGTTAGATAAAGAAGCTATAACACTAAAAAAAGTTTAAAAAAATTTATACTATAGTAATTTTATTGCATATTTGGAGGTATACAGTAATAATACACAGTTTTGCAAAGCATTTTCACATATTCCTAATTTTGTATACAAAGGAAATGAGTTTTACATTATTTCACATGTAAATTAAAAAAACAATTTCTGCCCCTGGTGAAGCATAAATGCACTGTACATTTATTGCAGTAGATATGGTTTTTACCACTGCAACCGTAATTTTTACACCGGGTTGCTTCGCGCTTATCATCAAATTTTGGCAAATGATCTACACAGTCATTCACAATCTCAGAATGAGGCCGAACTTCAACCTCTCTTTGACATAGCCTTTTATTTTGAACAATGGGCGATAATGATGGTCTCCCCTTTTGTTTATTTTTTGCAAAACCAACCGTACATAGATCTGAAGCTAATCTCATTTTGAATTGTAACAAATGTAGTACTTTCTTTTTTGAAATTCCTAAAGTGACACAGTGTTTTTGATATTCTAGCCAGCTATTAACTGTTATTAAATCAATAGAATGGAATAGCATACGCAGACCCATTGCTATATGCAAGCCTATTAAAATGCGCATTTCTCTTTCACATACGGGTTTAAAATTATTTCCATTTTGGATAGCATACATATTTGTTTTCTCAACCATATTTTGGATTTCACTTTCAGGCAAGTATTTTTGAAAATAATATAACGGACAATGTTGTTCCAAATTTTCATCTGTTGTTTCATTTGTAAACTCCAAATCTTTAGTTTTGAATGATTTTCGTCTCCAACTGATATCGTTTTTCGTTTTAAGAAGAAATGATGAATCTGAATCAACCTCTAAAACTTCATCATCGGAACTTTCAGATGAATCATGGGCACCTACATATGTAAAAGTCAGTATTCAGTAATAATAATTTTGTATAATATAAAGCTTAAATTAATTATTGGAAAATATTTCCGAAAATTTTAACATTATTTACCTTCAGAAACAGATTTATTATCACTATCAATAAAGCAATCATCATCAGAATCCAATTCTTCAATATCTGATATTTCTGCACTAGTGATGTACTCCAAAATTTCTTTCAAATCTTTAGAATTTTTCAAATTATATTTTTCTAAAATAAAAAAATGAATATTTAATCCTCCTAATAATTTGCTGTTGTTTTAAAAATAATTCAAATGCCTAAAATAAATTAAATTACAAAAACCTTATAATTCAACTATCTAAAGAATCACAACCACCTGTACCGTATGTCCATTGTAATGGACATGTCATTTTGCTCTCATTTTGGCTAAACTATAACCGGTAATAAAATAAAACTATTTCCAATCCTAAGATAAACTTACAAACATTATATAAAAAAATCACTGATATATTAGAAGGAATTATTCATAAAAATCAAAACAAAAATAATACTCACGCTTTTGCATACCAAAGCCTGACGCCATTTAAAAAAAAAAAAGCAAGCTGTAAAGATCTGTTGACTGTTGCCAAACCAAAAACTGCAAAGATGTCAAAAAGATTAGTTATTCATCTATTCATAGAGCAAGTTTAAACTCTCTTCAGCTAGAGATTAAAAGATACAAGGTTTTAAAATGTATGTCCATTGTAATGGACACCAGGTCTGAAAGGGTTAAAGAAACATTTAATTGGTAAAAATAAGGCTAACGTTTATTGAGAAAAAAAACTGAAAGCATATTTAAATAAAAATATTTGTATATATACAAATGATAAACAAAGATAAATTATATCTGATAAAATTAATCAAAACGTAATTCTATATTATATAACCTTCAAATTAAAGTCGATGTATAATACTTTAATACATTTAATTATTTAGCATGACATAAAAAGAAAAGATAATGACCGAAACAGATTGCAAAGAAAAGTTTACTCACGACGTCATTATTGGAAAGATACTGGCCTCGGGTAATTCAATCTTCTATTACCGTAATTTAGGGAAGAAACGCCGCACCCGTGAATATCGACATTGTTTTGAAAAAAATCGGCGTAATCGCCGCAGTCATAAGAAATTATTTTGCATTATTAAAAAGCCGATAATATACTCAAAATATCGCATAAATACAGGAAAAAACTGAATTATTAGACTAATTAAATTATTAAAATAACTAATTGTGAAAAAAATATATTACAGAACCAATTTTCTAGAACTTTCAAAATCGTTTTTTTTTTTTTTTTTTTTTTTTTTTTTTTTTTTTTTTGGTTTATTTTAAATACATACCGTAAAATCCGGAAAACACCGCCCCTAATTAAATCAGATTTCATTTTTCGAAATAAATAAATAAATAAAAATAAATATTACATATGGCAGTTTGTAAGCCCGTCATAAAAAAAAAATCTTTATTATTTAACAATAATAATTTAAAAAGAAGAATCCATGCACAATTCCTTTCTGTGTAACCAAACATATCTATGAAAAGCAGCTAATCTTATTCAGATAAAATTGACTTTCGAGTTAAACACAAGAAACCTAAGACAGTTCTCTTGTTTTTCTTTGGAGTTGCTTTATAGTGGACTTTTTTGTAAGGTGCTGTAACTCTTTAATAACTCTTGAATAACTTATTATATTTTAATAGGAATTCACGGCACAGCCTAATTTACTATTATTGCAAACTGCTGAAAATTTGAATGAAATCCATAAATTATCAGCGAAGATATTGGTTTTTTATTATTACTTTTTTTTTTTTTAAAGAACACAAGTTTTGCTTATCATTTCTTTCTTTCTTTTTTCCCCTTTTTTGTTTGTTTGCAGCTCAATTACTATTTCCACACTCAAACATCGCGGCTTTGATGACAGATTCACGAAGTCCTTTTTTTTTTAATGTATAAAAGAATAGAATTTAAATAATTTCTCTTTTTTTGGTTTATTAAAAAATTTTTGGATAAATGTTTTTTTTTTTTTCCCCAAATGTTTACAGAATATGCCTTAAAGCATACCAATTAATTTATGTTAATAACTGTTGCGGAAATTTTACAGAAAATTCAGTTATAGGACTTATCATTTTTTACATTGTCATGGAGGGGGGGGGGCTTATAATCTGAATTTTAAGGTACATATATTATTTGAATGCATGTTGCTAATAACAGTTTATTAACTAGTTAAGCAATATTTAAGTGAAAGTAAGGAGACGTCTGTTGGTCTTTTTTTTTTTTTAAACCATCCAGAGCGCAGGACACGGACCCCTCTCCTCATGGCGCTCCACGTTTTTTAATGTGGTTTGCGTCCACTTGGCACGCTTTTTTTAAGTGGGTCGCGTCCACTTGGCACGCTTTTTTAAAGTGGGTCACATCCACCTGGCACGCTTTTTTTAAGTGGGTCGTGTCCACTTGGTACGCTTTTTCAATTGGGTCGCGTCCACTAGGAAAATTGTTCAATCAAAACCTTCAAAATCTGAAGTTTCGCTGTCAGATTGGAAAAGTTTCAGCAGCTCTTCATCTAACAGTTCATTATCAGCTTCATTTTCCACATCACTGTCTGAAAGCTCAATCTCACTCTCTACTTCTGGAATGATTCCAGCCTTTGCGAATCCGGATATTATCGTTTGGGTTGAAACATCTTTCCACGCTTTAGCAACCCACTGGGCAACTTCTTCAAATGTTGCTTTTTTCATATTTCCACCCTTGGTGTACGAATGAAGGCCCTCCCTCATCCAATTTTCCCAATTCTTCCGAACATGGCCTTTGAATGACTTATTTACAGTCAAATCCAGAGGTTGAAGAATCTTAGTTAGTCCTCCGGGAATTACAGCTAATTTTGCTGAAGATTTTTTTGCAGCTGTGTTTACAGAACCCATCAAATGGCATCACATCGAATCCCAAATTAAAAGGCCCTTCGGTTGGAAAAATGCTCCTTTTCTTTTGCGCCAAACTTCTTCCAGCCATTCTAGCATCACTTCTTTGCACATCCAGCCTTTTTCGTTGTATTTTACAATAACATCAGATGGAAATTTTCCTGGAGGCAAAGTTTTTCGCTTGAATATAAGTACCGGTTTCAGCTTCTTGCCGTTCGCGGCACAGGCAAGAACACAGGTGAAATGTGTTTTCTCGTTCCCAGTGGTACAAATGGAAACTGTTTTGTTTCCGATACTATCTACAGTTCGGTTGGGAGGGCAATCAAACGTCAATGGAACTTCATCCATGTTTATTATTTGTTGCTCTGAGAATTTGTTTTCTTGAATTTGTTTTTCCACAAATTCCAAAAACGACTTTTTCTTCTCTTGCCAGTCGCTTGGCAACTGCTGTCCAACAGTTGTGCGTGAACGCACAGATAGTTTCTTTCTTGCCATAAATCTATGGCACCAGTTTGCATTGCCATTAAAATTGGTGATTCCTAAGTTTGCTGTGATGCGTTGCGCCTGTAAACGTATCTTGATAGTAGAAATTGAGAACCCTCTACTCCTTTGCTCCAAGATCCATTTTTCTAAGTCATCCTCCAAGTGAGGCCAAGCAACTTTTCCAGCTCTTCGAGCACACTTTGCTTTCGGAAGCGCCTCAATCGTCTAACTTTCCGTTCTCCAACGGCGAATACAGCGCTCATCTACGCCAAATTTGCGGCCTGCTGCACGATTTCCAATTAATTCAGCCCTCTGAATTAAATTCAGTTTAAAAATTGCAGTGTAACTCATATGCCTTTTAGGAGCCATTTTGTAACTTCAAAAAAAGTAAAAATAATCTTCTCTACAGAAAAGCAGCGAGAGAAATGAAATGAAATTAGAAAGAATGAGAATTTCAGTTTTCTGCTCTGTCCAAGCGGCTCTTCACAATCCAATCAGAGACAGGTGCAGCATACCACTAGCCAATAAACACGAGGTGCAATGTGACATCTGTTTCTTTTCCCCCACCCTTTTACTTGAGATGAGCTCACACTAAGCCTCGCAAGTGACAAAAAGATATTCTACGAGAGAAAAATTCCATGAAATCCCTCATCACTCCTATTTGAGATCAAAAAGGCACATGGGAAACCTTCTCTTAAATCATCAATTGTTAAAAGAGTGATGAGCTCAAAGCCATAGTTATTAAGACCATGCGTGCCATCTATGCATATACAATCATGACCGTATTTTTTTTAAATTTCACCTTGGGCTTCAATTCATTATAAGTAAAAGGAAATCCTCATCTTTTAAATGAGGATAACTGGGTGAAGTTTCACCTTGAGGCTTATAAAATATACAGGATTTTTCATTTTCATTCATTTTATTCACCCAACCCTCAACACTTAATGCATCATTTTTATGGTGAATTACATCTGCAGATAAACTAAAAGAATCACTTATATTATGCAAATCTTTTTTGGTTAACAAATGAATGCGTTGAGGGTCAAATGTAGAAACAGAATCTCATACTTCATCTAGGATTGTATCAAAGGGAATTTTTAGAGCAATTTTTGCTGCTAGGGCTTGACGCTCGGTTTCTGATAATGATAAATGGCCTATATCATTAACATGGCCAACATGGGTTTTAATATAAATTACCTGGCATGTACCATCAGTACTCTCAACGACTTTCAGACTTGCAGGACAGTACCCATTTATTTTTTTATTCCCTTGAGACTTTAAAATTCTGTCTTCCCCTTTTCTGCTGTGAAAGCCTGAACGATGACACGAAAAATAATGAATGATTTGGGAGCCAGATTGTTTTGCCCCACGATTTTTGGAATATTTTGAGTTTGAGCTGCATTCAATATTATCTTTCCATTTAGCAAAATCTTCAAACGAAGAGAATTGGAAATTCTCTGTTTCAATGATTATATCATGAGCAAGTTGCACATGATCAGCGTATGTTTTTTTCTCAATCCCATCCCCTCAAATAGGGCATAAACAAAAAATTGTATTGATGTATGAATTATCATTATGGCTATGGCATTTATGATGCATTAAATGGTGCTTTTTATTGCAGATATTGCATTTATATTCAAAATTATTATTTGCTTTTGTAGGAGGTACCAAATTATGAATATCTGCTGGGTGAACATTCATAACATGTCGCCGTAACGAACGATAGCTTTCATAAGTTTTATTGCATGTATTGCACTGAAATTTGGGCTTTAAATCAGATTTCTGTACTACGTCAATATTTTCCAAATTATCTACAGTGTGACTTTTTTTATATGTCTCCATAACGAACGCGAATGTTCGTAATTTTTATTGTACATGGCACAAATTAAATGATTGAAAGTAGCGTCTGTCTGCTCATGGTCAGCACTAATATTTTGCAAATCAGAAGATGATTGCGAACTTTCGTCACTAAATAAGTGCTGATTAAGTCCTGAAAAGGACTTGATTATTTCCTGAGAAGGATTCAGGTTTATCGGCAGTATTCATTTTAGAAATTAAATAAATAATGCAGCGATCAATCTTGCGCACGAAGCTAACAAGTAATACTAAGTAATAATGAAGATAATTCTCTGCGCAGCATCGGAGATGCCAGGTGCAATTTAAGATAGTGCCCTCTAGGGGCAGCTTCGGAAGTGTCGAAAGCGAAACCTGTGCTCTGTGTCTTTTGTGATGGTGCTGTCCCTAGACGCTTGTCAGATTTAGCAGGGTGTACTTGCCTGGCCAGCAATAACCAGTGTTATGATTTTGGAGTAGCTAAATGTTTTGTCATCACTACTAATGTAGTGACGACGGGGTTTAAAGAAAGCTTTTAAAGCAGAGGCATAGAATGCAGTGATGAAGCGTTAACTGATTTTTAAAACCCCAAAAAGTTTAAAAATTATTTATATGATTGAGAATAAATGTGGTTTCTTAAATAAAGATGACATAATTTAAAAACAATACCAATGTTTATTGAAGTATTTAAAAGGACATAAACATACATTAAAAGGAGATCATTAATTTCAATAAATTATGTTTCATATTAAAACAAAAATATAAATAACAATTACTTATCTAACACTTGAAATCCCCATGACACAAATAAATGATGCTTTCCAATAAAAATAAATATGAATCTAAACATAGTAAGATTCTAGAGCTCATCAACATCACTCATAAATTTGCTGGGTCTGATGTTTTTGAAGAAACAGCAAAATTAGAAAGATAAAGGATATTTTGTCACTGTTCGTTTGTCGGTCATCCCTTGCACTACATCTAGTAGTCGAAACCAAATAGCATCTTTTCACTTAACAGTCCTCGATGAAATGTTCACTGAAGTTCTCACATATCACCATAACATGCCGCCAATGAACTTGTAACGATGAAAGACGATTCACTAAATGAAACAGACTATTTCTCGAACTATAAAAGACCACGAGCCGCTACATATTACAACATAAACTTAACTGAGCATTAAAAGAACATTTACTGCATTTCACACTGTCACATATCAGCTGGGACGAAGAACACCACAAGAGTCAAAGAAAGCATGAAGCTGAACTATTTATCTCCTGCTGATGTTAGAATATTTGGCAGTACGCATGTCCGTACTCTCGTCCACCAGCTTCTAGAGCTCAATATGCAAATACAAAATAAGGAGGTGTGGATCGTGGAAGTACATCACAATTACGTCACATCCGAACGCCATCTAGTAGTATTGGCTGGAACCATTCAGAAAAGCATGAGTTGAGCCAGACATGTGGTCGCTGATATGGCAGGCTATCGATTTCAGTTATTGTAAAACAAAAGTAAAAATAAAAGGACTATTTTATATATTAAGGTAAAAACAGATAAGAGGACATCTATTATGAAAAGGTAAGTTTTATTTCTTTAAGAATAAAAATCTTGTTAAATAAATTTAAATAAAATATTTGTTCACCAGAGGAATATTTATGTGGAAGTAATAAAACCAGCATGTATAATAAACATGATTTAAATATGCAAATGCTAATGTAAGCAAGGTGATAAGAACTAGGGTTCCTCCAATTCCTGACATATTTAAGCCATATAGGCTAAGTAAATTTAAGAAATCTATAATCTTTTTTAGTTATGTTTTTAAACTGTTATGTTTGTTATGAGTTTAAATAAATGAGTTTAG
Organism: Maratus speculifer; assembly: GCA_964019185.1. Lineage (NCBI taxonomy): Eukaryota > Metazoa > Arthropoda > Arachnida > Araneae > Salticidae > Maratus > Maratus speculifer. The sequence goes on from OZ025301.1 coordinate 173,191,467, forward strand.
TTTACTTTACTAGTTTTCTTTGAGATTTTACACATCTACATCTTTAACTACAGCTGGCAAATGATACATTCACTTCTCATCCCCCAACATAAAGCATATGCTTTCTTTGATTCTTTAACTTTCACTGCTTTATCTGGATCACATTCTTCGTTTAAATATTTATCAAGATCCTTAGCTGCAAAGACGTCTTCAACACGTCGTTTCCACAGAACAAAATTTTTACCACTAAACGATTCAACAGAATACTTGATATTTCCTTCACGTGCAACCATTTAGACTTCCGATCTGTGTGATTCAGTTCAAAGTAACAAAATAGTTCACTTTCACACAATCTTAAAATACTTTTACGTATAGCGTGTTCAGTTTTGAAACCACGTTCTGCTGTAAAGATAATAACTGAATCAGAGGCTGATAATGAACATGAGTTTAACATTAAGTTACAACATTAAGTTTAAGATTAACTAAATCACACACATGGCGTTTTTGCACCATAGCATTCATATTTCAACAACACTAACTTAGCGTTGACAAACATAATACACAAATATAATTATAAGGTTACAGTTACATGTAACATACAAACATTTTAACATACACCAGGGATTAAGTGTGATTACTTTCAACATTGTGCAAGAATTTTTTTAAAGTAAATGACAGCAGCAAATCAAATCCATTTTCTATTTATTGATGTTACAAAAGCTTATGGCAATATTATGGAATGTATTAAATGAAAATAAAGCCAAATACTATTATTACAGCAATTCAAGAGTTTTACACACACAAAAACAAAGATTAAAACAAAACGAGTGAATTTTTAGACAGTCTTTGTAAAACTGCAGATACAAGATATGGAAAATTTTTATGTTTTATTTGTCAGTTATATTTCAATTTGATTCTAATATAAACATTGTACTAAGTTCTGTAACTCTATGAATTAATTGTGTAATCCTTACTAACTGCATCTATTACCTGTAACCGCACCTGTAACTGAAGAAGTTTAAGTTTGTTCTAAAAAGCTTGTACACATTTATGTCTTGTGTAGTTCAATAACCACTTAACCGGCGACAGGTATGGAGAAACAGTGCTTTTATCCCCGACTTATCTCAGGGCAGACGGTTAAGTGGTTAAATGTATAAAAGGTGCATTATATTTATTTAAGCTTTTGATTACACTTAATAACAAAACATGGTGGCAGTGATGAAAGGTTTTAATGTATTGTGAATGTTTTTTTCATTTGGAAAGAAAAAATCATAATCAAAAGGTTACATCCATTAGAACATTTTTCATTTTGTGCACCTGCAAACTGATCTAAATGGAAAATCCAGTTTGAATGCTATTGGATTGTATCTGGATTAAGTGCAAAATCAGGAGAGAAACAGGTAAATTCTATTATTTACATTATGGAAGAACAAGAGGAAGATATATTTGCTTCGTTTGGCTTACAAGGAAATGATTTAACTAACTTTGCTGTTGTTCTGAATAATTTAATGATAATTTTGTAATTAAGAAAAATACTATTTTTGAAAGAGCACAATTCAATAAAAGAATACAACTCGATGGTGAATCTGTAAACACTTTTATTATTGTATTATATAAATCAGCTGAAAATTCTGAATATGGGGCTTACCATGATGAACTGATTAGAAACAGAATTGTTGTTGGAATAAAAGACAAAAATTTAACTGAAAAATTTCAGTTAGATTCAGAAATTGTTGTTGGAATAAAAGACAAAAATTTAACTGAAAAATTACAGTTAGATTCAGAACTTACTTTGATGAAAGTGTCGTAGTCGATTGACATGGCTCAGTTATGGATAATGACAAAAATATTTATTAATTATATTTACAAATCAAATTGTTACATGACACGCTCGGAAAGGTAAGTAGCAGAGCTGGCTAAAAGGCGTGCTTGCTGGACGGAAGCTCCGAGCGTAGTGACGTTAGACGACGCTATCGAGAGCGCTTGCCTCGTCGGCAAGGGTTGCCAGGAGGAGACTGGTTTTGCCAGCAGGGGAGCTAGATTTGGCACATGCAGCCACACACTCCCCCCGCAATATTACACATCATTCTTTTAACCGGGCCGGGAAACGCACAGTTCGTCCCGACCGGGTAACGGTGGGTTTTGTTTGTGTTTGAAGTGGTACACAATCTGGTACACTAGGAGTGGGAATGTCAGATGCCAGAAAAGCTGGCTTAATCCTATCGATGGAAATGGTGGTTTGACGTCCATTGAAGTCTATAATGAAAGTTTTTTCACGTTTGTCTACCACCTTAAATGGGCCATCATAGGGATTTTGTAAAGGTTTTTTCACACCGTCATATCTGACGAACACATGCGAACAGTCTTAGATGTGGGTGAATAAAAATTGATTTAGTCCCATGTCTGGATGCAGGTGTTGGACGAATGTCCTTAAAATGCTGCTTTAGACATTCAACAAGTTGCTGCGGTGATGCATCAGTTTCAGTGGGGAAAAAATTTCACCAGGAAGCCGAAGAGTTGTGCCATAGACAAGGTCTGCTGCCGTCGCCTGGATGTCCTCTTTGAACACAGAGCGGAAACCAAGTAAGATGGTGGGCAATGCTGCAGTCCACTGGTCAGTGCTATGTGCTTTCAAGGCGGCTTTCAGTGGGCGGTGAAATTCTTCGATCAGGCCGTTAGCTTGTGGGTGATATGGGGAAGACCTAATCCGTTTTATTCCCAAGAAATGGGACAGATTTTGAAAAAGTACACTTTCGAATTGCCTTCCTTGGTCTGTTGTGATATGGGAAGGGCAACCGAACCTGGTAATCCATTGGTTGTAGAAAACTGTAGCTACTGTGTGAGCACTGATATCTGGAATAGCCACAGCTTCTGGCCATCTTGTGAATCTGTCTATCATGGTAAGACAGTAAGAGTTACCCTGGGAAGATGGAAGCGGGCCAACGAGGTCAAGATGGACATGATCAAATCTCTTAGATTGGCTAGGGAATGAACCCAATGGGGATTTAGTATGCCTGTTAACCTTAGCTTTCTGGCAAGGAATACATTGTCTTGCCCAAGTTGCACAATCTTTATTAATCGAAGGCCAAATAAATCTTGTTCTCACCAACAGAGTAGTACTCCTGATTCCAGAATGAGACAAATTATGCAATTGGGAAAAAAAAAATTTTCGTAGAGAGATAGGAATGTATGGTCTGGCAACGCCAGTAGAAAAATCACAATATATAGGAGTTGTATGACCAGGTAAGGTTACTTTTTTTAGTTCCAAATTTTGCGGTTTATCAAGTAAATTTTGTAATTCAGGGTCATTTATTTGTAATTGTGAAATTTCATCAACGTCAATAGGATTTGGCATAGCGATTGAAGCGATTCTAGAAAGAGTGTCTGCAGTGACATTTTCCGATCCTTTTATATGTTGGATATCGGTTGTGAACTGAGATATAAAATCTAGTTGTCTAGACTGCCTTGGCGAATGCTTATCAGTGCGCTGCTGGAAAGCGAATGTTAAGGGCTTGTGATCGGTAAAAAGTGTGAAACATCTTGCTTCAAGCATGTGACGAAAATGTTTAATACCAGCATACGCTGCAAGTAGTTCTCTATCGTATGCACTGTAAGCACGTTCAGCTGGGGAAAGTTTGCGGGAAAAAAACCCAAGGGGTTGCAGTTCGTTTTCAACTAATTGTGATAAAGCTCCACCAATTGCAAAATCTGAAGCATCTACTTGCAAGACTAGGTTAGCATCTGGTTTTGGATGAGCCAAAAGGGTTGCATTTACAATTAATTCTTTACATTTTTTAAATTCTCTGTCAGCCTCAACCGACCACTCAATTTTCGTTTTGTCATTTTTCTTAGCGCCTTTTAAATAGTTACTAAGGACAGTTTGATGCTTTGCGACGTTTGGCAAAAACCGACGAAAAAAATTCAAAAATCCAAGGAATCTTTGAAGATCTTTGATAGTTTGAGGTTGGGGATAGTTTAATATGGGTGCAACCTTATCAGGGAGGGGTTTTGTGCCATGTTGTGAAACAAGGTGGCCTAAAAAGGAAATTTCTGTAACACCAAATAAGCATTTTGAGGCATTAATTGTAAGTCCATAAGCATTTAGTCTTTCAAATAGTATGCGTAAATGGTTTTTGTGTTCGGCCTCATCTTGGCTAAAAATGAGCACATCATCTAAATAGACAAAACAAAAGGGTAAATCTCCCAGAATTTCATTCATGAATCTTTGAAACGTTTGTGCAGCATTACATAATCCAAAATTTAAAAAAGGGAATTCGAAAAGACCAAACGGTGTAATGACTGCTGTTTTTGGTATGTGATCGGGATGTACAGGGATATGAAAATAAGCTCTAACAATATCAATTTTAGAAAATATTCGTTTTCCATGAAGAGCATTTGAAAAATCTTGAATATGAGGAATTGGATACCTGTCTGGTGTAGTGCATGCATTTAATTTTCTATAATCTCCCACAGGGCGGATGCTACCACAACTTTTAGTAACTACATGTATTGGCGAAGACCATGGTGATTTAGAGGGTCTAAATATGCCCTGATCAATCATGTACTGAAATTCTTTTTTAACTGATTCGTATAGTTTGGGATTTAATCGTCTCGGCTTACTGTGAACTGGTGGTCCAGTGGTTTCGATATAGTGTACAGTATTATGTGGCACTGATTCATGTTTAGAATTTATTTTTGTAAGATTGGGATAGTCTGCTAAAATTTTATGATATACTGAATTGCCGGAAATAAGTTTGACAGAGTTTTCAGACTGTTGTGCAAATGTCCCAATTTGTGAAAGTTTTGTCACACTATCAGTGAGCCTACGACGTTTAAGGTCAACAAGAAGGCCAAAATTTTCTAGAAAATCAGCTCCAATAATTGGCATTGGTACATTTGCTATTAGGAATTTCCAATCAAAACTACGCCTTAACCCTAAGTCCACATTGAGTAATTTTGTGCCAAATGTTGATATTTTAGTATTATTTGCAGCAAAGAGTTGTAATGGATCTGGCTGTAAGTTTTTTGCATTTTTAGGGGGAGGGATACATGAAACATCAGATCCGGAATCAACGAGGAATTTAAAATGTGATTTCTTATCAAAAACATATAGGCGACACTATTTAAGGGCTATCGGCGTTGAAGTCGCCGAAATTTGAATGTCGATAGCCGACTTTAGTTTTCCGGTTGTTCTTTTACATATTTACAGGGCTCCTGACATTTGCGCGCTTTTTTGCCGTAGGTTTGATGATAATAACAAAATTCGTCAGATCTGGATTGCCGATGCAGCGATTTGAAATGTCGCTCACGTAATTGATTTCTCGAACGTGAACGCAACTGCGACAATCTTTCAACTTTTTGACTCAACGCTGCAATCTCCGCGCAGAGGGCGGATATTTCGTTAAGCGGCGAGCCGGCAGCAAGCGCCGATTTACCGTGCGAGCTTTCACCGATCGCGTACACACTGCTCGAGTTGGAATGTACTTCGGCAATTTTGTCGGCCATTTTAGCTAGGTTTTCCAACGATTCGGAACTTACTGCCAAAATACTCTGCATATCGGCTGGAAGCCTCTGAAACCATAAATTTTTTAAAAAATCATCCGTAATCGAATTTTTGGCAAGCTGTTGCATCTTTCTTAGTAAGTGGGAGGGCTTTTCATCTCTTAACTGTAATTCTGAAAGCAATTTTTTTATTTGTTTGTTTTCGGATTCGGAAAATTCTTGAATTAACCTATCCTTTAGCGTTTTATACTTATTGGTTGATGGGGGGTTTAATAAAATGTCGGACACTGCAGACAATGTTTCCGGATCGATCGCTGCGACGATATTATTATATTTCGTCGCATCGACAGTAATTCCGGATAGATCGAAATTACTTTCGGCTTGAGCAAACCAAAGTTTGATGTTAGTTTTCCAAAGAGGCGGTAATTTGACACCTAATTTTGCAACTTGGACGTTATTCGAACTATTACTTATATCGTCGGGCATACTGTCCCCCAAAATGTTAAAGGATATAAAATACAAATTAATATTTGAACAAATAAATTTTGAATAAAAGATATTAATTTAGCATTGGGTACAATTCCTAACCAAACCAGAGGAGAAATGAAACATGCATCTTACCTTCTTTCATCTCGGCGTAGCACGTGGTCCGGTCGCTGAAGATCGTCTTTCTCATTCAAGCATCGGAGAAGGGTATAAAGGTCACCACTGTCGTAGTCGATTGACATGGCTCAGTTATGGATAATGACAAAAATATTTATTAATTATATTTACAAATCAAATTGTTACATGACACGCTCGGAAAGGTAAGTAGCAGAGCTGGCTAAAAGGCGTGCTTGCTGGACAGAAGCTCCGAGCGTAGTGACGTTAGACGACGCTATCGAGAGCACTTGCCTCGTTGGCAAGGGTTGCCAGGAGGAGACTGGTTTTGCCAGCAGGGGAGCTAGATTTGGCACATGCAGCCACAAAAGTTATAGATAAAATGTGTCTAAGAGAATCTGTTAAACAACAACAAGAGAAATTAGTAGCTAATGAAGTTATTTAAGAAAACAACATTAACTGAAGTAAGTCTTCAAATTTACAGAACTCGCAAAAATTTAAAAACAAAAGTAAACAATCTATCAGAAATAAAACAAAAGCAAATAATTTCAAGAATCAGGCATAAGAACAGTAAATAGTGTGGTAAACAAAAACATGAAAAACAGAAGTGTCCTGCTAGAAACGGTAAATGCTTAAATTGTTCTAAGATTGGACATTATGCAAAAGTTGTCTACCTAAAAAGCAAGGAAAACATTCTGAAATTTCGATTTTGGGTATAGTTAAGTAAAAAGGGGAAGAAAACCAGAACTGGACTGTGAAAATATGCAACAAGAATTTTAAATTCAAATTGATAGTGTTGCTAACCAAACAGCAATACCTGTTACATTATACCGAAAATTATTGTCAAAGCTGCAGTTAGATACAGCTGATAAAATCTTGTGTGGACCTGATAAGAATCCATTAAAAGTGTCAGGAAAATTCAAAACGAATATTAAAATTTTACAGAAATGTTGCCAAGAATAAATTTATGTAATCAACAGTCTGCAAACTTGCCTTCTGGGTATGCCAGCATTACTTTCTTTTGGATTGGGGCCAAACTTACATAATCTTCATTAAATTTCAGTTAACCCGGGAGAATTTGCTAGTGAGAATTTCTCTCATGGTGCCCAATTGCTTTTCTTTTACTTTACATTCACTTTATATCAACTTTTTTGTTTGGCTTAGTACTTGTATTCACAAAAGAGGTAAAGTAATTGAAATCACATTTTGAAATTTTATTAAAATGAAAAATGTTTTAAATAAGAGTCTTAAAAAGGATACGATGGAGAAAGAAAATCTCATGTAGCAAGTTCTCACGGGTTAATAAACCTACTGCAAAATTTCCTGAACTTTTCGAAGGCTTAGGACAAATGATAGGGTGTTATTCAATTAAACTGAAACCTGAAACTATTCCATATGCAGTTAGTTCACCACAACATGTACCAATACCTCTAAAAATAAACGGAAAATGAAATTAAAAAGATGGTTGAACAAAAAGCTATAATTCCTGTCAGTGAGCATACAGATTGGTGTTCACCATAGTTATAGTGCCCAAATCAAATAGGACATTAAGAATTTGTGTCTGTCTGACAGAACTTGATAAAAATGTTTTGCGAGAATTCCATCCACTTCCGAAAGTAGAATATACATTTAATTTGATATCAGGTGTTAAGTTTTTTAAAGTTGGATGCCAACTCAGGATTTTGGCAGATTCCACTGGATGAAGAATCCTCCTATCTCACAGCTTTTATAACCCCATTTAGAAGGCTTGGATTTTTAAGATTGCCTTTCGGCATCTCATCAGCACCAAAGCATTTTCAAAGACGAATGTCTCAAGTTCTTGAAAGTTTAAGTTGAACAGTGTGTTACATGGACAATATCCTAGTATGAGAATCTACCCAAGAAGAACATGTTCAGCAGTTAAGAGTTATTTTTAAACGCCTTCAGAATTCTAACTTTACTTTAATTGAGAAAAAATGTTTTTTCTACAAGAAGCATAAAATTTTTAGGATACATTGTTGACAGTCAAGGAATATACCCAGACAATGAGAAATTTGCAGCCATCCAAGACTGCAAACCACCAACAAATAAGAAAGAATTAAAGCAATTATTAGGTTTTGCTAACTGTTTAGCACGTTTTATTCTAAATTATGCCGATCTACTTCATCCATTGACATCAATGCTTAGCAATGAAAGAGACTTTGTGTGGGATCATAATCAATAAAGAGCATTTTTGAACTGGAAGAAAATTTTGTCTTCAGATCCAGTTTTTAAAATATTCGATCCAAATAAAAAATCAATTGTTATGTCAGATGCATCATGTTATGACTTGGGAGTAACACTTTATCAGAAACAAGAAGATGGCAGTACTTCTGTAATTGCTTATGCTTCAAGAACACTCACTTCAATGGAAGGTCGTTATGCCCAAATTGAAAAAGAAGCGCTAGTCATAGTATGGGCATGCAAAAAGTTTAGAAATTATTTAACAGGAGCAAGCTTCAGAATTGAGACAGATCATAAGCCTTTGTTCAATTTTTTTTCGTAAGTACTTAGATGACTTCTCTCCTAGGCTGCAAAGAATTAAACTCAGGATGATGAGATATTCTTATGATATTGTGTATATTCCAGGACAAGAAATGTATGCAACAGATGCACTGTCTAGAAGTCCTCAAATGCAAGCAACAAAAAGGGATGAATTGCAGAAAGAAATAGATGACTACATTCAGATGATTACAGATACTCTCCCAGCATCTCAAAATGGGTTAAAAGAACTCCAAGCAGCACAAAATGCTGATGCAACATGTCAAAAACTTTTCATATGCAATGATGGGATGTCTTTTGAAAAAAGTTTGGTGTTTACGTTTCTGGCAACATCTATTTGAAATATCAGTTCAAGAAGGACTACTGATGAGAGCTTGTAGAATTATTATTCCCAAAAATCATATCACCGAAGTACTGAATCAAAATCATGAAGGACATCTTGGTATTACAAAATGCCAAGTTTGAGCCAGATGTTCAGTGATATGGCCACCAATTAATAGCAAATAAAGTGAAAAATTTTATAGAATATGTTAAAAAACAAGTAATAGACATGGACCACTAATTCCAACTCAGTTTCTAGAATGTCCTTGAGAAATATTAAGTCTTGATCTGTTCAGATACAAAAATTTGTGGTATCTTCTTGTTACGAATATAAAAGTATCCTAAAATCGCCAAGCTAAATAATTTGACATCAGCAGAAGTAATAAACTATTGCAAATCCATCTTTTCACGTCATGGAATTCCAGATGTTCTGTTCCCCAGAGAGATACCTTCTTTAGGTATCCACGGGCTTCACAACCCCAGGGTACTTGAGTGATCTGTTTCTTTTCCTTTTCCTCTTACTCCTCTTGTCTTCCTTTCATCTTTGTTTCACTCTCATTGTGGTTTCCTTTATGGAGGTGAGGGCAATTCTGTATGAGTCGATGTCAACCTGTATATCGACTCATGGAGAATTGTAAACCACCCACGTGTTGGCCATGCGTGGCGACCCGTGTCCCTGTAAGGGGGATCCTGGCAGTTGAGGGAAACCAACACACTACTTTGGACTCTGTTTCAGGTAGACGGGAGGTGCATATTGGTCCCGTATGCACAATCGGCTGGTCAGCTGACTTTTGTCACTGGCTTTAGGGATCAAGTGAGTGAGCAATTACTAGTCATCTCGTTAAGGGTGGAGACTGACATAGGGTTGTCTTGTGACCGTATGGGCCCTGGTTAGCACTGGTGCACAAATGTGCAATCCCTTGTTGGGCTTGTTAGTGGGTGGTGCGGCCGGAGTCTGAATTTTATTCTTAAAATTATGGATGGAAAATCTTCACTTCTTTCTACTTCTCTCCCTAGTGGAGAGCAACAAATTGTGCAAACTTCCTCACATATTCCCTTTGTCATTAAGCGTACTGATAGCCTTTCTGATAGTTCTTTTAAAAAGACTTCATCATTTCTCATTGCAAAAACTTTTCAGTCTGTATTGGGGGATGGTCATTCTCTCAAAAAACTGCAATCTGGGGATCTACTAGTTGAGGTTTCTACAGCTAAACAGTCACAACTTCTCGCAAACTGCTCTACAATAGGCACCTTTTCCGTTTCCGTACAAATACATAAAACTCTAAATATAAGTCATGGTGTAATATCTGAACCTGACCTGTTATTCTCTACTAAAGCTGAACTTTTAGAAAATTTAAAAAACCAAAATGTCATAGATGTTCGTTGTATTACTATTCGTCGCAATGAACAAGTACTGCCTACTAAACATATATTCTAACTTTCAACAGCCCTACTTTACCAACCAGAATTAAAGCAAGCTATCTAAGTTGTCCAGTCCGACCATACATACCAAATTCTCGGCATTGTTTTAAATGCCAGCGTTATGGCCATACTAACACAAATTGTCATGGATCTCTTAGGATCGCGTGGATTTGTTTTCCTGTTCCATGGCCTATTCTATCTCTCAGATCAGTTGCATATTCTTTTTACTTTTGCTCCGATTAATTAATCGAATACGAGTGCTGCCATTCTCGTTTTTGACGTGTGCGTTCATGAACGCTGCCGTCCTTTACATCTGATCGCGTCCTTTGCAATCATTGCAAATCGCAACTTGCTATTAGTTAATGTACGATGCTGTGGCAATTATTCAAAATAAAATATATACATATAATAATTTTAATAATAATTTTTGAATGCCAACAGTAAAAGAGAGAAAAAAAAAACTGTACGATATGTGATGCAGTAACAATCGCTTAAAATAAAATATATACATATAGGGAGTAATAATTTTTGAATGCCAACAGTAAAAAAAAAAAATAAATTGTATTATATGTGATGCAGGAACAATCGCTTAAAATAAAATATATACATATAGGGTGTGAAATTTATTTGGTGCAAACAGAAATTTAAAAATATATATATATCTAGAATTATAAATAATTTTATATCATTTATTGGAAATGAAATACATACACTGTCAGACAAAGAAATTGTAAGGCATTCTAGAATATTGAAGAAATTCTATGATGGGGATACATTGACAAGGGCTTGTCCAAAATTTATTAACACAAAATTTCAATCTGAACATATACATATATGAAGGATTTAATTCTGAATGGAAACAATAAAGGAAGAAGGAAAAAAAAAAATCTTGTACAGTATGTGAAACTGGAAGAATGTTTTGAAATAAAATATAAACATATAGTGAAATAATTTTTGGATGCAAACAGCAATAACAAGATGAAAAATCTTATATTATATGGTGCTGCAAGAATTACTTGAAATAAATGAAACATATACACCCAAGAGCCATTGCATTATGACCACCCTCTTAATAACGTGTAGGACCACCTTTAGCCCTCAAAACAGCCAGAACCCGGCGAGGCATTGATTCCACAAGGTGCTGATACGTAGTCTGAGGTATCTGGTACCAAGTGTTCACCAACTGGTCCTGCAATTCCCTCACATTACGAGGGGGTGGCGTTGCAGCTCGAATTTGGTTTTCCAGGTGGGACCACAAATGTTCTATTGGATTAAGGTCAGGAGAATTTGGAGGCCAAGACATGACTTGAAAGTCACTGGAATGTTCCTCGAACCACTCCGTGACGATTCCACCCTTATGACATGGTGCATTATCCTGTTGGTAAACACCATCCCCCTCTGGAAATACTATTGCCATGAATGGGTGAACCTGGTCTGCAACGATGTTCACGTAATGCATTGACGTCAGGGATTGTTGTATATGATAGTGAACACCAAAGATAGGTGTCACTATCGTGTTAAAAAGTGTTTTCAGAGTTTCCACGCTAGTGGAGCGAAAGCTGAATTAGAAAGCCCTACCAAATTTATTCCAACTATAAAAAAGGATTTTTATGTAAAAGTGTATTGATACAATAACTAAGCAAATTAAAAAAAACAAAATAACAACTTTATTGAGTAACATTAAAAAGTAAAACAAAAATAACAATTAAAATCTATTTCTTAAACATGACATAAGTTCTCCATCGTTTATTCTATATCAATGTTTAATGAACTAGAGCACCAAAAAGAAAAAGCTATTTCAAATTTTAAAATATATGCAAATATGTTTTAACTTTAAATCAAAATTAACTTTCAATTTAATTTACTTTAAATATATGAAATGATAATTTAAATTGTCAAAAGATAATATCTATTTAAATTGAAAAACTATTTAAATACCTTATCCAATCCATCCCAATTCATCATGTTGACCAAACATATTTAAAACACGCTGACACCACTTTAAAGACCAAAAGAAATTTAAATATTTTATTTAAATTTTACATGTCAAATCTCTCTCCCAAAGACTTATCAAAACACCTTAGTCAAGCCAACTCGATTATTTACTGGTCTCCACTAAACACTAAACTGCCACTTTAGCATTTCCCTAATACAACACTTCCTGCCACTAAGTGTGTATTCCTAAACTAGTGTTCTGCCACAACACCTGTTTGGAGGAAGGAGAAAAAAGAAAAACTAAGTGAACCTCCCATCTATAAAGTTAATTTCCAAATGAACCTCGCAGCGGTTACCGACTTTCGGGTTCAGGAAAGATAGAAAAAGCAAAAGAATCTCACGTATCACCGCCAACAAACAACTCCAGGTATATGGCATGGTCGTCCATGTCCTAGATCCTAGACCACAATTGCCTATATCGATATTGTGACACGGAGACGGAAAGAAATATTTCCTGGTTCCTTTGGAACCGTCTAGCAACATTCATAGAAAAAGATTCACTTAAAAACTGGATGAATTGGCCAGATTAATTCAAAAGACATCAGATTAAAAATAGATTGAAAAAGACCTTAAAGAGGAGAGATTAAAAACATTTTGTAAAACTATTTAAAAGAAATTGAAAAATATAAAAGGACCTTTCTGAACCTTAACTGCCGGTGGCTGACCTCCTATGTTTACGTTTTCACATGGTCTTCATTTCCACGGTTAAACATCCCGCTCCGAAGATTCCATCTCTTAATACGAGCTTCAAGACTAAGTCCAGGTTCACGGCAAAATAGTATCGGTCATAATGAAAGACTAATTCAAATTAAAATCCAGTTTAGCTTTTAATAAAAAACATTTAAAATATAATCTACTTTCCTTAAAGATACCCATCGCTTCATGTTTCCGATCAGTACTCTTAAAAGGACATTTCAATTCAAAGAGACATACTTCAAAACACGTCAACACTAGCCGCCGTCAAAAGTTGAAAAACGAAAGTTCTGCCGAGAATATAAATAGTTCGGACTCCTGTCCTGGGCAACTCCCCCTCACGTAACTTCCTCCTTCTGGTCATACGTCACATCCGATCTCTAGAAGGATCGGGGAAAACGGACCAATGGTATGCTGCTGTAAAGGAGAGGCACGCGCCGGAGATAGCAGACACGCTACGCCATCTATCGATGCTCCCGGTAATCTGTCAGTATGAACTCCGGTAATATCGGCGTTTGTTGACGGAGTTGGTTGAAGGAATACGCTGAGTTCGAATACCGCTAGTAGTTATGAAGTTGACAGCACGTAATAAATAAGTAAGTAATGAAATAAAGATTTATTTTATTTTAAGTTGATGTTTAAACATTGAAATAAATAAAAAGAATGTTTAAATTGAAACTTTAATTTATTTAAACTTAGGTATTTAATAAATGAAAAAATAAAATAGAATTTATTTTAGAAAATAGTTTTAAACTTTAATGATGAATATTAGAGATTGAAATAGGATGAATACATGAGTGGTTGAATGGAGGAACAAGAATAGGAGGGAAATATACTCATATTTTCCTGTCAGTATAGGGATTATGGGTCCTAATGTGCTCCATGAAAACAATCCCCACACCATAATACCTCCGCCACCTGCTTGTCTCCGTCCAATTGTGCACCCGGGAGCCAGGGTTTCGTTTGGAAATCGGCGTATTCGCACACGGCCGTCGATGTGATGAACCAGGAAACGTGATTCATCGGACCATGCAACTTTCTTCCATTCTTCTTATGTCCAATTCCGATGTTTCTTGGCCCATTGCAGACGCAGCTGGCGATGACGTGCTGTCAGTGCAGGGACATGCTTCGGCCTCCGGCTCCGTAGGCCCATGCGCAGCAATGTACGCTGCACAGTGTGTTGAGAAACACTGCCTGGGTCGCCACTGTTATAGTTGGTACTGATTTCAGCTATTGTAGCTCTTGGATCACGGCGAACAATGCGTAGTAATCTCCGCTCTCCTCTGGAATCAATGCTCCGTGGACGACACACCGCTGGCCGGCGACTTGTCGTTTCACCATCCATGCACCACTTTCGATATGTGCTCACAACTACTGCACGTGAACAGCCAACTAAACGCGCCGTTTCTGATATCGACGTTCCCAGTCGCCAAGCCATAACGATTTGACCTTTATCAAAGTCTGATAAATCAGCTGCTTTTCCCATTATGTCGCTAATCAAGCTATGCTCGGAAAGACAATGCATAGCCCTTTTATATACTCCAACCTCAGCCGCGCACGCGCATTGGTTTTCTTCCTGGGCGATCCCATTGTTGTAGATGGACAGTGGTCATAATGTAATGGCTCGTCGGTGTACATGGGCGTTTAATTTTTGAATGCAAACAGAAAAATCAAGAAGAAAAAAATAATGTACAGTATGATTTGTAACAATTAAAATATATACATAACTGCCCCCCCCCTTTGCCTGACGTTTACCATTAGGGCTAAGATTAATTTAATTTCAAGTTTTTAATTTCCTTTTAAAACAGGTGATGGCCAAAGAGTTAGTGCACAACACACCTGCCAAACTTTGGATACATAGGGACGGAGACTGTTTGATATTAACCTTAAAATTTCAAAATTTTTGACTCTGCCTATTGCCCTCTCAACATGTATGCCTGTGCTATGTTTGTTGTTTTTTCGATCTGTGCAAGAGTGAATTGTGGAGTAATAAGAAAGAGAGGGATATTCAGATTGACATTTGGTGGTAACAAATCTTTAATTAAAAAGCCCTTGTCAGCCAATATCATATCACCTGGATTGAATGTGTTCAATATTCCAGAATGCTTGACGATTTCTTTGTCTGACATTGATCCCGGATATAATGTTGAGCAGTATGTAATCACACCATTTGGGGCAACTCCCACAAGACCTTTTAGAGTATTTCTATGTTTGTAGTGGCTATATGTATCTTTCTGCTTGTCCATCTGGGATGGCACTTCAACAGAAATTTCAGTACAATCAATAACCATTCTACAATTCGGAAAATGCAAAAATGCTTCAGGTAAACTAAACTGATTTTTGTCCAGTGTTGGTATTTCATTCATGAAGGCTTCATATACAACATTATGGAACATATGGATCCATGTCAATATAATATTTGAAACTGTGCCCATACTGCAATTAAACCGAACACTTAAATATTCATGCGGCAAATCCAAGCGAAGCTTGATGAGTGCCATAAAAATTTAATCAGTTCTGTTAATGATTTCCACATTCCAGCCATGAATATAATTTACTTCTAAGTCTTCGAATGTGTCTAGGAAAGTTTCCATAATGTGGGCATTGGGAATTCCAGTATAAAAATTTGTCAGTTTGTCATTACCTTTAATAAAATCATATTGAAAAGGATGCTGTTTTAATTCCAAGATTTCAGCCTTTAATTCTTCTACTTCTTTTTTCAAAAAATACATTTCAGCTTCTGTTTGCTTACTTATTGAATGAGTTCGACAGGCTTGATCAGTAACATAAAATTCTGTTTGGCACCCTTTATTATTGATGGTACACTTGCTCACTGCTTCTTCAGGCAAGATTTCTGTCACTGAATCAGCTTGATTAATGTCTGCAAGTATAGATAATCTGGTGTTAGTGTCAGTGAGGACAGTACTGCTGGTGTCACCGTCTGTAATGGCAGTGCTGCTGGTGTCACCGTTTGTAATGGCAGTGCTGCTGGTGTCACTGTCAGTAATAGTAGTGCTACTGCCAGGAAGTACCCTGAAATAAAAAAATAAAAATTAGCACTAAAATCTGAGAAAAAAAGATGGTTGAATTTAAAATGATAATGATATCAAAAGGTCTCTTCTTTCTAAAGATATGATGCCAAGTGCAGATTCTTCTCTTCCACCCTACTTTCTGCCACTTCTTAAGTGATAGTATGATTTATGATACATGTACAACTTAGAGACACGATTGTTAGAAAACAGGGTGTTATGATTTTGACCAGCCCAAAAAACCCAAGTGGGTTTCTTTTCAAAATTTCAACTTTAAATTACATATGTAATGCATTTATATTAAATATATATTATATTGTATTATATTTCTTAATATCAGCACACCACTCAAAGTTTATAACCATCACCCCCCCCCCCCACCTTAAAAAAAAGAAATGTCCTAATTATACCCATGACAATTTTTAAAAGAAATAATTATTAGTTAATCTCTGTAGTATTTGTGTAACTAAAACAAATTTTTCTCATTAAAAAATATGTTGATGTGTATAATCCATTCTATGTTATACAATAAAAACTCTCAACAAAATTCCATATATGCTGAAAATCCTAATTTAATTATGAAGACATGTAGAATTATTTGGCTTATTCTATTAATTAGTAATAATAAAAAATACTTACATTACAAGAAATATTTTTTCCAGTACAGAATTTTGTGATATCCAGTTTCAATTGCATAAAACTTTGCTTAATTAAATATCAACTACCACAGCAAATTAATTCAATAACAACACAAACTGATCAAATCATTAATTTATTCAGATTCATACAGTAGAAATCAATCTCCTTTATCTCAATTACCATTCTGACTCAACAAGTAAAGCACTGTAATGATAGTTATATTGTTAAAATTATTACTAATAATCAATTTATCTAAAAGCAAAGCATAAGTTTGATTATTGTCATTGATTTATATATATTTGTAATCGATTGGCTACACTGTAAAAAAAATCTGTAACCTTAGTAATCTAAATTAACCGAAATCTCTTATGCTTACTAAAATTTTATGTGTACACTGTACAAGAAAATGATGTCAATCTACAAAACTTGTAAGCAAAACTAAAACCATCTGTAACTTTACAAAAGAATTTACTAAAATTTTGGTAACTTTACTAAAATTTTATCTATAATGCTCGTTATCGTCACTTAAAAAGTTCTTGGAATACGATTTCCCAAAAAAATTCTTAGTAACCTTAAAATTTGTTTGATTCAAAGTGCAAATCTGTATCTGTTACATGAATTTTTATTGTTGCCGTTACATAAAAAGTTCTTGGAATATAATTCTACTAGAAAATTTTTTATAATTTTCCAAATTTTTTTTTACAGTGTACTTTAAATTTAATAATAAGGACTTTTTTTTTTTTTTTTTTTTTTTTCCCAAGCATTCTGAACCACCTCCCATAACCTGCAAAATCTGAAATACCCTGAAAGAAAACCCCCAAAACCCTGAAAAAATACAGTGGGTGGGTTTTTTCTGAAAAAACCCAGGTATTTAACAACCCTGTTAGAAAAACATTTAGAAATGTGAACTTTTTTTTATTATCATTTGATGTCTTACAAAATCTCCAACCATGCTAACATTTATCTGTAAACCACATGTATTTCCGACCCATAGGTCTTTTGTTATGTTTTAATTTTGCACCAAATTTTTGAAACACCTGTTATATCCAGTAGACTCCCTCAAATCTGCACAGTTTGGGGACAAAGGTTTTGCAGAGTTCTGGTCATTGCTTTGTTTACATTTTTAAAATAGCAGTTTGAATTTAATAAATAATGCAATTAAAAGCATAATGAAAGCTTACAATAGGATATCAAAATAAGTAATAAGCTAAAATGATAAAAAATTAGATAATTTTTGAAATGATTAAAATGTTAAAGGAAAAGGGAAATTTAATAATCCATTATAAAGATTAGATGTATTTTGTATGTATAGATTAGATGTATTGTATACTGTATGTATACAATATGTATGTTTTGATATACAAGATGTATGTTTTGTATAGATTAGATGTATTTATGTATTTATACGAGACGTAACTCGTGTAAATTTAAGAGTGAAGAACAAGAAGTATTACCTAGTGTATAAACAGAGAAAAGTGCCCGCTAAGATTCAAATATATTAAGGTATTTACAAAGAACTGAGAACAACAAAGTCGCTTACAAAAGAGCAACAACGAGAAAAGGGCTTTAGAAATAGTTTTGAGTCTTATAAGATAAACATTATTAAAAGAAAAAAAAAAGAAAGAGAAAAAAAGTAAATAATAAAAAATAGTACAGAAACTGGTTGTCAGTATAAAATTTACTATTTGTTGTTGTTATTATTATTATTATTATTATAATTTTCAAAAACATTTTCTTATAAGTTCGATAGTTGCCCATTATGGGGAAACTAGTCGTCGTTTAGAAGAATAAAATCAGTAAACAAATGATTCAAAACCCTGCTGTAAGAGGGGAAAAAAAAAAAAGAAAGAAAGAAACACATTGGGTGAAGAAGCACAACGGGGGGTCAGAGCTCATCCGACGGACGCTAGGTTACAGAAGGGACATACTTATCCTAATATAAATGCCCCAGTGTAAGAGAGGCAGGGGGAAAATCCAAGGACATCCCTTTAGATGCGTCGTAAAGGAGGACAAAAAGTCTTATTTAAAGTATTAAGAATGCATTATAAAAGCAAGTATTAAGAATAATGAATCAACAAAGAGAGAAGAGAAAAATGAGTAAAGATAAATGAACAATAATTTTGTAAATTTTTTTAACGAGCACAAAGTAATTAATGGATTTATTGCTCTGAAAAACAGAAGGCACATGTGATGGCAAGCATTCATTTTGACAGGCGAGAAAAATTTAAGAATATACACATAACTTTAAAAAGAATTGGCCTAGAAGCATGAAACATACCTTAAAAAGCAGCTGAGACATTCCCACATTCACTGTGATGAAGGGACCCCGGGCCGCTGGTCAAGAGGGGCCTTTAGCCTTGCATAATTGAGGAGCTTTCAAAACACGTACAACACCTCTCACCGCCTAAATTTTTTGTTGGCTGTGAGAGTCTGTCGTTGCTGGCAGTTGGTGTTTGTGGAGTTGAGAATTGAGGGATGTTTTTTTTATTTGTAATTTAAAAAGTTTTTTTCTTTTTTTTACTTTATTTTTTCTTTTTTTATTTAATTTTTTTATATTGTGATGACGAAGTTTGGATTTAAGGATGTTTGTAGATGTTAGGGATTTCAATGTAGTGAAGGAGATGATGGAAGCTGAGATGTTGGTTGCCTAGAAAAAAAAGTTTTTTTTATATATATAATGAAAAAAAGTTAGTGAGTTAGTATTTTACACACACACATTTGTTAGATACAAGGTTACATTTAAACAATAAATGATTAATACACATATATAATGATATAAAAAGTTAGTTGTTAGTAATAAAAGACAAACACACAATATTAATTAAAGTTAAGGTTACAAAACAAAAAATAATTAAAAACATACATTGAAAACACTTGTTTTTTTATTTTTTTTATTCCAAAATTGTGGAATTTTCAAAAATGAAAAAAATGTAATTTTTTCAAAAAAAGAGTAAAAAATTGTACTTTAAAAACAAAAAAAACAGAAGAATTTTGTTTGTCAAAATAAAAAAAACTTGTCTTGAAAAAGACATTTTAAGAGATGATTCTTGCACTGAGAGCATTGCCTGTAATGAAATTTGTACATGCGAGGGGAGAATTACGGCCGAGGAGCATTTGGTGAAGGCATCTTTCTGACAATCTAATGTCTTCTTCATCATCCATGTTTGCAGCCTGTTCCGTCTCCCAAAGAGAGGTAACAAAGTTAACTGCTCCTTTTTCTTCTTGAAATCTAAGCAGAGATAGTATCGCCATGAAAAAGTTGGGTGGCCTAGAGTGTTGAATGCATTTAAGACATCACAAGCTCCTATTGGAGCTGCTGCATCATAAAGTCTGCTTGGTTTGAGAACCCATGGAGGCAAATTGATGTGAGTACATTCTGATAGAGCATTTCTTAAGCTTTGCATTCCAACTAGGCCACCTTCTGCCATGGCACCTAGTACATGTTTCATATTATTTGCACCTCTGATCTTCTTGCATGCATTGTATATACCTCGCTGATACAAATAAAACTGGTCTATTGATCCAACTTTAGCTATTTTAAATGCAACAAAAAAACAGAGCCATACTGGATCAATATTTGTTTCCTGATTTGCATAGACACCACCTTCTCCACCTTCTGCTTTAGATTCAAAGATTTCGACTTCCTTCATTGCTTGTCTAAGTATTTTGTGATTTGCTTTTCCTGCTGGTTCTGGTGCTGTGATGAAATCTGTAACTTTTTTGAATATTTTTTTGTCATCGTCTGTCTTTTTCTGTTTCATATGAAGTAAAGCCGTGCTTAACAACAGTGGTTTTCCTCCTGCTCTTTCCACGTAATCTGCAGCTCCTTCATCCCAAGTAGTGCCCCACTCTACACCTGTGTTTTTTGTTGCTTTTGCACCTTTAGTCCAAGGCAGCATTAGTGGTTGAGTCAGATCTGCTGAAAGGGCTGTTATTGCATCTCTTACATGTGCAGCACCTGTAGCTTGTGTCCTTAGTCTTTCAGCTCTAGCTTTACGCATTCTGTCAAGCATTTTTAAAACAATGGCACTGTTTTCTCTTACAGAAAACTCTGCTAGTGGTCTTCCTTCCATGGTTTGAGCTTCAATGGGTCGGTGGTCATAGTATCCATCATGTCTCTGAACTTTTTAACTGATTGCAGATATTCAGCAATTAGGGGTTTTATTACTTCCCCTGTTGGCAGTGTTGCTTCTTTGAACTGTTCATAATCATCAGCTAATTTCTTAGAGTGGTCATCGCTGTTGAAAAAATTCATTGCTTTACCAACAAATTTGCTGCCCATGAGGATTAGCTGAGCAATTACAGGAGCACACGGAATTAGTACGTCTTCCATCATATCAGCTATGATCTTTGCTTTTTTCTGCTTAGTATGCTGGCTTGCAACTTCAGTAACGTAATTGGCGAAATTTGTTGGAAATGTAAGAGCTAAACTGTCATAAGCAGTTACATTTCTACTAACACTATAGCCTGCTGATGTAAGCAAGCCAGTGGCATGTTCAGGCAAAGTTATTGCCTTCAAAGTGTTAGTAAAAGTCACAGGATCAGCCATGATTCAAGTGCAAAAAAGATCTCTTTTTTTAGCTTTTTTTCTTTTTTTTGTTTTTTATTTTGACAATTTATAAAATTTTAAGTTTTTTTTTTTTGGTTTTCTATTTTTTTTGCCTTTTTCTTTTTTCTTTTCCTTTTTTTGAACTACAAAAAAAACGTTCTTTTTAGCTTCGGACCGAGCCTGTTTCTTTGTGTCCAAATCCATCAGATGCAAGTACACTGCAATAACTGGATTTTTTTTAAAGATGTAAATTTGCCATTATGAAAAAATACAGAAACAAATTCATGATTGGTTCTAAAGAGAGAGCCTGAAAGAGTTTGACAGGAAACAACTCTTGAATCTTAGCATTTGTCTGCACCTGTGAATCTAATAGTGTGGTTAATTCAAAAGATAACTGTGTTGTTGACATTCATGTCTGGATCTTTGAATGCATTTTCTACATTGATGGCAAAGTTTAATGCAGACAAAATCTTATGGGTTTTGCTTTTTAACTTCAATTCTGATGACTGAGCGAAGAGCCTCTAAGAATTTATTTAACTTCAATTTTTGAGCTTAGTCTACAATATCTGCATTCGCATCATCGCCTATGTTTAGATATATTCGTTTGCTGCATTTTCAATTTTTTCCGCTAAAAGTTTAACTGTCTGCCCTTGCTCCTGGAAAATAGATGAGAAATTTTGTTGTTTCTCTGCAAATGATATAGTTTTGGAAATTTTTTTTTGCCAAGTTTTTGTTTTAAAAGATCAAAATCATTTAGCTTAGATGCAACAGGGTCATTTGCAATATGTTTTAGAGCCTGATCCTTACAGTGAAGTTTTAGAACAACTAATTTTCTTTTTTCATCCCAGTTTTCCAATTCGGCCAAATTCTCTATTTGCTGGATACAGAATTTAAAATTTTCGCCCTGGGAACCTGAAAAATCTGGTAATGAATTTGCCAAGCTCACCTGTTGTACATTATTTCGCCTCATTTTTAGATATAAATTTTCAAAAATTATATTTATTTTTTAAATTCAAATATTTCCTCAAATGTTTAGATTATATTTAATTTAAACAAACATAATTACTGCACATGTTATAGACAATTGGTACACAACATGAACCAAATCACAGTGAAAAATATAAATAATGATAAAAATTGAGCATTAAAAATGGTATTTTGACTCACTTCAAATTTTAAAATAATTCATTATAGAAGACACTTATTAATGTAACTACTAAATATGAATATAAACATTATAAGAAAAATACAGTGTCTCACAAAAATGATGGGACACTTGTGATTTATAAAAATAAACAGCAATAAAATAAACAAACATGTGCAAAAAATTTTTGGGTGTGTTTCATATTTAAAGTTAGTAACAATTATTACATAACATACATTTTGTCAAAATATTAAAATATTAATTTAGTAAAAATACAATTGTTCAGAACGGAGCAAAAAATGGCTCTCATAAGTGATGGGACACTTACTTTTCCATCAAATATTTATCCAAAAATTTTACTTTTTAAAAGGTTCTAATATTTTGTTGGATTTCCTTTTACTTTTAAAACATGATTTAATCTTTTTGGGATGGATTTGACTAATTTTTTTGTGATTTCTGGAGTGATTTTACCCTATTCTTCTTGAAGCACAGACTTTAGTTGTTGTTTTGAAGAAATGGTGTGTTTGCGAATTCTTGATTCCAATTCTTGCCAAATATTCTCTATGGGATTTAAGTCTGGAGATTGTGGTGGTGTTTTTATTATTTCAGGACAGTTATATAGCAGCCAGAGTCTAACGTTCAGAGCAGTGTGCTTGGGGTCATTGTCCTGGTACAATTTAAAATCGTTATGAAGGTTCAATTTTCGTGCTGAAGATTTCAAATTATGCTTTAAAATATCAATATACTTGTACTGATCCATTATACTGTCAATAAAAACAAGATTACCAACTCCAGCGGACGACATACACCCCCATACCATAACTCCTCCTTCACCATGTTTTACTGTTGGTACCAAGTTCTGTTTGCGAAATTCTTCCCTGGGTTTTCTCCACACCAAGATTCTACCGTCAGAACCAAATATATTAAATTTACTCTCATCAACAAATATAACTTTATTCCAGTAATCAGAATTCTTATTTATGTTGGATTTTGCGAAAGCTAGTCTGAGTTTTCTATTCTTTTCACTTACGAAGAATTTTTTCCTGGCTACTCTACCGTGATATCCAGCAGATCGAATTACCCTTCTAATAGTCTCAGGATTAACAATTATTCCATATAATGCTTGTAAATCAGCAGCAACTTTTGAAGCACTATTTCTCGTTTTTTTTTTTTTTTTAATATTTTGAATGATAATTCGCTTTATTCCATTGGATAGCTTTGATGATCAGCCAGGTCTTCTTTTATCCTGAATCATATGATTCTTTTTATATCATTTAATGATATTGAAAACTGTTGAACGACTCAAGTTAACTGTTTCAGAAGTTTTTCTAATAGATTTTCCACGTTCAATATGCAAATTAATAACTAATTTTCGAATTTCAGGCGAAGTTTCTTTTCGTTTAGCATTCATGGCTACACAGAGCTAAAAACCACAAAAATTCCAAAACAAACTAGAGAGAAATACTGCAGACGATTTTATAAATTATTGCCAATTGCTTTTAAGTAAAAATAAAACCCCAAAAAATATTTTTATTGCTTATTTCAGACGATTTTTGTTGCATATATAATGGTGTCCCATCACTTATGTGAGCTATTTTTTGCTCCGTTCTAAACATTTGTATTTTTATTAAATTAATATTTTAATATTTTGACAAAATGTATGTTATGTAATAATCTTTACTAAATTTAAGTATGAAACACACCCACAAAAAAAATGTGTACATGTTTTTTTAATTTATTTGACTAGTTTCCTTTTGTAAAGCACAAGTGTCCCATTACTTATGTGAGACACTGTATATGCATACGTATCAAAATCATAAATCAGTAAAATCATAAAAATTCATTCTCAAAATTTTGATGCTTGTTATTATTATTTATTTTTTTTTTTTTTAATTTAATTTAAATTATAATTTTAAAGAATTTAAGAAAGAAGAAAGATATTTTTCAAAGAATTAAACCAAGATTCGAGACCTTTAAAAAGAGAGAAGTAAAAAAAAATTCTTTTGACACGGCGCCATTTGTATAGAAAGGAGGCAATTATCATTCTTTTAAAATGAAAATCTGTATGAAGTAATGTGATATATACATTATTGAAATCAGGAAGGAAGCTAATATCATTCTTTTAAAATTAAAATCTATATATGAAGTAATGAAACATGTATGTTATTGAAAACAATGCATATTTATTAATAGAACACATAAAAGAAAAAAAAAACACTCAAAATAAAAATATATAAATACACAAAAATTTGCTGCAGCAAACTTATGACTAATATCTGGAGTAAGCATGTAAAATTAATCGACACATGATGAAACTACCCTTGGTGTTTTTTTTTTTGGCATCTATATTATTAGCCTCACTTCGGCTTAAAAGCATGTGCTACTGAATTGTGGCAGTGATTTGTATTCTTATTTAATCATTAGATTTTATTAATCAATTTGACTGATTAAGGGCTGAAAAGATTATATACATCACTCTGCTTTAAGTAGCACTGATATTTTTAGATAATATTGATATTTAGGGCCATTATGGCCTGGATCACTTTCTCATGATTACACTTTTTGAAGAAAACACACAATCACAAACACAGGGAAGCGAAGAACACATAGCCGGTTAGTCAACACCAAACTTGATCTTCTTAGGAAATCTTTTAATTAGTACTAATATTTCTTAGATGATGTCCATATTTAGGGCCATCATGGCCTGGATCAACTTCTTGGCAATTACACTTTTTTGAAGAAATATTCACAACCACATGGAAACGAAGCAAACACTCAGCCAGTTAGTCAGCACTACACCTGAACTTCTTAGGAAATCATCTCGTTAAAACAAGATAGAAGCAAAAGATTCATACTTAGAGAATTAAAACTTACAAAATATATAAAATATCACCAGCCCACGCTGCAGAAAAGGCCTTTTTTTACCTAAACTGCAGTGCTACTTTTTCCTGTAACCTCGTAGCTTGCCACTCTTTTTCAACTGTTGCCAAAAAACGTTGAGAAGAACTGAGGGAGAAAAAAGTGGTTTGCTACCGTGAATGCTTCTTCTCTCTCTCTTCACACACTGAATTGGAATTCAAGTGTTTTCTCTCTCTTGCGTATTTTGTACTGGCTGTGGGAGAAATGAAATGTTGTTTATTTTTGTGATGCGTTTGCTCTGCCGATTGATTTAGAGTTCTTGCCACTTGTTTATATTAATTTGTAGGGACCTTTCTCTCTACAGGGAGGATCGCTCATTTTTTTTTCTACATTTTACTTCTTAACATATAATGAATCAATGATATTTAAAGTATTAACATGTGTAACTCATTTTTGAAATATAAAAAATATACGTATGAGATAGAAGAAAATCTAGAGATTGGCACATCCAACTAGTTGGTATTTAATTTTGTTGGTACTTATATCTCTCACTTATTGAAAAATCACACCTGATTTTTGAAATTAGACATAATACAAGTGAAATTTCTGTTCTATAATTCATGACTTGATTCATTCTAGAGCAATAAAAATATTTCTTTTAAAATATTTTATTAGAGACAGTTAACTTTTTATTTATTTTGAATAAAGAATGTTTTTTGGAGGGGAGGAGGGAATTAATTGAAAATGTATTTGGATATTTACATATCAAATTTGAGATACCGTAATTTCCATCCTATAATCTGCGGATTATCTGTTAAAAAACATGAAAAATTTTAAGTGCGGATCATCTGCTGAATTTTTTTAAAGCAGAATTTCCCAAGAGATATTAAGATTCTACCGTCAGTTATAAAATAAAAATGTAAACACACAGCGGTCTGTTATCGATCGTTCATTGAGTTGCTCGTGATTGATTTGCATACGATGTATACGTTTTAGTAGGAGTGGCTTCGGATTTTTGCGATACATTTTCTTAGCCTTTTGGCAACATGTTTCTATGAACAACAAATGTTTCTTAATTTATCTCATTCAAAAATTGCAATCCCAATCATTTAGCTGAAACAAAGAACTATGAAACAATAATTTTATAAAGCAAAAATATCAACTGAATAACAAAAACTTTCAAACGGCCATTGAAAGTTATATTAAGCTCCAACAACGATTAAATATCGATTATCGTAATCAGTAAAACTGATGTCGATCGCAAATTCTTTTCATAAATTTCAGGAATACGAAATGTTTGAGAGAAAACGTATTACTTAACACTGCAGAATTAAACGGCCATTGAACATTATACTACGCTGCAATAACGATAGGAGAAGGATTAGTTCGATTAAACATCGATCATAGTATCATAATCAGTTAAACTGATGTAGATCACAAATTCGTTTCATAACTTGCAGGGATACAAAACCATTATGGTAATATCTGAGAGAAAGAGTATTATTTAACATAAAGGATGATGCTGAAAAAGATTTAAAAATAGTACTTACTGTTATAGAAGTACTATTCAAGACATTCAATGTTTTAAATATAAGATTCAATGAAAAAAAAATTGTATTTTTAAGTTGCAGTTATTTTATAATTAATACTTTTTAATTATTTTATTACAATTATCATTTGAATAAGCAACTAAATAAATAGGGTGGTTTATAACTACTTTTAAATGTTGAAAACAATGAGCAATCCTCATATAATCCACAGATTATATGCCCGTGTGGATTATCTGCTAAAATTATTTTATAAATGCTAAAAATTGCGGGTGCGGATTATAGGCCGGAAATTACGGTAATAAATTGTGTATAATGAATTATTATACTTAAAGCAGGTCATTGCTTTTGCTTAATATTTTGAGAATTCAGTTTATATATAATTCCTAGTCAGGTATATTAATCAATAGTAAGTGTCTCAGCAGATTGTTCAATATTGAAAAATGCTCTGTTTTTTAAGAAACAAGTTGTTTTATTGAAGTTAAAATTTAACAGTTTAGTAGGTAAATGATATGTACAACAAAATATATGTTTAAATTAAATGTACAATAACAAATATAATGCTTGCAATAATTAATAACATATAATATATATGTACTAGTATATAACCCCGTCAAAAATGACGGAACTTTCACTTGCATTTCATCTTTTTAATACTTCATACAAACAAACAGAATGCAGATTTAATTTTTGAAGAGTTTGTATTGTAAAAAAGCACATTTTAAAAATAGCAATGAATTTCTACAAATACAAATGATTTTTTTTTTTTAACTTGATATTTAGTTTTTGAACAAATTTTAATTTCAAAACAAAGAACAGTATTTATTACAATAATAATTGGCAAAATAAAACTCAGTTTCTGAAGATTTCACAAAACATTTAAATTAAATATTGAAGTTTTTAAAATTTTAAAATACATTCTTTATTATGATTCGGCAGCAATTTTAGTTGTGGGTATATGATAGATTCTTAGTTCGATGCTTTTAGGCATCGATTATGAAGCTTTGAGTTTTTTTTTTTTTAATTTAGATTTGGTGCCATCTATACGCAGTTAATGTACACAAAACAACTTAAAAAAAAAAAAAAAATCGTAGTTTCTTATAGAAAATACTGCTATTTTCTATAGTAGGAGTCATTGATTTAAATCAAAATCAATTTTTAAAAACTTCAGCTTGCAATTTTAAAAATTCAATTCGTAAGTTATGAAAACCAAAATTATTATTATTGTTTCTTTTGTATAATTTTAAATTAAATCTACCAGTTTTTAAAGCTTCGATTATATCCATTCGAAATTTGCTTACATTGTAAACGAAATTTGTATTTTTTATCAAATGCCATTTAAATGTAAGGAATATATAATATCATAAACTAAATAAAAAATAATCAAATTTTAATTTAAGAGTAATTTTGATTTATTTGCATGCATTGCATCAAAACAGATAAAGTTTTAATTTAAGACCATGTGAAAAAATAATTTTCAGTTATACTAATGCAGTCATGATGATATCTTATATATCCATAACAACTTGAAGAAAAAAAAGAGCTTATTTATTTAAATAGAAAAAAAAAAAAAAATTAACCGGATAAATGCTAGCATTAAAAAAAATAAATATATAAATAAAACTAAATTTAAATTCATCTAAAAATAAATTTATCTTTTATAATACATTCCCAAAAAGGCTTCTAAAATAGTTCATAGATGGCAATAAAGTTGTGAGAGACGGTGCTAGAGTGATAAATAAAATACGATCGTACTCAGATAATAAAAAACTTTTCCACTTAACAATTTTCAAATGGGTCATTCTCAGAAAAAGATGCAATTACCTTAAAGAAAAGTCTCAATTTGTTGAATTTATATAATGCTCATATTGACTGTTAAATAATAAGCACAAGAATTCATTATCTTTAAATTTTGTGTGTGTGTGTGTGTGTGTTCAAAACAACATTCAGGTAGTTTAATATATGCACTAATGCACCTGAGACAGACATTTTTTAATTAGTCATGATATTAATATAAAATGATAATGGACTGTCATCGAAAACTTGCATCTCTTTCATTCCGAGTCAGCCAAAGTATTTGTGCATACCCAAATTCAAATTTACACAGTGCCACAGTTTTACCACTAAATATCATGTTAAAAAAGCACAGCCAACAAACATGCATTTTATATTTCAAAATTAAAGACTTTGGACAGTTACAGGTTGTGAAATTTATTAGATTTTTGTAAAAAACAAGAGTTTGTAATGAAAAGCAACATCTTGTTACGCAAACGAAAACTTCACCTTACAATTTCTTTTAGCATTAATTTTTTTTTTTTTTATAATTATTATTTAAAAATATAAATACAGAAAAAAATCGTTTTGTACATATAAAATAAAACAAATGTAAATTTCATTTAGAGTTATGTTTTGGACAATGTGAAGTAGGTCGGTCAGTTTTAAAAATAACTTTTTTTCCCCCATCCAACTTTAATTTCTGATATATAGTATCATACATCATTTAAATACTTTTTTTAATAGTTTAAAATGATAGAACTTAATATAATTTTCATTAAAAAGTCTATTTGTCTTGCATTTACAATTTACAATAATTTTCCAAAAATATCTAAATTTTTTTGTTCAGCAGGTATTTATGGTCATTTGTAGATTGCAAAGTACAGTACAAAAACATGAACCAAAATCTTTAATAAGTATTGATGATAGATTTAAAACATATAGTGATAATTAAATTAAACATAATAATAATTCTTACGTTATTATGTATGTTTAAGTGTGTAATATGTATATTTTTAAACATTAATAATGCCCAGAGTGCAAAATAAGATAAAATAGACATTACACATAATTCACAAAAGTCTCAAATCTGCAAAATACTTACAATAAATCTTTGCAGATTAATGTTTTTTTGCTGTATTTATCATTTTGTGACCATAAAAAGTAAAGTATCTTTCTGAAAATGACTCAAGTATTTTTCCCTATTTTCCTACCAGAAACAAAAAAATGCAATACAGTAAACCGCCTCAAATCCGCAAAGCTTGGGACCAGGGGTTGTGTGGATTTTAGAATTTTGCGGGTTTTTTTTTTTACATTTTTGAAACATTAATTTGATTGGTAGTTAAGCATTGTAACCAATGAATGTAATAAATTGTAACATTTAAAATAATTAAGTAAAATATTTAAATAAATGAACAGTTAAAAAGCAAGTTATTATGTTTACATCTGAAAAACAGTGTGGATTTCTGGCAATTGCGGATTTTAGGGTGTCTAGTGTACTCATAAATTTTATATTTACAAGCAGGATTTGTTCATACGCATAATAATATATATCATTTATATTTTTTAAACATCATAGTTTTTGATATTTTCAATAATCTCATTTACTTTATATATCTTTTAAAAATATTGAGATGTTTTATATTGGTTTTCACAATATCACTATGCAAAATACTTTTTTAATTTTTAGTCAAAAGAAGAGTAAATGATTTTTTCAACAGTTATTGATTGTGTCATTTTATAAATAAAGAAATTCTGTTGGTACTCTTACAGTCATTTCTTTAAGTCAAAAAAGAAAACAAATGGTGTATAGACAGGGAGGTGGTAGCACAGACAATCACCTTATCAAATTCATGGCTGATATTCCAGAAATAGTTAAACTTTGATTTTCATATTAAACGGCAATTGGTCTGTCAAGTCATCTTGATGGAAAACTTTTGAAAACTATATTTTAGCAAATGACTAAAGGTTTCTATTGAGTTTTCCTGCTCAGAATTCTCCATGCTTTTATAACTTTATGTGTAGGAAAATATAATAGTAAAACCTCTGATTCAACTGTTAAAATGGAATTTTCAAATGTTTTCAACCAAGATATGACATGTGTTTCAATACTCAATTGCCTTTCAATTTGAAAATCAAGGTTTAACTGTTTCTGCAATTTCAATAATGAACTCGATGAGGTGATTGCCTGTGCTGCCTCCTGATCTAAAATTTTTATAGCTTTAATTCAGAATAGGCATTGAAAGTTAAACTGTCTAATTTAGATAAATGGTTATATACAGCTTAATAAGAAAATATTATTATTATTTTTTTTTTTTGGTTTAATTAAGAAAAAATTGTACCACATATTACGGAATAAATAGTTAGTTATATGGGGTTTTATGGCGCAAGGTCCCTTTGGAGACATGCTGCGCCAAGACAAAGACAAATTTAGAGTAATAAGTTATGAATTAAAATGCAAAATAAAACAATGTGTATGTGATAGAAAAATAAAACAAGCCAAAACCATAGTTGTAGAAACACTAAAATCATAAGACTTAACAGCTGGTAATAATAGTTAAAATATGAACAATGTATAAGATGAGATACAAAAGTTACATAAAAGCAAGGTCTAAAATGCACATAAAATCAGTGAAGGTAAAATGAAAACTCAATATATAGCAAGTTAAAATCTGTATGATCAATAAAGTAATAAAAAACATGAAATATATACAATGCGATTTTTCCTTTCTTTTTTTTTCTTTTCTTCTTAAGTATAGAAGGTTAAAAAACAATGTTAGTTCAGCCAGGCATATATTCTTCCAACATAACATTGTCATCATCGGCATCCGAGTCATTCCTGCATGACTCGGATTCCATGGCCTCTTCCACATACTGTTGCAACTGTTTGGGATCCTTCACATTTTTAATGAATGGGCTGAGAGAATTTTTCTTCCCTCTTCCCACAGTTTTCCACTGTGGAGAAGCTGGACTTGAGATTTTCTTTTTATCTGGTAGTATAGGGGTTTTTTTCAGACTCTGTTTTTGAAAAATATTGGATTTCTGTTGTATTTTGGTGTTTGTGGCAGCTTTGGACTTAGTTTGGGGTTCAGATGACTTTTTGGATTGAACTGCTAGTTTCTGTCGTCGTTTCTCAAGATCAATTATTTTAACAGGTTCAGAGGATGGTAGCCGGTGTTCTAGTTGCGGATTCCCAGAACATTTGGTTGGAAGACAGATATCATGGGAATCTTTGATTGGGGTGTTTGTTGATTGTGTTTTGGCTGAATTATTTGATGACATAGACACGTCAGTCTGGGTGCTGATGTGTCTTACAGATTTTAAAGGTTGTTTTGATTAAACTTGAGTAGGAAACTCCAACTCATGGTGTTCGGGATTCAACAATTTTGCGCGCTTCTGGATATGAGAGTTTTTGGGTGATTTTAACTGCCATGATTTCTTTTTCACGAATCCAGTTTGGACAAGAGCAGGAGTAAGATGTATGCTCACCTTTGCAGTTAATGCAGCATTCAGCGTTTTCACATGTTTTATCGTCATGGTCTACTGCTGAACATCGTGCACATGTTTTAGTGCCACGACAGTTAGTATTTGTATGTCCATAGTGCTGACATTTAAAACATCATAGGGGGTTAGGAATATATGGTCGGACGGGTAAGCTTAGGTAAGCAGCTTTAATTCTAGTAGGTGGATTAGGGCTATTAAAAGTCAGAATGATGTGCTTTCTAAGGAAGCACTTTTTCATTCCGACGAATTGTTATACATCTTACATCTATGACATCTTGATCTTTTAAGTTTTCCAAAAGTTCTTCTTTCGTAGAAAATAAAAGTTCTGGTTCGGTGTTTAAAGTTTTATGCACTTGAATAGAAACAGAAAAAGGACCTATTTTAGAGCTATTTGAAAGAAGTTGTGACTGTTTGTATGAAAAGATCTCAACTATTATATATTTATGTTTAATGGAAAATACTTCAACTTTCACTTGACTAACAGTTGATGGTAACCCATTAACTGTTGGTGGTTTGTTATGAGCTTGGAGGATGATACTCGCTTGTCGGGTATGCAAACCAACGATGTCTTAATAAAGTTATCTTTTATTTAATATGTGTTTATTTATGCGTATATATAAAACATCAAGATGCATCAAATCATTGCAGCTATAATTAAGAAGTACAACATGGTGTCAGGTAGTTTAAAATCGCACCGATGGATAAGGATTGCCCAAAATGCCAGAAATAGAACTTTCGTGTTCTTTTACAACGTGGAACTTTTAGTGTTCACATATCAGCGAAATCATGGAAATTTTTAGGCCAGCAAGCGAAATGAACTTCTCTAGTGGTAATGTGGCAGATAACTGGAGTAAATGGTTCCAGAAATTCATGAACTTTTTGATCGCTTCAGAAAAATCCAGTAAAGACGATCCGACGAAAATCGCCATTCTGCTAAATCTTCTAGGTGATGAAGGTGTGTCTATTTTCAACACTTTTAAATTTGAAGAGGAAGGTGACAAAAACAAATTTGATCCAGTAGTTAAAAAATTAGAAAATCACTGTATCCCAAGAAAAAACGTGGTTTTTGAACGTTACAAATTCTTCAGTTACAATCAGTTAGAGGGTCAGTCTTTGGATGTGTATTTGACTCAACTAAAGACCTTGGCGTCATCTTGTGAGTTTGGAGATCAAAAAGATTCTCTTATCCGAGACAGAATTGTTTTGGGTATACAATATAAATCCCTCCAGGAAAAACTTCTCAGAGAGCCTCAACTTTCCCTTCAACGAGCTACAGAGTTTGTTCGAGCGTCAGAAGCAAGTAAGGAACAAATTAAATCTATTGTGGAACAAAAATCTGATGTGGATGCAGTTAGAGTTAAAAGAAATAATTTCCAAAGTGCTGCTCGAGGTTTTCAATCTGCAAAGGGTGGTGTTTTTGATTGTTCAAATTGTTGAAGATCTCATAAAAAACGTGAATGTCCAGCATATAATAAACTGTGCAACAAGTGTAAAGAGAAAAATCACTTTGCAGCTGTGTGTAGAGGTAAGTTTCAGCAATCAGCTGCAAGATATACAAATAGAACTGTAAATGAAGTACAAGCTAGTGACTTTAATGTTCACCCCAAAAATAGTGACTCAAATTTTTAGTCTGTTTATTGATAGTGCGCATGAAGTTAATTCTATTAAGTGTAATGAATGGCTTAAGGTTATATCAGTTGAAGGCCAACATATATCTTTTAAACTTGACACAGGTGCTCAAGTCAATGTTTTACCTTTGAATACTTTCAAAACATTAAATTTAGAACATAAATTAAACTCAACTGATATTATCTTAGTAGCCTATGGAAACAATAAGCTGAAACCTGTTGGTTCTATAGATCTAGTTTGCAGTACTGAAATTTTTTTTTAATGTTTTGCTTACATTTGTTGTCATTGATGTTACAGCTAAGCCAATTTTAGGGTTACAAGCTTGTGAAAAATTACAATTAATTAAGCATATTGATAGTGTTTCTCTTGTATCCAAAATAAAAGTAATTGAAAATTATAAAGTTGTGTTTGAAGGATTGGGAAATTTTCCTGGGGAACCACATCATATTGAAACAAAACCTGATGTGCATCCTGTAATAAACACCCCTAGAAGGGTACCTTTATCTTTACACCAAAAGCTTAAAATCACTATTGATGAATTGGAAAACTTGGATATTGTATCTCAAATAAATAAACCAACAGATTGGGTTAATAGTTTAGTGGTTGTCGAAAAGCCTAATGGTTAAATTGCGAATATGCATTGACCTTAGAAACCTTAATAAAGCAATTAAGCGTAAGCATCATGTAATGCCTTCAGTAGATGAGATAATACACAGATTGGAGGGCAAACAGTGTTTTTCTGTGCTAGATCTGAAAGACGGATTTTGGCAAGTATCATTGGATGGGCCAAGTTCAGAGTTATGCACTTTTAATTCTCCCTTTGGTAGATATAAATTTAATAAACTTCCCCAGGGCGTTTGCTCTGCTCCTGAGGTATTTCAGAAAAAGAATCAGAAAATGTTTGGGGATATTAATGGGGTAGAAATTTACTATGATGATCTAATAATATCAGGCAAAGACGAAAAAGAACATGACAGAATTTTGATAGAGGTTCTCGAAAGAGCCAAAGCAAATAATATAAAATTCAACCAAGATAAGTTTCAGTTTAAAGTACCTGAGGTAAAAAATATGGGTTTTTTAATATCTAAAAATGGAATAAGGGCAGATCAAATCATGTTAGAGTTATTGTCAATCTCGAAAAACCATCTTGTAAAAGCGATATTAAAAGGTTACTAGGTATGATTAATTTTCTCTCTAAATTTATACCGAATGTATCAACCGTCATCTCTCCCTTAAGAAGTCTGTTAAAAAATGATGTAGATTTTGAATGGGGTCCTGAACAGGACAACAGTTTTGAAACTATTAAAAAATTAATCAGTTCAACACCAGTTCTAAAAGTATTTAATGAATCTCTGCTTATTACACTTCAGTGTGATAGCTCCAAAGGTGGCTTAGGTGTATGCTTATTGCAAGAGGGGCAGCCAGTAGCATTTGCATCAAGAAGTCTAACTGATGCAGAACAAAATTATGTCCAAATCGAAAAAGAGTTATTAGCCATAGTGTTTGCATTTCAAAAGTTCCACAATTTTGTTTATGGTCATAAGATTGTAGTTGAAAGTGACCACAAACCGTTAACATCAATAGTACATGAACCTATCTCTAAAATTTCTTGTCGATTACAGAGAATGCTTCTGAAGCTGTTGAAATATCATTTCACTGTAAAATACTTACCAGGAAGTAAAATGTATATTGCAGACACATTGTCTAGAGCATACATTAAAGAAAAAGTGGCGGATGATCCTGACATGTTAAACATGGTACATTCAATCTCTAAGGTTTTACCAATGAGTGAAAGTAGGTTTCAACAGTTTCAGAAAGCTACTGGGGAGGATGATGAATTAAAATTAATCAGTCAGTACTATCAAAATGGATGGCCTGGAAAAAAAAAAAAAAAAAAAAAAAAAAAAAAAAAAAAAAAATTGCCTAAACACTTGACGCATTATCACAAATTAAAAAATGATATTGTTTGTATAGAGGGGTTAGTGTTTTTGAATGACAAAATTATTATACCTAAGATATTGAGACAAGATATGTTGGTTTTGATACATGAATCACATTTGGGTATCCAAAAGTGCAAAAGTAGGGCTAGAGAATTAATGTATTGGCCAAGTATTAATCGTGATATTGAAAACATGATATCTAAATGTAGTATTTGTGAAAAATTTCAAAATTCTCAATGCAAAGAACCTCTTATACCACATGAAGTGCGAACTCGACCCTTTCAAAGAGTCGGAATAGATATAATGTATTTTCATAATGGTAATTATTTGGTTCTAATTGATTACTATTCAAAATGGATTGAGATTGTATCTATACAAAATAAAACAATTGCAGAAATTATTATTAAGTTAGAAGAAATTTTTTCAAGGTTTGGGATACCGGAAACAATTATCTGTGATAATGCCCCATTTAACAGTTATGAATTTAAAAACTTTGGGAAAGGATGGGATATTGAAATAATATTTACTAGCCCCCATTATTCTCAGAGTAATGGAATGGTTGAGAAGGCAGTTGGTATCTGTAAAACAATTTTTAAAAAAGCTTTTGAGGATATCCGCAGGCCTTCAATAGGTTTACTCGAATATCGTAACATACCAA
The DNA here is from genome assembly GCA_964019185.1 of Maratus speculifer. Taxonomy (NCBI): domain Eukaryota; kingdom Metazoa; phylum Arthropoda; class Arachnida; order Araneae; family Salticidae; genus Maratus; species Maratus speculifer. The sequence goes on from OZ025301.1 coordinate 173,227,770, forward strand.
TTTCAGGATTAGGATTATCTCCTGCCCAATTAATGTTTAACAGGAGACTGCGTACAAAATTACCCATTAATAATAAGTTTCTTAATCTCGAACTCTTTAAAGATGTTAACATAGAATTCTTAAGGAGACAACAAAAAGAATATTATGATAGACATAGTAAAACTTTAAAGGAACTTAAACAAAGAGATAAAATTGTAGCTCAAAATGTTAAAACTAAATTATTTGAACCTGCCATTATTCTCTGTAAAACAGAAAACCCTAGATCTTATAAAATAATAACTAATTCTGGAGAATCCTCATAAGAAATAGAAAATTCTTAAAATTATCTAAAACTTCTCATCAATATTTTGATAACATGCTTGATGATCTTCCAGACAATAATGCTTCCTTTAATAATGATGATCTTCCAGACAATAATGCTTCCTTTAATAATGCCATATCTAGTCCAATAACTAAAAGTGTAAATGTACAAAACAATGTCATCAGCCGAACAGGCCGTATTGTAAAACGACCTCAATACTTAAATGATTATATATGTGATTAATTTATTATAGTTGAAATGTTTCATATGAATAATGTAGATTGTTATATAACTAAGAAGGGGGATGTTATATATTTATGTTTAATGGAAAATACTTCAACTTTCACTTGACGGTAACCCATTAACTGTTGGTGGTTTGTTATGAGCTTGGAGGAAGATACTCACTTGTCGGGTATGCGAACCAACGATGTCTTAATAAAGTTATCTTTTATTTAATATGTGTTTATTTATGCGTAAATATAAAACATCAAGATGCATCAAATTTATCGCAGCTATAATTAAGAAGTACAACATCAACAAGTAAATCCCCGGATTGCAATTTCTTGAGTGAATGACCATCCCCCAAAACAGACTGAAATGTTTTAGCAATAACAAATGGAGAAGTTCTTTTGAAGGAACAATCAGATTGGCTATCAAGGCGTTTGATGACAAAAAAACGTGAGAATGCAGGTTTCTGTACTGTTTGTTGCTCTCCACTTGGGAGAGAGTTAGAAGGAAATACAGATTTTCCATCCATAATTGAAAAAATACAATTCAGACCCTGGCCGCACCACCCACTCCCGAGCCCAACAAGGGGATGCACATTCGTGCACCAGTGCTAACCAAAATCAGGGTCTATACGGTCACAAGACATTCCTATGTCAGTCTCCACCCTTAATGAGATGACTAGTAATTGCTCGCTCATTTGATCCCTAAAGCCAGTGACCAAAGTCAGCTGCCAGCCGACTGCAGCATACGGGACCAATATGCACCTCCCGTCTACCTGAAGCAGAGGCCAAAGCAGTGTGTTGGTTTCCCTCAACTGCCAGGATCCCCCTTTCCAGGGACACGGGTCGCCACGCATGGCCAACATGTGGGTGGTTTACAATTCTCCATGAGTCAACATTCAGGATTATATTGGCCCATACAGAATTGCTGTCACCTCCGAAAAGAAAACCACAATGAGAGTGAAACAAAGAGGAAAGGAAGACCAGAGGGGTAAGAGGAAAAGGTAAGGAGAAAGATCATTCAGGTGTCCGGGGTTGTGAAGCCCGTGAATACATAAAGAAGGTATTCCCCTGGGGGTTATTAGGGAATAAAACATAAGACAAGCTTACATTTATATTAACATCCTTCTATTAAAAAACTGCTTTTAATTAAAAATTTTGTTTCATAACTTTCTGATTTATTGATACTGAATCTTATATATTTTTTTCTTTATATATATAGGGTCACCCGGGGTAAAATGGGTATAAAAATCAGCTTTTTTAATTTTAATGTTTTATAGCAGAAATATTATGAAATAAATTCATGTTTTTGTTCAATATTTTTTACATTGTGTATCTTAGGTCTAAATTAAACATAATTTGTGTTTACTTTTTTAAAAAAATTTTGTGTAAAACACTATACCTATTTTACCCCGGTTTTACCTCGTGATTCGGGGTAAAATGGGTATATGCTGGTTAAAGTTGAATAATAAATTAAATATACTTAAATACACTATAATTAATGTGTAAACCATTTAAAAGTTTTGTACTTTCATCCTCTGAATCATGTGTAAACTTGGAAGGTGAGGGGGAGGGGCTTCAAAAACTCCCCACTTCAATTTGCTTACATTTTTTTCTTAACATATAAAAACACTGTTATGAAACTAATGTAAATAAGATGAGAGTACTGACAAATCCTATCCTTCACCACATCAGTTTACGCACATGCTGTGAATCGTGTTTCTCTTTAAAAGTATTTTTTTTATTTAATGAAATTCAAAAGCAGATAGATATCAGCATGAATATTTGTAGGGAAAAAATGAGAAATTAAATTACACTGGAAAATCAATGTTTAATCAAAAGCAATTTATGCAGATAGGTATAACATAATAAAAATTTACATGCAAAGTGTATATTGGCAAGGACTATTGCAGCTCTGTTGAGATAGCTCTCTGGCAATTAGGATGCGTTCACATCAACAACATAGTCTTTCTCAGGAAAGATATAAAAATAATCCAGCAGATGACTTTGTTGCAAACTTCACAGTATTTTCACCTTCATCAGGGATATCAATAAGACCTGTGAATTCTTGAACAGACTTCTTTACATTAACTTTTACAGGGACTCAATTGCCAATCACTGGATTCATTGCAGGGAAAACCTTTGGTTTAACTTCTATTTTATGGATTGCTTCGATTCTTTTAACTGTTTGTACTTTTTTAGACTTGCAGCTACCTGCTCTGTAGTTAAAACTTCTACCTTTGCTTGTACTCTCTTGCGTTTTCTCTGAGTTTTTTTATAGCCTCGCCAGTACTAGAAAATGTGTTTTAATTTAATTTTGCGATATTTTTCTTACCTTGTGTTTCTGTACATTTAGTCAATTTGCATGTATTATAATGTCACCCAAAATAGCCTAATTTATAATATAAATGATAAATTGATGATATAAGTAATAGCCTAATTTCATATAACAAAGCATAATTTCAGTTTAAAACATAGGATCAATAACAATTTGCCCTCAAAAGTTTCTTTCAACTTTGATCAATCTTCATACATTCATATCTTGACGTATACCCATTTTACCCCATATGACAAAAAACGCTATAAAATTTTTGTGAGTAAATAAATTTACTTAATTTAACAGTTTTCAGTTAGAAGAATCCTTCTTCTGTAAATATCAAACAGTTTATTCCTAAAATTCTTCCTGTATATTTTTCTGGAAAGAAGTTTTTCAACCACTAAAAACACTTTGTTCTATCTTCTGAAAAACAAAATGGTTGCTAAGCCCATTATATGCGTCGCCAGTTTGTTTTTATAAGGTTTAAGTATTGCCAGATATGTAAGCACTTTGTTAATAATTTTAATTTATTTTAAAAATTTGTCTGGTAAAATAATAAAATAAATAAATAAAATATACCCATTTTACCCCGGGTGACCCTAAGTATAAATCTAACTTATTCAAAACAGATATAATTTATCTTCAATTTTATTTTAAGTGGAGAAAACAAATAATAAATATGCATTTTTAGAATATTTGATTAAGTTTTCGTATTATTAAGTACCGTGTGTCTCAATTTTTAATTTATATTATGCTTAAAAATATTGGATATATGTATCAAAATATCAGATATACAATACACTCCCTCAATAGCGCACAGCTTGGGACAAAAATTTTTGTAGATTCCTGGTTATTTTAGTTTTTTAAGCAATAACTTGAATGTAATTGTGCACTCAAGATTATAATAAATGCTTGTAATACAGTATGCTACAAAATTTACCAAGTATCAAATTATAGCAATAAAAAGATAATTTTAAAAAGTAAAATTTTAATGATTTATCAGCAAAAATCAAATAAAGTGTAATAAAATATGCTTAACACAGATGAGATTTCTTTCTTTTTTAAATATTCAATGAAATTTTCCTTTTTAAAAACATCCAATTAATTCAAATTAAAACCATAAATCTGAGTTTTACTTCAGGTGCCAGTTTTAATAGTCAAAAACTTGATTAATACATAAATATATATTCCATTAAAATACTATGAATGTCAGTGATATCAGCATTATCTTTATTTTTAACATATAAAAAATAAAAAATAAAATATAAAATGAAAAAATAATTATACTTCCATTATGAAAAACCGTGAGTTTAGTCACATTATCAAGAATGACACATTCAAATACATAAGGAATGATAAAACAAATATTCTGTAATTTTGTCCCTACATCTGAAATGAAAGTTTCCTTTTTTAAACCTGTTATAATGTGCAAATTTTAGGTATTTGTGGAATTGGAGATTGCAAATTTGAGGGAGTCAATTGTATATAAAAGTATTGGAGATTTCATGTTTTTACAAATCCTGTTTTACAAAGAAATCATAATGGAATTGCGTTTCATCATTGCAGCGAAACTTAGAGGATTCGGATAATTCCCTGAATCATCTTCATTGCTGTTATCATCTTCCACCTCTATGTTGATGTCATTGGCTTGCCACAAACCTAAATTATGTAAAACACAGCAAGCCTTAACAACAGATGGAATGAAATCGATGCGGTTCATATCTAAATATTTCAGACGTCTAAAACGTCCTTTTAACTGTCCAAATGCACATTCAATCACACATCTTGTGGCAGATAATTTTTTATTATAATTTATTTGCCGGCGGGTCAAATGTCCATTATTTTTATATGGAGTAAGTAAATTTGACTGAAGAGAGTATGCTTCATCTCCTAAAAGGTGATAGTTCCCCGGTATTAAAGCTGTCAGTTGTGGGCCAATATTCGAATTCCTAAAAACTCGTGCATTATGCACACTGTTAGTGTTGCGATGCGATATAAATATGAATTAAAAATGTCGATATAGCAGACTGTATAGTTTTATTATTAAATGCGTGCTCTTGGTGAGCAGTGACTGCCTTGGCGGCGTTCATAACAAACTGGAGGGAAACATCTGCGGGCGGGGGGTATATGCTTACGTCATTCGACGTCATAACAACAAAGGTGGCGCCAACATACCGCCCCACGTTGAAATATCATTTCAATATACAATATCTAAATTTACAATGAATAACATACAATATAATAAAGATGCATAATATAATAATAATGAATAGAACAATGAATAATTAAATAGACTTCAAACATTTGGTTACATAATAAGTTTACAGTGAAATGGCTAAACATATTCATATAATAATTTGTCAGTTTATTGACAAGGAAGTAAGCATAATTTCGATATGCCTCTTTTGAAAATACCCTGAGGGGTTTTAACTAATGCCACTCTAACCTTACCATCTGGTCCATTAACTACTTCCTGAACTCTACCAATTGTCCATTTGCAGGGTGGAAGATTATCCTCTTTTAAAAGGACCATTGAATTTGGAATAACATTGTCTTTTTCAAACTGCCATTTATGTCTGGCTTGTAAATTATTAAGATAATCTAATTTCCACTTTCGCCAAATAAATTGGACCATTTTACTTAATCTTTGCCATTGAGACAAATAATTATCGCGTTCGCCAGTGAGATCAGGTTCAGATACACTGCTTAGAGGTCTACCTATGAGAAAATGGCCTGGAGTTAGAATTTCAAAATCATTGGGGTCAGAAGACATGGGCATGAGGGGCCGACTGTTTAAAATGGCTTCAATTTGCGCGGTAAGTGTTAAAAATTGCTCAAAAGTTAATCGCGAATTTCCTACAGTTCTTCTTAAATGATGCTTAAACGACTTCACCCCAGCTTCCCACAAACCACCAAAATTGGGTGTCCTGGGTGGAATGAAATTCCAGGCGATTTCCTCACTTGTTAAATAATCAGCCAAAACATCTGGGGGGTTTCTAATCATGTTTGCCAAACGTTTTAACTCTGCACTGGCACCAACAAAATTTTTTGCATTGGTACAGATAGAAGAACTTTTACCTCTCCTACTGAAAAATCTCTTTAATGTTGCTATCATTGCTTCTAAAGTTAAGTCAGTGACCACTTCTAAATGTATGGCCTTTGTTACGAAACAAATAAAAATAGCAACATAACATTTATTGTAAATACCTTTTCTTTGACCCTTATATTTAATATAAAAGGGGCCACAGAAATCAATCCCTACATTAGTGAATGGGGAACTAGGAGTAATTCTTTCTGAGGGAAGATTTCCCATAATTTGCTCAATACATTTAGGTTTATTTTTGAAACAAATTACGCAGTCATGGACAATTTTTCTGGCAGTATTTCTACCACCCAGTGGCCAAAATTCTTGCCTAATAAGATGGAGTAAAGTCTGGGCTCCAACATGTAAATATTTAAGATGAAAATATGTCATGATCAATAAAGTCAATTTATGATTTTTTGGGAGCAATATCGGGAATTTTTTATCAAAGGATAAGTCAGAATTATTTAACCTACCACCTACCCGTAACAATTTCTGCTTATCAAGAAAGGGATTTAAACAACTCACCTGGCCCGTCTTGGGAATTTCTCCCTTTTCAAGGGTTTTGATTTCATACTCGAAAGATTTTACCTGCACCATTTTGATGACCCAGTGCTTGGCATTACGAAGTTCCTCTGTTTTGAGTGGACCACTTCGTCGAATGTTATTTTTAACATTAAATATAAATCTGAAAATAAAACTTAGAATACGTGTTAATTTTAAGTAGTTGTTGCTTAAATTAAGAAAATCATTTACAAATGAATTTTCAGAAGTAGAAAATAAATTGACATTGTCCGTTTTTTTAAGTTCATGCGAGTACAGTTCTTGTGATAGAATGTCTATATTGTCATTGGATTCATCTGAAGATGAAGGTGGGTGAAAGTTCGGGGGACCATTCCACCAAAGATTCATGTTGGAAAGTTCTTGAGGACCTAGTCCACGTGATATAACATCTGCTGGGTTTAAATGCGATGGGACATGTTTCCAATGACAGTTTTCAGTTAAAGTTTGTATCTTGGATACTCTGTTGCCAACAAAGGTTTTTAGTTTGTTTGGCGGTGTACTGATCCAAGCAATTGCGATTTTTGAATCTGTATGCAAATAAATGTCACTTACTAGCATTTTTAAAGAAAGCCGAATTTTCTCTATTAGTTGAGAAAGAAGTAGGCAAGCTGAGAGTTCCAGGCGGGGTATGGAAATTGTCTTTAAAGGGGCTACGCGAGACTTACTCGCAATCAGTTTAGTTGTTACAGTACTTGTTTCACTTGTGCAATGCATATAAACTGCAGCTCCATAAGCTAATTCCGAAGCATCTGAAAATCCTAACAACACTAATTTCTGAAAAGAATCGGTTAGAATGTATCTGTCAATTCTAATTTCTTCGATTAGTTTTAGAGATGACACAAAATTTATCCATTCACTTGCAACTGGATCTGGGATTTCATCTTCCCAACCTAATTTCAAGAGCCATAATTTCTGAAGAAATATCTTTGCTCGAGTAATAATTGGTCCCAAAAGACCTAAGGGATCGTATAATCTTGCAATGGTGCTCAGCACGTCTTGTTTCGTATGTGATGATTTCTCTGTTATTGAAATTTTGAACATAAATTGATCCTCAACGGGTTTCCAAATAATCGCTAGAGTTTTGCTTGTTGATTCTTCATTTACGGAAAAATTATGTTCTTGAACTTCCTGTGGCTTACTGTTCATCAATTCCTTTGAGTTGGAATTCCATTTGTGAAGGGACATGCCGCAGGTTTTTAGCATGTTGCATAACTGCTGCTGGAGTTCTGTAGCTGTATCTAGGTCATGTGCGCCTGTAACAATGTCGTCCATGTATACATCTTCTCTTATTACTTCAGCAGCCAAAGGGAATTGTGACGATTCATCGATGGCTAATTGTTTCAGAGTCCGCATTGCGAGAAACGGTGCACAGCAAGTTCCATATGTGACTGTATTTAATCTGTAAACAGCAGTTTCTTCGTTCTCATCTGTCTTCCATACAATTCTTAAAAGGTCGCGTTGAGATGGATGAATTAAAATTTGTCTGAACATTTTGAATGTCTGTAGTAGCATACTTGTAAATACGAAATCTTGTCATAATTTCAAATATGTCTTCTTTCACTTCTCCTTTTAGCAGACAATCATTGAGACTGAAACCAGATGTAGTTGCCGCTGATGCATTGAATACCACCTTTAATTTTGTTGTGGTTTTGTCTGGTCGGAGAACTCCGTGATGTGGTAAGTAGTAACATAAATTATTATCTGGATGTTCGGATTGAGCATCTGTAACCTTCTCCATGTGGCCTAACTCTAAGTATTCTTGCATGAATTGCTGGTATAATATCTTCATAGTTTTATCTTTAGATAATCTTCTCCACAACTCATTCAGACGTTTTTTCGCAAGCTCTTTAGAATCGCCTAACTTTTCCAAATCCTTGGTAGGCATCTGCACTATATATCTACCAGCGTCATTTCTTTTATGCGTAGTTTTGTAATGTTCTTCACAGTATTCTTCTTCTTTACTCAGAATTTTGCAAGGTTCATCAATGGTTTCCAATTTCCAAAATTTTTCTAAACATTCATCAATGCTTTGAGACTGCGAAATAAAACCACAATATTGCGTATGACTGATCGTATCTGCGGTTCCTGTTGCGATATATCCGAATACTGAATTTCGGAAAACTAAATTGCTGTTTGGAATTCGAATTTCTCCATCCTTTATTATATCAAAGAAGGATTGTGCTCCGAGTAGCATGTCAATTTTGCCAGGAACGCTAAATTTTGGATCTGCTAACTGATGAGGAATTTTCAAGTTATGAATATTCAATTTTGTTACTGGGAGTGAATCGGTTATTTTTGAAACAACAAGGAAATCTAATGATGTTTCAAAGGATCCATTTCCATTTAGAATTTTCGCATGTACCTTGTATTTAATGTTCATTTCTTTTCCGCCTAATCCTGATATCGCGATTTTCAATCTCTTTAATGGAATTCCCAGTCGATCAGCAAATTCTGATGTTACAATATTGGACATACTTCCTGAGTCCAGTATTACACGTGCTTGTAAATAACTACCCGAATAAGGGTTAAAAACCCAAACTAAAGCAGTGGAGAGAATAACAGATTTATTTCCGTTATTAACGCAAGATAAGGAAGGCGATAGAAGTGATTTAACTTCTGTCTGTCCGAAAAACTCTTGTGCATTCGGATTTAGTTTATTATCTTGCTCGATGGGATTAACTTCATTAATTTTGTTCGGAAAGGAAGTGTTTGCATTTCTGTGAAGTAACGTATTATGTCGTGACTGACAAATGTTGCAGAAACTTTTAGATTTGCAATTAGCAATCGTGTGCTGATTACTTAAACAATTAAAACAAAGTTTGTGTTTCATTGCTATTTCTTTTCTTTGAAAGGCATTTGATTTCAAAAATGTATCGCACTTATAAATTGCATGATTTTGCTTACATAACACACATGAATTAATTAAATTAGTTGACTTAACAAGGAGAGATTTTTGTTTAAAATTACGTTCTTGATTTGACTTGGGTTTTGCTGAAATGTTTTTACTGATATTTTCCAAGATTTGAGAACGTTTCTCTAAAAATAGTATTAAATTGTCTAATTCTGGAACTTCATTTGAACTGATACTCATTTCGTAACTTTTTCGCGTACCTTTATCCAATTTTTGAAGAATAATATTCAGAATTAGAACGTCGGAAAGATTGTTCCTTGTGTAATCTAAAACCTTTAATGCGCGAATGCTTTTCTTTACGGTGTCAACTAAATTCCGCAAATCTTTAGCAGAAGGTTGTATAATTTTATCTGCTTCGAAAAGTGAATTTATATGTATTTCTACAGCTATTCTATTGTTTTCATACCTATCTTTTAATGCCTCAATTAAAGAAGCGAATGTATCTTCTGTCGTTTGTAAAACCTTTGCTTCGTTTGTTAAAGCTGCTGATAAATAATGAAGTTTTTGAGTTTCAGATAATTGCTCATTCGATGTTATAATATTATCAAATTGTAATTTGAATGAACTCCAATTTTCCGGTTTTCCTGAGAATTTCGGGAGCGGTATTTCCGGTAATTTAATATTAAATGAGTCATTTGTAAGAGTAGGTTTTAGTTGACTTTGATTGAGAACCTTACCCTCTTCTAAATGCTTAATTTGTTTCTTAATTTTGAATTTAGCTCTTACGATATTTTCAGTATATTCTTCACTAATGGTAATATCATTTTCATAATCTTTCGCAATACTTATGGCAGCTTCTATCTCACTATTTAAATTTTTCAGCGATTCTTCCTTTTCATTTAAATGTTCCAAAATTTCTAAATACTCATCGGCTTCCTTATTTTCTTCATTAATTAAAGTATCAATTTTAGTTATAAGCTTAGTTACAGCTGTCCTTACAGTTGCGCGTTTCTTTTTTATTTTTTCAATTGCATCCATTTTAGAAACTTATGAAATCAAAAGGAATAATCGAATGTTTCTTACCTTTTCTGGTAAACAGGTGATTTCGTATTTCGTCTGTGCTTACTCTCTCTTGCGATGATTGCGTAACACTTTTACCAAAACAGCAGGTGTTGTTCTATAACCGAAGATTGAATTGTTCGATGAAAGAAAAAATAAATTTCTTCGTCTGCAATGTCAATTCACTATTTTAAACAAACTATTATTATCTTTTAAATATAAATACCTTTGAGCTCGACGGCCCATAATGTTAGTGTTGCGATGCGATATAAATATGAATTAAAAATGTCGATATAGCAGACTGTATAGTTTTATTATTAAATGCGTGCTCTTGGTGAGCAGTGACTGCCTTGGCGGCGTTCATAACAAACTGGAGGGAAACATCTGCGGGCGGGGGGTATATGCTTACGTCATTCGACGTCATAACAACAAAGGTGGCGCCAACACACACTTCCAACTTCGCCCATATTGCAGTGGATGAATTCCATTCTGAAAGAGAAAAACTTGACAATATCAGAAAATCAAAGTACTTTAATAATCTGAAATGCAAATGTGATCAGTACAATATTATCATTAGGTCAGTGCAAAGAAAACACTAATGATGAACTTCTCAATAATTTGTTTTATTATTAGTATTTGAATTATAACAATATCAAATTATAATAACAACACTATTATCTTTAATCAAATAAACTGGCAAAAAATATATTTGTCTCCACTGTAAAATGAAATCTGTACCATGCATATATTTATTATAGCATGCTGATAATGAAATAACATTTTAAAATTCTATAAATATTTAAAACACATTTGTTGTATTATCTTTTATACAAATGATACTATTCCATACAAGAAATTCATATATATATATTTTCTGTTTCTTCCTAAGATTTAATAATTTGAAAATGAAAATAAATAAATAAATAAAAATTATAAGCTTTTAAAGTTTATTTTAAAAATCATGCCTAATTTCATATTCCAAGAACTTTATGTTACATGTTAATTTTTCATGGGTACTATTTATGGATTATTTTTCACTGCTTTGATTTATACTTTGTAGAAAACACAAATTAGTGAATTTATTTAACCCTCCAAGTGTGGAATGTAATATTTTATTCCCTAAGCTCCAGGTTTCACTGCAATGTCAGCAATATTTAAGATAAGATATAATTCTATAGATTTTATAAGTTTACAATCCATTTTAGAATGATTAATTTTCTCAAGGATTACATTCATATTAGTACAGTAGACTCCTTCAAATCCGCAAACCAGAAATCCACAACTCTCTAAAATCTGCACATATTTTATGGATGTAAACAATGAAACTTTCAGTTCAGATATTGGAGCAAAATTTGATTTTTTTTAGTTTCGTGTCAATTCCATATATTTTTTAATTTGTAATTTTCTTAATAATACTCTATTCAGTTTTTTTTCATGAAGGAAGAATAAATTTTTTGGAAAAGATTCAAGATATTTCTGATATCACTGGTAATCACAATCTTCTTACCACATATATTTATGCATTAGTCAAGATTTTTTAGTTATTAAGCCTGGCTAAACTTGAAAAAAAAAAAAAAAAAATCCTTATTTTATGATTTTGATGTGAATTAGTAATGTACTTTTATGAGGCAAGTTTTGTTGAATAATTTTGGAAAAATACAATTCAACTTTATAATGAATATTAAATCATACACTATTGATTATTAACTTGACCTTTGTTATTAGTCCTTTAATCATTTAAAATTTTTATTCTTTTAGTTTATCTCTTATTTTAATATTTTATTAAATTGTAAGCATTCATTATAGTTCCAACTGCACTATTTATTGCACTCAAATTACTGTTTAAAAAATGTAAACAATGACCCTAAATCTGCAAAATTCTAAAATCCGCACAACCTCTGGTCCCAAGCTGTGCAGATTTGAGGGAGTCTACTGTAATTAAGAGTTTTTATATTGTTAAAAGAATCATATTTTCTGAGCATTTAAAACAAAATTCAGAGAAAACAACACTACAATTTTACCCATTTGCATGATGCTCAGAGGGTTAATAAATTATAATTTTTCATCTGCTTCTTTTGCAAAAAAATGATAACATAATATAAAAAAAAAATTATTTCAGAAAATCAAATTTCAAAAATAAGTTATTTCAAAAATAAAATTAATTACAAATTAAAATTAATTTGTAAGTAAGTTGTAAAGCTAACTGAAAATGCTTGTCAATGAAAACACAGCCATGTACCTATTTTTCATATTGCTAGCATATAAGGAAATTTGTGAAACTTATTATAAAATTCTACTTTTTTACATAGACATGAATTAAGATACATAAAACAAAATTAAAAAAAAAAAAAACTACTTAATCCTGTTTAGTAATATTCTGCTTGATTTTTCTATGAACTCACAATCAATGGTCTATGGCTACAGAGATTTTCATTAAAATTTTCCACAGCCTTAATAGCAGAGAATCCAAAATTATAGTCACACTAGCAGGCTATGCCCGCTGCGCTGGTCAATATTTCAAAATCAACCATGGATGAAACGAACTGGTGAATTTAAATTTGTATTTTAAATAATTTGGACTTCCAGGAGCACCTTGTTCATTGCTGAAAACGATTTAGACACCATTGTGATATTAAATTATCTTAAACGTTGCACAAAACCCAGCTATTTAGAAGTAACTATTTTAGTTTATTACTAACAGTGCACATTTGGAAGCGAAATGAGACCATTATGGCAACAGGATTTAAAATTTTCTCTTATCTGAAAAATATTAATTATTACAGTCGTTACCATGGTATAACTTCTGAAAAATTTCTTCACAACTTTTCATTATGTGAAGCCAGGAACCCAAAGCTACTCCCACCTAAAAAGTTTATATATATATTAAATTTTATTCTCACTACAGCAATTACTGTATTATTGCAAAATTTCCTCCTGAAAAATGAAAACAAAATTATTTGCTCTTTCGTATTTAAACATTTTCTCTTTAGTTATTTAAGATAAAATTATGTAAATTTGTATAATTTGGCGAACGATTTGGCGAAATTGGTTGACGTGATAATGACGTAGTAGCTAATTTACACTTTTTATATTTCATAAAAGATTCCTACACAGACATAATATACGCAATAGGTTTAGCACGATTTTCTTGCAACTACAATGTGGCAAAATCCTCGTTTTAGAATACTAAAGAAATTTACATATATTTTATTATTTTCTATCATTTTAAACAGAGATTAACAATAAATAAAACGTAACTGTAGAACAAAACAACAAATATCATTTAAAAAAAGAAAATGAAAGTAAATAAACAACTTATCTATAGCTGGGTTACCATATGAGGCAAATAATGCCATTTTGGTGCCAGTGAGATACCTCGATGAGTATATGACCAAGTCTGTGACAAAATTTCCATATTTAGAAAAAACTTTAATCGGTATTTATACTGCATTTTCCCTACTTATGTATAAGAAAAAACTTTGACACCGATGTCATGTATGCACCACATTGTGCAATTTTTTTTCTGGCGCCAATTTGTAAAACTTGGTTTTTAATTACCAATTTCAAATATTTTTTAATTATTTTGTATTATTTGGAAAAAAAATAAATAAAAACGTTTAATTAATAACTATAGAACAAAATGATTTATATTATTTTAAAAAACAAAATGAAAGTTAATAAATAGTTTATTAATAAATAAACAACCATAGTCGGTTTACCATGTGTGGCATAAAATGGCCATTTTGTTGCAATTGTGCAAATGTGGTGCATGTATGACATCTGCGCCAAAACTTTAAAAAGTTGCAATTAAATTATTTTACAGTTTGGATGAGGAAAACATTTATACTAAAATTTAAACATTTTATGCATTTTTTTTTTTTTTTTTTTTGCTATAACTGCTATTTATATATTTACAATTAAACATAAAAAAATTTTTCCTAAAAATGCTCTCACACATTTTAAAGAGAGTGAGAGAATTTAGTAATTGTGAACGTCGCTCCGGCTTACGCCTTCTTGGTATAAAATCACATTGTTTGATGACAAAAGTAAATTCAAACACCCAAATAAACAAATAACATACAATTAACAGATAAAACCATTTTTAAAAGTAATTCTGCTATTTTGTCCTTTAAGACACATAATGGTAGAATTAGATTTTAAAAATAATTTTTAAAAAATAGAAATAATGTTATTTACGTTTTATCTAACAAAATATTTTAAATACTTTTAGCCTCCGATGCTATTTCTTTCAGACAAGCTAAAAATGTCGTGTCATCAGCCCTGAATTTTCTACTGAACCGATTTTGATACTTATTTTTTTAAATGAAAGCTATTTATTTGCAGTTGTGCCCATTTTAGCTACTTTTTAATTTATTTCAATTTTTATATTTTATTTTTAATTTTAAATGCTTTTTTACGATATTTCTTCAAAATGGTGGTAACTTAGTTTAGCTTTTCTCTCGATAATAAAAATTTATTTTCCATTATTACTTTCCACGAGTCAAACTTTATTTCATCAGTGAAAATGTCCTCGCATTTAAAAGAAAAAGTTAATTGTTTTCGTAAAATTTAACCACAATAAAATGATTGCATATAATTATACACTAATTGAGGTAAAAAAATATATTTACCGAGAAATAATATTAATAATGTAAATAAAAAAACAGAAAATAATTTATGATAAAAATTAATGTCTAAAGCAAAGTAAGAAATATTTCAAATGAGGAAAATGATGGCATTCAGCAACCAGATAAAATGAATTTACAATATTATTACAGACGCCTTTTTCATATTACTAATAACAGTAACTTTTAAAAAACATTTGAAGAGAAAATGACGTCACTATTTAAAACATCGCATTTTTACTCATAACGATATTACATTTCAATATTTCTTTTCATTATGGATACTGAGATTGAGATTTTACTTTCAGATGACTTCAGTTAGTGAAAATAATGTCATAGTAAAAAAAAAAATTATTTTTTATTTTATTTTATTTTATTTTTATTTTTTTAATAAATCTATTTTTCTGTAGTGCATATAAAATAAAATTTCTGGATTTCTCCTGCACTCAGATTACAATTTTAACTGAAGATGTGCAAATATTTGCATGCAAAATTGTAACTGGAAAACTTGACATTAAGTTTGGAAATATATTTATTATATATTGATTCAATAATGTAATTACTTTTGCTTTTTTTTAAAGCCAAATCTATCGGGTCTTTTAAACATTTCATTCGTCGAATTCGACAAGATTCCACTCGTTTTATTGTTAAAATGCATTTCCTTTTTCCCAGAGTCTATAAAAAAGCGTTAAAACTATAGAAAAAATCCGTTTTTGATGAATCTAGTGAATGAAGAAGTAGCACGTCAAATTGTATCTCTTTATTATTCTGCAATTCCAAAGTCTCAGAGAGAAATTGCTAATCAACTGGATATTTCACACCGTTCTGTTTGCTATTATATTGATAAACACAAGAAAAATGAAATTAGTTTATTGCATTTTAAACAGGGTCGCCCTTCTAAAAAACCTCTATCGATTTTTTTTTTCTAATCTGAGGCGAAACTGAATTCTGCAATGGCAGTATCTACATTCAACTTGTATTTTTTTGTTAAGATTTTTTTTTTTTTTTTTTTTTTTACTATCATAGACTGTTTTACATCCAGGAACACAGCATTTATATCCCATCTTAATTTGTTTTATGAAATATCAATATGAAACACAAACGAATAAAATAAAGTATCTTTTAATTCGAACATATGCATCTTAAGCATACAATCATATTGAACGTGTGCTAAAAAACCAGCCTACATCGTATCGCAGCCCCCTCATTATTTACCAAAAGAGTCATGCGGATTAAGTTTACCCTCCTGTTTCTTACTCCATGATAGCATTATCCAAATAATCGCAACCGGTGATTTTCAAGAAATGCTATTCCTGCAAAAGATGAGGAATCTGACGTCAAAAATTCTGGCCAGTCAGGCAAAACCTGGTTGGGAAAACCGAAATATGTATTGATTTAATATGCTCAATTACACCGTGATAAACGAGGATTCGAAATAAAAATCAAATACAAAAGTTACGTATTTTTGTCCGCAGAATCCGAATCTGCAATAAAAAAGGGGGTTAAGATTTCAAAGTTGGACCCCTTCTGACACCAGGGGGTCGGTTGCGAAGGTCAAATTTGGTATCACTGAGTAGCTTATTTAAAAATATTTAACACATATATTTTCGTTTTTCAATCTCATATGTATTTCTCGAGTTATTTGACCGTTTCCAGACTTTTCGGACACCCTGTATATGACATATATACATATACAAGGCCAATTCCTGACTTTTAAAGCATCATACAGAGTGAATCATCTTTACACTCTTAACAATGCGCATCATTTGCTGCATAGTCACTACATCACTTTTGCAAAAAAAAAAAAAACTGGTTACTTGAGAATTTTTATTTGTCAGATTAGAGGTACACTATGACCCATTAGTGACAAGCGTCCCATTTTTGGGACAGTTTTAAAAAAATCAAGTAAGCGGATTTCACACCAGTAAAAAAGAGTATAAATAAATACTTTCTTTCTTGAGGCAAAGTCTTCGATAAATTAAGATAAAAGTTATTCTTGCTTTAATAATTTGAATTTTAACGAAGAAAATAATTCAGGCACTAATGGGTTAAAAATTTGACCCTTTTGCAGCATTGTCACTCCACTGCTTTTATATAAAACAATTACTTCACCCTGTTATGAAGCATTCTCATGAGTCAAAAGAGAGATATTCTATAAAAGCGAGGGAGTGACGATAAAGCAAAAGGGTCAAAATTTTTGCAGTGTATTCTATAAGAGTGCCGGAGTACTTATGCAGCAAAAACTGACGCTGTTTAAGTTTACTGGTAAAAATTTGACCCACTTGCTGCAGCATTACTCCACAGCTTTTATAGAATATCTTTTTTATGACCAATAAGAATGCTCACACAGTAAACACAGTAAAGTAACAGTTTTCTATAAAAGCAATGGAGTGACGTTGCAGCAAATGGGTCAGATTTTTAACAGTGTGTGTACACGGCAATATGTACCACACATCGGGCCTGTCACCGTGTAAAGATTGTCTACTACACTGTTAAAAATTTGACCCATTTGCTGCAGCATCACTCCACCGCTTTTATAGAAAAGGATTACTTTACTGTGTTATGGAGCATTCTTATAGGTCAAAAAAAGATATTCTTTAAAAGCTGTGGAATGATGTTGCAGCAAATGGGTCAACAACTTGCAGAACAATAATATTCTGTACACTGTTAAAAATTTGACCCATTTGCTGCAGCATCACTCCACAGCTTTTACAGAAAACGGTTACTTTACAGTGTTATGGAGCATTCTCATTGGTCATACAAGAAATATTCCATAAAAGCTGTGGAGTGATGCTTCATCAAATGGGTCAAAATTTTAACAGTGTATCTTACAGTTTATTGAACAACAATTTAATATCTGTATATAATACATATGACTTGTGTGCTCGACCTGAAAGTAGTGTATCTTATAGCGTGTTCAGCGGCTCTTGCCAAAGTAACCAATGTTACCGACCGACTGTAGGGCAGTATGAAAGCGAATTGTGGCACCAATGAAAACTATCCTGTTGAATTGTAGCTGGCGTCACATTTCGCCTTGATTTTTATTTCATACTTGTCTACAATCAGTAAGTCACCGGTAAGTTGTGCTGAACACCTCCTCTATTAAGCGAATCCCAAGTGAAGAATTTGCCGGTTATGAATAATAAGAGCATGTGCAATGGACTCATCGAAATGACTAATCTCACGGATGACTTGACGTCAGGGTAAATGATCAGCTCCTAACCGGTTGACAGATTCACTGGAAGCACTGGTATTCGTTACTTGTAGCGCCATCTGTATTATATTGCTGTAATTGTTCTGACAATTCAATCAAAATAAACGTTCGTTTAAGGATCATATGACGCAGCTAATTGAGATTTTTTCTCCTTGTTAGTTCGGTCTCTCACTGATCACTTCGGTTATTTCTACGCAATGACATACACTGTTAAAACTTGAAACTTTTGCTGCATCGTCATTCCTTTGTTTTTATAGAATATCTCTATTTTGACCAATCATAATGTTCCATAATACAGTGAAGTTATCGTTTTCTATAAAGGCGGTGAAATGACGATGCAGCAAATGGATCAAATTTTTAACAGTGTAGGTTGGGAACTGGTTAGCTGCACAAAACTTGGTGTGTGTTCAGCGCAACTTACCAAAGTAACCAATGTTACTGACCGCTTGTAGGGATGTACGAAAGTGAATTGTGGCACCAATGAAAACTACCCTGTTGAATTGTAGCTGACGTCATGCTTCGCCTTGATTTTCATTTCGTACTTGTCTACAATTGGTAAGTGACCAGTAAGTTGTGCTGAACACTACTTGGTGACTGAGGGCGTGTTCAGCGCAACTTACCAAACTAACCAATGTTATCGACCGATTGTGGGGCAGTATGAAAGCGAATTGTGACACCAATTAAAACTATCCTGTTGAATTGTAGCTGACGTCACATTTCGCCTTGATTTTCATTTCATACTTGTCTACAAACGGTAAGTGACCGGTAAGTTGTGCTGAACACGCCCTAACTGATCTTACTGTTTACCAAAATGTGACTAAATTGGATGCTCTCTAAACTATACTCTAGCACAAGTCTTGCACAACTGTAGCTGGATGTTTTGAATTTTGCTTGATTTGATCACGTCTTACGTATTGTGAGCTGGAAAATATTTTACACGAGAGTAAGGTGATAAAACAGGCCCGGAGTTGAAATTTGATTGTTTATTAATACAATGGGTGAAGGCAGGGAAATTGAAGATTGTAAGGAAAATTACAACTACATGCAGAATACAGATGTAAATTTGACTTTTAATAAATACAGTCGAACCCCGTTAATACGCGCCCCGTTTAATACGCGAAACCGCTTAATATGTGATTTTTCTATGGTCCCTTGAAATACTTCTATCTTACACATATAAAAATACTCCCTTTAATACGCGAATGGTTAATACGTGAAATTTTATCAGTCTCTAGAAAGAAAAACCTACGTCTAATACGCGAAAGAGCTTAGTTCTAAACATACGGGATTTTAGATGAAGTATTTTTTCAAGCATTCTATACAAAAATTATTTAAATAATTATTTAAACTTATTTTTTATGCAACAATTATTTAAACTCAATTAAATTGAGCATTTCTCCTCTGAAAACCACTAGATTTGGACCAAAATCCGAGGCTAGCACAAGACTGCCCAGTCAAAACTCTCCTAATGATATTTCATAAGCTAGACAAGGCTAGCGTTGTGCAAAAGTTAAAGACATTATGTCTGCTTTGAAAACCACCTGTTTTCATTTGGAGAGAATAAAAAATCATAGTGTAAAATTTTAATAGAAATTCAAATTTTTAAAAGATACAGCATTTAGAGATTTTTAACTTTTGCATTTAGGCCTATCAAGAGACGCTAATTAAGAATTTGTAAATTAAAAAATAATTGATTCAAAACTTTTTGAAGTCAGTAAAAACTGAGTGTTTTGTCGTGGTTTTCGCTTGCTTGTACGCATAGACTCAAAAATTCAAATACGCAAAGCAAAATGTACCTTCAATTCAATACTTTTCTTGTGATTTTTGTCATTTAAATACATAAATGTAGACAAAAAGAGAATTAAATTTATAAAATCATGCAAATTTGAAATTCACAAAAGGCTTATTCATTGCGGGCGCGGGCTGTGAGAGTCAGTTTTTATAAAAAGCAAAAATGAAAAGATCTTTTTCTCATAATTAACAAATGATGTGACCCCCCCCCCCCTCTCCAAAATTAGAGCGGTAGAACCGATAGATGGAGCATGCGCTACGATCGCAGATTAATCACGCGAGTCTTTCCAATCGCTGTTTCATCAGTGCTCTGATGTTTTTAAAACAAGAGAGTCGCTTGTCACTCCCAGTATTAACTAGTCTACGATATCCACCTATGCTTTTATAATCCAGTCTAAAATGGCAGAAGAAGCAAACCATATTAAAGGAAAGGCTCTTTCTATCATTGAAAAGTTACAAATTATAAATCAATACGATGTCCAAGCTGTCACAACTATGTCTGCGTTCGTCAAAGAGAAAGGGCATACCTGAGTCAACTTCAAGGACTTTGTTAAAGAATAGGAATGCCATCATTCACCAAAGTGTGGTTGGAGGAACAAAGAACAAGAAAATAAAAACAGCCAAGTTTGGGGACATGGAAAAATCCCTTCACAAGTGTTTTGTTCAAGAGTGCCTTACGAATATCCCAATAAGCTTGTTAATACAAGAAAAAGCTTATTAAATTGCAGCAAAAATGGGATTGCTATGCCTCAAATGTCGGCTGGATCGATTTAAAATACGGTACGGCACAAAATTCAAGCAAGTGTGCGGTGAGTCAACTGCAGTAAACATTGAAGATGTTCACTGTATTCCGCAGCTTATAAAAAACTACTCAAGTCGGGATATTTACAACATGGACGAATTTGGGCTTTTTAACAGAATAACACCCAATAAAACAATGGCCATGAAAGGAGGCAAACTGAGCAAAGACAGCCTTACAATTGTGCTCGGTGCCGACTCTGATGGATCAGACAAATTAAAGTTGTTGGTTATAGGAAAATCATGCAATCCGCGATGCTTTAAAAAGTCAAGAATTTTCCTTGGCTGTACAAAAGCCAGTGTAGATGATGGACAACATTTTTACAACATGGTTTCGTAATTTTGATCAGCGTATGAGAAAATAATCGCGCCATGTGTTAGTGCTTGTAGACAATTGCCCTGCGCGTCCAAAAGATAACGAAGATCTGAATAATGTCCAAGTAAAATTTCTATTTCCAAATTCGACTAGTGTCACTCAGCATATGGAGCAAGGAATAATTTACAGCGCCAAAGTAAGTTACAAGACTCGCGTCGCTCAGCGATACATTATCCAAATGGAACAAGGCAGCAATTCTTAGTGCTACGTGTGTCGTCCAGTTACAGTCCTCGATGTATGCAAATGCTTACTGCAGCATGGGAAAGTGTCACACGAACAACAATTACAAATTGCTTTCACAAAGCGGGTTTTGGAAGTAGCGAGGACATCATTTACACAGAGCTAACCTCGCAACCTAATGTTGAAGAAGATTGGCTGACCGCACAAGAAACTGTAGGGAAGAATTTTGTCGATTTAGACACGTTCATTAAAATGGACAAAGATCTAGCTACCTCCGAACTTAGAAGTCTGGGTATCATCGCCGCTGTAACTGCAATGAACAAATTGGATGAGGAGGAAGAAGATGATGAGCCTACGCTTCCCCTTCTCCAAACTTGCAGAGGCATTCAATTTTCTAAGGCCATATGCGTTGCAACTTGATGAAGGACCCTCAACTAGCGAACTTTACCACTACCTAAATAAGGCGCAAAATATCATGTTGATGTTCCGATTGCATGTCAAACAGGCCAAAAGTGACAGCTACTTTTCCAAAAAGGAATTTTTATGACATTATCGACTTCAATAAGTTTTTTTAATTGAATTTTAATATTATCAACCCCATTTATTATCACATCTATCTATTCTGTATAGCTAACAAAGATTTCAATTTTGTTAACATTAGTTTTACATAATGTGGTTAACAGAAATTTTTGTACTCGTTTTATTTAATTTTATGTATTATACATAATAAATTTAAATTTGAAAAGACATAGTATTTTTATTTGAAAAATTAATAATTATTTAAATTTTCAGCTTTCAAACGTTCTTGATTAATAAGAACATAATGATTAAAATAAATAAAATGTCATTTTATGTCCTTAAAATGCTAAAAATTGACAAAAAATGTGTTTGACCGCGTAGATTCTTATTAGATAGACCACTCGAAGAAAATTCGTGACCTTTGGTTAATACGCGAACCCGTTTAATACGCAAATTTTGATCGGACCCCTGATTCGCGTATTAACGAGGCTCGACTGTATGATACTGTAAAGAATGATATTAAAAAGACTGCTATAGACAATGCAAAATCAGTTCGAGAACCTATTTCAATCAAGGTATCTATTCCATTAAATAAATTGATTAAGCGCTACAAAACCCCTGCTAACACTGATTCAGGAAATGAAACTGTAAATAAATCTTTAGATTTTGGAATTAATAAGATTATGAATCGTTCTCTTCTTCTTCATATCAATTCATCGAGGATTCATGATTTGGAAAGAAAAGATTCTTTAAAGAATTCTAATCACCTTCATCCCATGCACCAGAAAAACAAATGAATGAAACTGGACGTGTTAATAGTAAAGTTGCACAGGAAAATGATTCCACTCTATTTCTTAGTGAAGAACAAATGAGAATGACTAAATCAATTGCATCAGCTATTCTGAAAATGTTTAACCATAACGACATCAATAATACTTTGGGCAACATGACTTTAAAGGATATATTAAATGTGTATTCAGGATTATCTGATTTGTCACCAGGCCATTCGTGGATAAATAAACCTGAAAACAACAATATGGATGCAAAGAAAGTGCCATTGCAAAACACGAGTAGATTGAAGAATATTTCTACTCATGTTGATAAGATCTCCAAATCAAATGGAAACTGTCTTGTTAGCCTCCGATGCTATTTCTTTCAGACAAGCTAAAAATGTCGTGTCATCAGCCCTGAATTCTCTACTCAACCGATTTTGATAGTTATTTTTTTAAATAAAAGCTATTTATTTGTAGTTGTACCCATTTTACTTATTTTTTAATTTATTTCCATTTTTATACTTTATTTTAATTTTAAAAGCTTTTTCATGACATTTCTTCAAAATGGTGGCAACACAGTTTAGCTTTTCTCTCGATAATAAAAATTTATTTTCCAAAATGATTGCGTATAATTATGCACTAATTGAGGTAAAAAAATATATATTTACTGAGAAATAATATTAATAATGTAAATAAAATAACAGAAAATAATTTGATATAAATTAATATCTAAATCAAAATAAGAGAAATTTCAAGTGAGGAAAATGATGTCATTCAGCAACCAGATAAATGGGAATTACAATATTATTACGAATGCCTTTTTCATATTACTAATAACAGTAACTTTTTAAAAACATTTGAAGAGAAAATGACATCACTATTTAAAACATTGCATTTTTACTCATAACGATATTAGGTACTACCCTGCTATCCATCGACCAATTTCGCCAAAATATACAAATCGCCAAACTAATAGCCAAATTATACATATTGATATGATTTTTATTTTAAATAACGAAAAAACAAATAACTAGTAGAATATTAATAAAAAGTCGAAATAAAAATCACTTAATGACATTTTAAACACATGAATCGTATTTAATGTCATTGAATGTGACATTCACGATCATCCATTATTGACATTTAATCTTATAGTTTGGCGATAATTTTTTGGTCGACGGGATAACCTAGTAGTACCCGATATTACATTTCAATATTTCTTTTCATTATGGACACTGAGATTGAGATTTTACTTTCAGATGACTTCAGTTAGTGAAAACAATATCATAGTAAAAAATTTTATTTGATTAGTTTTTTTTTAATAAAACTATTTTTCTGTGAGTGCATATAAAATAAAATTTCTGGATTTTGTCGGCACTCAGATTACAATTTTAACTGAAGATGTGCGAATATTTGCATGCAAAATTGTAACTGGCAAACTTGACATTTACTTTATAAATATATTTATTATATATTGATTCAATAAATAATGTAATTAATTTTGCTTTAAAAAAAAAAAACAAATCGATCGGATCTTTTAAACATTTCATTCGTCGAATTCGACGGGATTCCACTCGTTTTATTGTTAAATTGCATTTCCTTTTACTCAGAGTCTATAAAAAAGCGTTTAAACTAAAGAAAAAAATCCGTTTTTGATGAATCTAGTCAATGAAGAAGCAGCATGCCAAATTGCATCTCTTTATTATTCCGCAATTCCAATGTCTCAGAGAGAAATTGCTATTCAATTGTGTATTTCATGCCGTTCTGTTTGCTATTATATTGATAAACACAAGAAAAATGAAGTTAGTTCATTGCAATCTAAACGGGGTCGCCCATCTAAAAAACTAAGAGTTTCGGTGATTTAACGATTTAAAATATAAACTCTCAATCATTTATTGCAACAATGAGATCCTCCTGACCCAATGAGATATGTGAAGATGTAGAGTGACCATCAGATTCAATAAATACAAACTTGTAAAACTCAACAAATTTATTATAAACACGACTAACAAAATATAATATATTAATATGAAGTTAACTGACTGGGAAATATCCTTATCAATACATGGCTGAGAAATATACGAATAAATTAATCAAGCTTTAGATAATTAAATAGCTTCGGCAGTAACTACGTAGTGATATACGAATTAAAACTAAACTTCCTACTATAGTGTGACATACTGCCTACGTGCTAAGCTATTACTCAATTCATCTAACTATGCTTAATTATATACAAGAAAAACCATAAATATTTAAACACCTGCCGCTATCCGAGAGACCAGCTCCCGCGGCAAAGAACACTTGATGCGAGGTTACGTCATGGCGCGGAAACTACGAGACTGAGAGAGTAAGAGTGAAGAGAATGAGCAGGTGAAACTACCTGCTTATAAATGCACGCGAACTACATACTGGTAATCGTCTGCTGGCCAGACGGCGACACCTGATAAGTTCAAGCGGCGATTATGTAATGCTCCACCTCTCCTGCTGTTTTTGCATATTCCTCGGTTACGATTAACCACACATCTCCGCGATCTTATCAGCGGAAAGTAAAACCGCCCACGTAACTTGAAACTGGTAAATAAACATTTAACCATTAGGTTACTTTTAATTCATTTACTTAATAAACTTATTTAAACTTTTATATAACTTTAATTTATTTTATATTTACTTTAATTACCAAACTCTAACCCTTTAATTAAATATAAATATACTCAGTCATGACATGAATTAGGATTTACAAAAGTATGATCTTTAACAAGTGAAGATATCTTGATTCATCAATAATATACATAAATATAAAGTGAAGAAATTTCCATGAAGTTCCACTGCTTGCAAGGGAACAACTTCCCCCCAAATTTCTTCACTAACAAGGAAGGTCTCCATTGGGGGCATACTCAGAATTTTTTGAAAAAAATACGAATTAAACTACTCATGTAGGTAATAAAGGATCAGTGAAAATTAGCGGCGGAATTACATTATTAGATATGTAAAAAAATAAAGTAGTTTGGAATAATTGGCGTGAAAAGCTGAAAGCGACGCGGGATTTGGCGAGCAGTGCATTTCCTCGCCAAAAGCAGACGATTTTAACGAATCTGAAAATTGATTTTAATTGACTTCACTGTTAAAAATCTGCAGCATTTACTGCAACGTCACTCCACTACTTTTATAGAATATCTCTCTTCTGACTAATGAGAATGCTCCATAGCACTGTGAATTGACCGTGTCATACACTGTTAAAAATCTGCTGCATTTTGTTGCAACGCACTCCACCGCTTGTATATGATATCTCTATTCCAACTAATGAGAAAGCTCCATTTCAAGGCCAAGTAACCGTTTCCTATACAAGCAAGGGAGTGCGTTGCAACAAAATGCAGCAGATTTTTAACAGTGTATTTTTCAATTTGGAACAATTTTAATCAATTTAAATTGAGTTTTAAATGATAAAATATATTAATTTCATTTTGTTATAAGTACATATAAACATATATGACAAAATTACACTTAAAGTAAAGTAAAAATGCAAAACTAAAATTACTTAAACTAAACTTATTTAAATAAATTGAACATAGAAAGTTTTTTCTTTAAATAGTATTCGAAGCGTAAAAGCGTATTTTTCAAAATTTCGTTTTTTCGCCAACCGGAGATAAATCGCCAAATAAACGAATTTTTTATAATTTTTTTACGGACGTTATAAGGAGGTTCCGCCGAAATTTTTTTTATAAATATATATAACTATATGAGAAGAACATTCTGTAATTTTTTCATATTTTTCTGAGCATGCCCGTATGGAGACCTTCCTTGTAAGATCAAAAACATATCACAGAGACCAGTCAGCTTCACAAGATAAAAAAAACAGAAGTTATCTAGAACTCAAAGAAACAAAAAACCAAATATTAGTAAATTGCAAGAACACTCAGAGATTTCATACACATATATATACACATATATATACACACACACATATATATATACATACACACATACACATATATATACAGAGACAAATTTTAAATTGATACAAAAAATTCACTATTTTTTTTTCTTTTACAAATTACCTGTCCTGAACCACCAAGACTGGAACCAGATCAAGAATTCATTAAATTTAAATTTACAATTACCATTACATTTCAATTGACCATTTACAATACAACACATATAATCTCTTTACTTAAACTTCAATTACCTTCAAATACTATGAACCAGGATCCTTACTACCTAAAAATATGAAATTCTATGAATATGAAAATATCCATATGAAAAAAAATGATTTCATTATGTACAAAATCATGAAAAATACACTATTCAAAATTCAATTACTACTTATTTTAAATTCTATTAATTAAAGTTAAACTCTAAACACAATTTAACCTGAGGGGAAAATCCCCCTCCAGTTAAGTTTCAAAGTCCAAAATTCATTTAAACAATGAGAAATTTCCAAATTTAAATTTATTATTATAACTCAAAAAAAATTTCTATGATTCAAGTTTAAATTTAATTTTTCAAAAGATGATTTATGAAAAACGATCTTTAATGATCAATGAAAAAAAACGATCGTAAAAACTAACTTAAACTAATGAAAAATGGAAGACAGTGATTACTGAAAACATATGATTATACTTAATAAACCAATTCACAAATATGACTAATGAACCCTCCCCAGGGAGACGAAGGAAATATGATTAAATGATTCAATTTACACATTACTAATTCAGGATCCCAATTCTAGTTTAACTTTTTATAAATAAATCTTTTTATTCGAAATTAACCTTAAACATTCAGTTCAAATCTCAAACAACGTTTTTCACGTTATCTAGTGATTAATCAGAGTTCAAGAACCCTTGTAACTCGAATAGTGATTTCTAGCGAACTAACATCGTTAAACTTCGTTAACGAACTTTCAAAGTCCATATTTAAATTATTCCCTTCACGTTCAAAAATGGTAATTAATATATATAGATTCAAACATTTAAATTCTAAAACCAGTGCAATAACAAGTCAATTAAATTTCATATAATAAAAATACAGTACTTAATACAATTTAAACTTTACTGATACTAAACATCAATTATAGGTACATTACTAAACATTTCTAAAAAATACGTTAAAAATATTTCATTTAAATACATATAGAATTATAAAAGAGATATGCAAAGCCCCCAAATAACGATTACGTTTTAAATACATTTTCGTTAAACTTATTCAACTCAAAACCAGTGAGGGGTTTTGTGAAAACATCGGCTAAGTTCTCTTTACTGCGAATAAATTTAATGTCGAATTTATTATTTAAATACAAATCACGTACGAAAAACAATTTAACGTCTATATGTTTCGTTTTATGATTTTCTATTGGAGATTTGGTAAACTCGATTGCCGCCTGATTGTCGACTAATACCATCGGTTTGTGATTATACTCCAATAACCGATGTTCGACACATTCGTTTAATATTTTGTCTAGCCAGGTAACTTCACGTATTCCCTCAACTATTGCAACAAATTCTGCCTCCATTGTGGAAAGTGCGATGGTTTTCTCTTTAAAAGTTCTCCACATAATTGGAGCTTTGCCAACGCTTATAAATTGCCCTCCTATGGAAACACGATCGTCTCTGCTTAAGGCGTAATCGGAATCGGTGTAAGCAACCAAATTACAGTCATTGCAAGATAATCTTAATTTAAAATGTCTCGTTTCCAAAACATACCCAAGTACTTTCAATAATCCCAACCAATGCTGTAATCCTGGGTTTGACTGAAACTGCGAGAAGATATTGATTGCATAGCATATATCCGGTCGCGTCCGATTCGCTAGGAAAGACAAACAACCTAGCACGCTTCTATATGGTAATTTCTGCATCTGATCGATATCTTCATCGCTTACAGGGCATTGGCTCTTACTAAATATTTGACCCTTAGAAATGGGTAACGATGTGATTGGTATGTCGAAGTTTTCGAATCTTTTATGAATGTCATTTATATAAGGCAATTGATGCAAAAATAACTGACCATTTATTTCTTTGAATTCGACTCCTAACAATCTACGTGTACGTCCAAGTTCTTTTAGGTCAAATTTACTTTTCAGTTTCTCTAAAACAACTTTAATATGCGAGTCACTTTTCCCGAACAAAACGATGTCATCTACATAAACTAAAACCAATACAGAATTACTCGAGACGAAAATGCAATTTCCCCAATTTAATTTCTTTAGGCCAATTTCTTCAAACGTAGATACTAATTCGTAATACCACGTGTGACCACTTTGATGGAGCCCATAAAGAGCTCGTTTGAGTCGATAAACTTTTTCCCCCCTTTCTTTTATCTCATATCCGGGAGGTTGCCTCAAATAGATTTCCTCATTAAGCTTTGCATAAAGATATGCACAGGTCACATCGCATTGTGCGTGATACCAACCAAGGAAATTAACTAGAATGGCAAAGAAAAACCTAATGAGGGTAAGTTAACGACCGGCGAGAATGTCTCGTCATAGGATTCTCCACGGTAGCTAGAATACACGGTAGGTATCACAAGGAGATGTGCAGTAGCCTTTTTCTCCTCTGACGTCATCTGGACACCAGAGCGCAATAATCTCTCCCACGCTCGCCCTTTTTCTTAGTACTGGTCAGTGGTCAATTAAGCTAATTATCTTCGAGATCACGAGATCAATGTACGCGTATGCTGCTATTTTTTCCTTTGTGATTGAATTTTTTTACTTGCTGATCATGGTTTGCTGTGCAATAGCTGGTTGTAGTAATCACATCGACAGCAAAAGGAATTAAATATTAAGTTCCATAGATTTCCAAAGGACAGAGAAATTAGATTGAAATGGATTAATAATTGTCGATGAGCCGATTCGTTTTCTGTGCATATAGCCCGAGTGTGTTCGGCCCATTTTGATAAAAATGATTTTTTGCGAGATTTGAAGAGCGAACTGTTAAATCTTCCCAAGAAATGTATTCTCAAACCAGATGCAGTTCCTCATTTAAATTTGCCTGTAGCTTTAAATCATGACATGCTTAATGATGATCGGAGAATGCGAGTAGAAAAACGCAATGTTCGCAAAGAAATGAAAGAACTTTTATCAATAACTAATGATAGAGGTAATGCTGAAAATCTTCTAAATAATGAAGAAATAAATGTAGAAAAAATTGTAAATGTGATAATGAAAAATTACGTACTGCTTTAGAATCTTTGGAAAAAGAAAACCAGCAACCGAATTAAAAAATATAATAAAAAATAAAACCGAACCTTTTTAAAAAATATAATAAAAAATAAATATCTGCCATTTTTATGACTATGTAGTCATGACGTTTGTAAGAACTCGGACTTTCATTAGAATGAAAGCCTTGAATAAACGTAATATGAAAAAAAAAAAAAAAAAATTAAGCGTAACATAAACGGAGAGAAAAAATGTGAAGAAAATGAAAAAAAATTGTACAGTAGTTTTTCGCAAAAAGATTTATGAAAATTCTGTTTTTAAGAAATGTATATAAAATAAATTTAATGCTATATTAACTAATCAAGCCAATTTGTAAAATATGTATATAATCTGTAAAATATTGAGTTCGTAGAATATGTTTAAAACGAAAAATGAAAAAATAAATAAGCACGTAATCTGAAAGAAGAAAGAACAAATTTAAAGAAAATTGTACAACAGTGTTTAGAAACAAGATCCACGAAAATTTAAGAAGTATTTGTACATAAAGGAATTCAATGATGTATTAACCAAGTCAATTTGTATAATGTATTTATAATGTACAAAATACTGAGTTGTGTCTAATGCGTGTAAGGCATACAATAGTTTCATTTGTTCAAGATTAACGAATTTTAGTTTGCCAAGGGTTTTTTGTCGTATCACAGGTCTATATGGCCTAAGCCTGTGAGAGCCTCTTTCCCTTAAACAAAAAAAAAAAAAAAAAAAAAAAAAAGTGACTTGAGAAATGGTGGAAGAGGTTGACGTTCCTTCGAAGGCTTTTTACTAACATTCCACCGGCCATTAAAGAAAATCAAAGTTTGATAATACAGAAGAGAAAATCTGTATTTTTTTTTCTTCCTTTTGTTTCCCTACTCGGTTTAAAAGTTAGCATATTTGATCAAAAGATTTAAACTAGCTCAGGCACAGTAATATTGAGACTCCCCTCACCTTAAAAAGTTCTATCCAAAATCGTTCTGCCAAACAACATGGTATTTATCTAATAAATCATCCATTTCCCCTTTCCCCCCTAAATATTCTATGTGCCATTCAAAATGCTTTTAACATATTCGCAAAATAATAATATTATTAATATTTTTTTAATGTATTAAAGTTGTCATTAATTTTTTCCTTATTGAAATATTTTAATATTTAAAACTAAATTTATACTACATTAGTTGATAAGTAATAAATGTATGTTTTATTCCATGATATTTTACAAATTAAAAGAATTAAGTCAGTTTATAATAATGCATATATGTTGTATATATAAATTAAATATATATATATATGAATATAATAATAAAAATTCAATTTCTTATAAATATACCTAATGGGAAAAATATATTTATCATCAAAGATGAAATATTGGAACACTTTATTGAAAAAAATTGCTCCCGATAATAAAAAGTCAGCATAAACAACACTATTCAGAGGTCTCGGAGACGAACGTGGTGTCCAGCTGACGTCATCAGTAAGAAGGAAGATGCGCGTGATACCTACCGTTTAATTCTAGTTACCGTGGGATTCTCCTTTAATTTGGTTAAATCCTTGAGCGACGAGCCTCGCCTTGTACCTAACTACATCCCCATTTTCATTTCGTTTCAAATTGAATACCCAACGGCATCCCAGAGCTTGCTTTCCGTGAGGGAGCTCGGTTAGATACCAAACATCGCGTTTATTCAAATTTGCCATTTCTTCTTGCATTGCTTTTTCCCAATTAACCCTTTCCCTGGATTTCAGCATCTGCTTATAAGTGCGAGGAATCGTGATTTCTGAATTGTTATCTAAATTAGCCTGTATTCCCGAAGAACTTGGTTGGGGATTAACAACACCTTGAGAAGTATCTTTACTACTAAAATTGAATAAATTATCGTGATATTTAATATTATTTTGAGTACAATAATCTTTAATTAACTTTAATGTATTAAATCTAGTATTTTTACCTTCTATTTTATAGTGAATATCTGTTCGTTTACCATCTGGCCTCGGAACTGCGTATCTAACCCACTTTACGTCAGTTAAACCAGAATCTTGAGAATTTCCCGGTAAACTGTCTGTGTCCTCACTTTCGCTCTCAACATCAGATTCAGAATCCGTTTCCGATGGACTGCTAGTAGATTGTGTCGGACGTAAATCAATATTTTCAGTACCTGTTAAACCCTCAGTTTCCGGTTCGAAAAAGTATTCCCCCCTTTCGGGGACATCTCCGTTTTTTTAGTTTCTAATCGACTCTCTGGTTCAGAAACAGTTCCGTTTATATCATCCTGTTTATCTGAGAAAACAACATTACATGTTTCTATTACTTTGTCACATTCAGGTAAATAAATTCGGTAACCTTTAGTACTCAAGGCATACCCCACCAAAATTCCTTTTTGTGCCTTTGGATCGAGTTTGTGTCTTAATTGGCTCGGTATTCCTACATATGCTACTGATCCATATTTCCTTAAATGTTTAATCGATGGTTTATAGCCGAAATAAAGTTCTATGGGTGTTTTCTGTTGACCACTGTGACATAATCTATTCCAAATATGGACAAACGCTAAAATGGCTTCAGGCCAAAAACTGCGGTCCACGTTTCCTTTATACATCATGGTCCTAGCACCATTAATGACCGTCTGGTTCAGCCTTTCCGGCGAACCATTCATCTCAGGCGTATAAATATTAGTTCTTTCGTGATGTATACCTAGATTGTCACAGAATTCGGTCATGTTTTCATTCAAAAACTCAGAACCGTTATCGGTTCTTATAATTTTAACTTTTCGGCCTAGATACCTTTCTGCACAATTTATATGTCTAGAAACAACATCAAAAGGTGTCACTTTTGTGTATTAATGGATAAACCGAGATATACCCCGAGTAATCGTCAATTACCGATAAATAGTATCTCTCACCTTTACAACCAGGAATGTTTATCGGCCCCCATAAGTCCATTCCTAACAAAAATAAAGGGCAATTGGCCTTTTTAAATTCAACTGTTTTAAAAGACACTCTACGGTGTTTCTGTAATTTACATGCTTCACAAGAAAATTTTGGATCATTTTCAACTTTCGGTAAACCACGGACAGCATTAAATCGACTTGTTTTTAAAATACATTCTGTATTTGCATGTCCTAAAATATCATGCCAAAAACCTAAAACTCTTTAAATCCTTTTTACTTATTGAACTACAGATATTAGGAGGCTCTGCATTTACATAATACAACCCATTTATTAATTTTGCTTCAAAAGCAATCAAATCTTTATAGTAAACTTTAATTTTACCGTTCCCCCCTATAAACTTAAACCCCTTCTGGTCCAGCTTGGGGCCAGCGACAATGTTACGTCTTAATTTGGGTGAATACAATACATTATGTAACGTGCATTCAACACTACCAAAATTTACAATTACATTCCCTTTTCCCTCTATCGTAAAAACCATTTCATCAATTGCTAAAATCATTTCTTCCCCCTCAATGTCTTGATAATTAATAAACAAATCTCTATCTTTACAGAAATGAGAGTTGGCTGCGGTATCAAAAAGCCAAACATCTAGTACATTACTATTACAACTAAACAGATTAGGATTAGAATCAGCAAGAAAGAATGAAACTTTACCTTTAAACGATTTTGAAGAAGAGGGGGAAAAGCTCCGGTCACTACTTCTTTGAGAGTCAACTCCGTCAGATTCCACAGATGAACCACTCGGAGATCCAGCACGGTAGCGTCTCGGACGAGCTCTTCTCTTGTGCGACGAGGAAAATTCCTTCGAACGAAAGTTCTTAGAGGGAGAAAAATCAGCAGGTGAACGACCTTTCAGGGGGGGAGATGCAGACGTAGAAAACCGCCGATCTCGACGCTCCTGTCTTCCTGGCGATGAATTCTGGCAATGTACTCAAGAAAAATCCTGATAATTATCTTTAAACTTGCCCTTAGATAAATATTCCCGGCAATTTCTCTTTATATGTCCACAGCGACCACAATAATAACAGGTGACTCGAGAGCTAGAGATTGAAAACATTTCAGCACTGGAACGATGGCTTTTATCCTTTTCTTTAAAACGAATTCTTGACTCCTCAGCGACAGCTTCCAGCACAATCCCCTTAAATGTAAACTTCTTATCTTCCCAGCGCATAACATTCTGTGCTATATTTTCATATTTCTCAGGTAAATTACGAATAATCTGGTATATTAAATAAACTTCATCAATTTCTTTTCCAGCTTCTTTTAATTTATTAAAAAGATTCTTTAAGCGAGATGCATATAAATTTACAGATTCGTTAATCTTCATTGAACAAGTAATAAATTCAGAAAATAGTTGAAGATGGTAGGATCGATTAGTTGGCTGGAAATTTTCTTTCAAGAATGACCAGATTTCAGCAGGGTCACTGTATTCTCCGATAATTCTGCGATAATCAGCATGGATATTCAAGTAAATTGTTGCTAGGGCCGTACGCTGTCTGTTATAAAAACCAATTAATGTTTCAGGAGTAACTTTATCGCCACTCGGTTCCTTTTCTTCACCGGTTACAATCTTGTAACAGTTCTTATCTATTAATAAAAATTTCATGTCTCTCGCCCAGCTATTATAATTATTGGAATTCAGGCTCTCAATCGAAAAATTAGTAACAGTTGCCATATTTCCTTGTTAACTCGTGAACATCCGATAAGAAACTGCAAAATTTTCAAAAAAATTTCCCTCTTTTTCTGAGTGATTCGCAATATAAATCAAATCTTTAAACAAAATCTTCATAAACTAAACGAATTTTTCTCAAAATATTCATAAAACTTCTTAAAAATAAATCTTCTTTAAAGACAAACACACAGTCTCTAAAATTTTTCTCACCATAAAGCACCTTTTCATACGAAACCTCGTAAAATTTTTCAGGTATTCACGTAAATTTCTTCTTAAACTCGAAAATTCAACCTGTCAGTTCAAAAAAACTTCTTCAAAATTTACTAAAAATTTCTCAATTAAATTCAATTTTTCATTTCCGTAATCCCAAAGTCATTCGAAATTTCAATTTAAATTTTAAAACTTATTCCAACTCTTCCTTAATCTTCAAATAAATCGGGTCAGAGGAGCCCATTTCTGGGCCCGTAACCCTTGATAAGAGTTTCGGTGATTTAACGATTTAAAATATAAACTCTCAATCATTTATTGCAACAATGAGATCCTCCTGACCCAATGAGATATGTGAAGATGTAGAGTGACCATCAGATTCAATAAATACAAACTTGTAAAACTCAACAAATTTATTATAAACACGACTAACAAAATATAATATATTGATATAAAGTTAACTGACTGGGAAATATCCTTATCAATACATGACTGAGAAGTATACGAATAAATTAATCAAGCTTTAGATAATTAAATAGCTTCGGCAGTAACTACGTCGTGAAATACGAATTAAAACTAAACTTCCTACTATAGTGTGACATACTGCCTACGTGCAAAGCTATTACTCAATTCATCTAACTATGCTTAATTATAAACAAGAAAAACCATAAATATTTAAACACCTGCCGCTAACCGAGAGACCAGCTCCCGCGGCAAAGAACAGTTGATGTGAGGTTACGTCATGGCGCGGAAACTACGAGACTGAGAGAGTAAGAGTGAAGAGAATGAGCAGGTGAAACTACCTGCTTATAAACGCACGCGAACTACATACTGGTAATCGTCTGCTGGCCAGACGGCGACACCTGATAAGTTCAAGCGGCGATTACGTAATGCTCCACCTCTCCTGCTGTTTTTGCATATTCCTCGGTTACGATTAACCACACATCTCCGCGATCTTATCAGCGGAAAGTAAAACCGCCCACGTAACTTGAAACTGGTAAATAAACATTTAACCATTAGGTTACTTTTAATTCATTTACTTAATAAGCTTATTTAAACTTTTATATAACTTTAATTTATTTTATATTTACTTTAATTACCAAACTCTAACCCTTTAATTAAATATAAATATACTCAGTCATGACATGAATTAGGATTTACAAAAGTATGATCTTTAACAAGTGAAGATATCTTGATTCATCAATAATATACATAAATATAAAGTGGAGAAATTTCCATGAAGTTCCACTGCTTGCAAGGGAACAAAAACCCCTATCGATTTTTTTCCCTAATCGGAGGCGAAACTGAATCCTGCAATGGCAGAATCTACATTCAACTTGTTTTTTTTTTTAGCCTGGCGCGAAAACGATAAATAGCGTAATATTGATTAAAGAATTATTGAAGGGGAAATGGTTAATAAAAAAAGACTTGTAAATTTTATTCAACAGGAATTTTTTATTTCAAAATGTTGAATTTATCAGTAGTAATAACGCATAATTCCATAAATTTACTTTGAATTGCAAAATTTCCCCTTCAGTACTACTTGGTTATACCGTCGACCAATTTCACCAAATTATACAAATCGCCAAACTATTAGCCAGATTATATAGATTAGCATAAATTTTCATTTAAATAATGAAAAACAAATTAGCAGAACATATATGAAAGTAGAAATAAAATGTCGAATTAAAAATCACTTGATGGCATAATTAGTATTTATATTATGCTTAATGTCAAGTGAATGTGACATTTACGATCATCCATTATTGACATTTAATCTTGGAATTTGCAGGTAGATTTTTAATCGATTTTTAATCTTTCCTTCTTCAGTTTTTAAATTTTAAAACTGAAATTTTTCCTGTAAGTGAAATTGACGAAATGGCGCAAGAAAAATTAAATTAACAATGAAAACATTTGCAAAAAGAAATAAAAGAACTATACTCATATCTATATAATTTACGATTGAATATTAAAATATACTCTAAAAATTATCTACATTTGAAAAAAACATTATTGCGATTATTAAGAACCTAAGTCAGGCATTAAGTCAGTAGTGCATTTTCGGCTTAAAAACGCATTCTTTGGCGACAAAAGCAAGATGAAAATGGTATAGAAACGGATAGTAACTCACAACTTACAGTGTCTTTTACAATCAGACATTTCGCGTTAATTTATTTTTTAAGCATTACAAATATTTTTTTCATTTTTAAGATAAATATATTTTTATAATATTACGCCTCATTTAAGCGGTCTTTCTTTATTATCATTAATATTGTCAGTAGTTATTTTCTGCTATTATTTGCAAGATATTTGTAATAGATATAGCCATTTTAATTCTTTTAGCAATTATAATTTTCACCAAAAACAGCTACTGGCAACCCTTTCATCAAAAATAACCGAAAAATATGAAATTTACTATGAAAAATCAGAGTTATCCCTGTAAATTTGAATCATAAACCTTCGGAAAAATATTTCCTATCGAATGATACAATTGGCAAAAAAAATCCATCGGGTAGTTTTTGAAAACACTCGTTTGGAAGTTTCAGAACTTCTGCTTTATAATATATATGATTGTTAATAACAACTATGCACTTTTGAGTCTCTGCTTTATAGCACAGGAAAATCAAACACCTTTCCAATCATTTGAAGACCAGTGGCGTAGAGTTCAGAGCATCCATCTGCTGTATGGCAGCTCCAAAGTCTGAATTCCAGCCTTTCATCCCTTTGGGGTCGATAAAATGAATACCCAGTTTGTTGGAGAACTAAACACCAAGGGTCCTACGTTAGGTTGATCATTTGCCAGGCTAACTCACTAAAAAAAAAAAAAAAAAGACTTGTAAAAGTAAATTTCACATGAGAAACAAAGTAAAATTTACATGATTCTATTGTAACATGAAATTATAGCACTTAGTTGGACATATAGCAATAAAATATGTGTGTAAAAGAATAAAATACTTAAAAAACATGCATAGATGAGATTTGGCAGGTTGAATAATTAACCTCCTTTTGTTGTATTGAATGAGCATGATATGTAATAAAATTATTTTTTGTATAACTGCACCTATAAAAATTTTGAAGACCATCTATAACAAACATATTAGTGGAATAAAACACAAAATGAATTTTTGCAAAATGTGTCACTTTTCTAGCAGGTGAACAATTAAAGTATCTCAAAGTCCAGGGTCAAGAAAAATGACACACTTTCCAGAAAATAATCCTGTACTTTATTTCAGTTATAAATGTGTTAATGGTGAGTCCTACTGCAGAAAAAGTTTCATAAGTGATATGGTTGGTGTAAGTTCACATCTGCACAGTTCAGTAATAGTTATTGCATTGACTGCATTATATCTCTTGAAAGTTTATTCTGTAATTTAAGAAACACACTGTATGATTCAGACCTCTGAAAAAACTGATTGATTCTGAACACTATTGTCTAGTGCATTTTTAAAGTTCCTCTCATAATCAGAAAGAGACAAAAAGTCATCTCTAAATTGCTCCATTTATTAATATTATAACTTTAATCCTTTTCTCCCAAATAAACTATATCTGATAAAATTTTTCTTTTAATTTCTTCAAAGTTTCTCTTTGATTTTACATATTTATTTTAGAATATACGAAAATGTTACTTGTGCTTAAATTAATTCAGAGAAAAAATATTGAAATTAAAAATTTTATAAAGTAAAATAATTCTAAGATTAACTTCTTAAATATCTCTAAGCATAGGTTCTTTTCAGCTTGAAGTTTACTTGTGAAAAGATCTTTAATGGAAGAGCAAAATGGAATGAAAATCAAAATGAAAATATGATGCAATAAAATATTTCTGAATTTAATTTTTAAATCCTGATATATAAGATCATTGAACTCTGTAGTCTGTAGTTATTATTTGCCTAGACATACATTCAATATTCCATTTATCTCTTGCCCAAATATTCAGTATTTAGCTGAAATCACTATTTCGCACATTTCTATTTTTAATTACCCAATATATATGATTAATTTTCTGCAGTAGAATGAGACATAAAATATGCTACTCTGACCTCATAGAATTAATGTAGGGAAAGGAAAACTAGATTATGACTAATTTACTTTACAGCCTTTAAAAGAAAAAAAAAAAAAAAGGTAATCAATACCTGCTATTGGCTACACCTTGCAAAACCATCGAGTGGTACGTATTTCGATTAATATATGAATCAGGCGTTATCGCAGGTCCTTTAATTTCAATATGTGTGCCATCAATACAGCCAACTACACCAGGGAATGATAATATTCTCCTAAAGCGGGCTTCCGATTCCATCATCTATCATCAAACAGTGTCATTCATTTATAATGGAAAACAAATGCTATATGAAAGAAAAAAAGAGCAATCATCTACCTCATCAAGTTCACTGCGGTAATTCCAGAATTAATTAAAATTCAATCTGTCTGTGTACCCTTTTTTAAAAAAATGTTCCCATTTTGAAAAAAAAAAAAATGCACCTTTTTTAAAAAATAATATTCCCTTTTGAAAAAAATGTACCCTTTTTTAGAATCATGTTCCCATTTTTTTTTTTTTTTTTAAATGTACTCGTTTTTAGATTAGTCTTAATTTTGAAAAAAAAATGTATCCCCTTTTTTTAGAATAGTATTCGCTATTTGAAAAACTCCCACCCTACAGCCCTTTCTTTCTAGAATCAACACTATATATAGATACATGTATACCATACACACACATATATATGTAATATAAACACATACATACGCACACACACATATGTATGAGTACAGATACAGGGTTTTAAAAATCTAGGTGCCAACAGGCAGTCTCTCACCACTAAATTTTATTAGTTTTCTTCCTGTAAATTTTAGTAGTGAGAAACTGCCCATTGGCACCTAGATTTTTACATCCTTGTACATATACATAAATATGGGGGGGGGGATAAATATATATACATGTATATAGGACACTAGTGCCCAGTTAACAAAAAGGTACCAAATATTTTTTTTAATTACCTTGATAACTACTTTTACAGATTTATGAATAAACAGATATATTTGTAAAATTATTTGAATTTAATTGATATATCCTTCCACACATAGGTGTTGACCAGCCTGTTTTTCTTAGGCTCTGGCAGTTTTCAACGTGTGACATCAGGAAGTGAGTTATTTAGTATCTCTCAGCCATCTGTCTCCAGATTTCTCCAAAACTTCGTGGATGCCATTTGGCAAGTTTTGCCACAGTACATAAAGTTTCCAATCACCGCAGCTGATTTGCTGACTGTTAAAGGAGGCTTCTACGAAAAATGGGGTTTTCCAAACAGCATTGGTGCATTAGACTGCACACACATTCACATCATGCAACCAGTAGAGAATGACTACTTTGTTTTTATCAATAGACATGGCAGATTCTCTCTGAATGTGCAGATGGTGAGTAAAGTATTTGGCTACTTATCGGCTAGCTAAGCGCCACTGTTATGTATACACACACATATATATAAATATACATTTATGATTTCCTTTTAGTTATGTGTATATGTAACAGTGGTGCCCAGCTAACCAAAAAATATGACTGTTTGTTATACTTTCAAAATGACAATGCTTTTAACAAAAATGTATGATAATTTTCATTGCTTTGTATCCGGTAGCAAAAGTGTTAATCATTCACCAAAATTTTGTTGATTATAGATTTTTATATATTATTTTCCTTCCTGAAGCATGTAACATTTTCTATCACTTATTACAATATTTTTTGATATTAATATTTTTTAGCACTTTATTAATTTTACATACATTATATACCGTAATTTCTGGAAGAAACGCCGCGGCGTTTATGTGTTTTAAACTGAAATTTCAAGCGATGCGGCGTTTACGAGCATTTTTTTTCAAACAAGCGTGATATTTTTCTGCATTTTTCCGAAAATTAAAAAAAAAAATCGATCATAATTCCAAAATGTATCGCGAATTCCGACAAATGGTTGCAAAAACAAATTAATTTCGATTTCGTCAAAATATCGCGAAAAATGTCAATTTTCATTAAAAGACCGCAAAAAGTTACACAAATTTCGCATTAGATTACGAATAAACGAAAATTGCATTTTCGAATGAATTTCCTGAATTTCCCCCTCCCCTTCTTTTATAACTTTCAGAAAATTTGTTCTGAATCCGATTTTTTTCACCCGTTCCAAAGATTCAGTGATGAATCATGATGAAATAATGAATCATGAATCTTTGATAAAATGTGCTTTTTTTAAAAGATTTTTTTAATTGATTTCATGCTTTTTTTTTTTACAAATTTCTCCTTTTTTCTGCGTTTTTCGACAGAATTTACGTTTTTTTAAACCAATTTTTTTTTTCAAGTATTGCTTCAATTATCAAAATTCATGATTCATTCAAGGATTCACGATTCATTCCTGAAAATTTTGTGAAACGATCGTGGAAAAATCCCGTGTAAGCGCCCCTCTCTAATTATTTTATGATTTTTCGTCACGTTTGGGGGGGAGGGGGGGGCAGATTAACGGTATTTTACGGTACTGTTAGGGAAAAAAATCACCGTATCTGCTGCGCCGCACTAAGCATATTTTTACTTTTAAACTCGTATTCGTCGTGGTGCTTATTCCCGAAAATACGGTATTTAAATAATATTATTAATTTTGTATTTATTTATTAATTTCTGATTAATAATTTCATTTTTATGATTTCTTAATACAGCTTACTAATGTGTTTCTGTTTAACATGTTAACCGTGATTACGCGGAAATTTCACCTGCGGCGTTTACGACCATTTTCTAAATTTTTTTGAGTGATTTTCCGCGCTGCGGCGTTTTTTCCCAGAAATTACGGTATTTAATTTTTAAAAAAATGGTTTTCAGCGGTACTGTCAAAATTGGTTTTTTAAATTAAATTTCACCATTAAAAAATAAAAAAATTTTGCTTTGTCATGTGACCAAAACACATATAACTCGATCGGTAACTTATCAAAAAATAGAATAAACAGTTTGATTCCAAATCGCTGTCATAGTCAGGTCAGCACGTTTTTTATAACTTCACATTTAAAATGTGTGCTTCATTGTGTTTCTCATTGATCTGTGAACTTCAGTATAGCCTTGAGGGATGGAGGAGGAACCAAATTGTATTTTTTTTTATGGGAGGGGGGGGGGGATTTCAGAGAAAATCTGTCGTTTGTGAGGAGAGAATCCAAATTGTTTATTACTAATTTATTGTTGTCATAAAATAATAAATTGAATAGAAGTATTTTTTTTTTCAATTACAGAGCTTTTAATAGAAATTTCATCAAATTCTATTCTATATGTAATTTTTTATGTCCCAAAACAGTTAGTTCTCTGTATCTATATTATGTAGACAGTAATTTATAATTATGTAAATAATTCTGTAATCAAAATTTAAAATCTTAAGCATTTTTTTATTTTTTAAGAATTTATTTCCAGAATACAAATAAAGGCAAGAATTTCAAAACTCGCCTTGTTCAGAAAATCAAATTTTAGGAAATTGTGAAAAACCTCTGACTGCATCCATTGACGTTTATTGTAAATAGCCATTTTTACAATACAAAATATGCAGGATAATTTCCTTTTTTTTTTTCTTGGATTGTACTGTTATTTCATTGCAAGTTCACTGTAATGTATTTTAGTATGTTGTCACTAGATGGCAGCACATATGTACAACTCTTAACTAAGAATAAATACTTCAGCCGGCAGTCTGAGGCAGGAGGCCATGCTGATAGCATGAACATGCAGTTATATTGTCTAATGTCATATCTGAAGTAATCTATTATATTTATACATAATTAGATAGATATATTCACGCATAATATTTAACATGGTGTCAGAAATAGATCGACCCATGTATTTTTCTTAAATTGAACAACAACTAAAGAAAATTTGAAACATGGCTGGAAGTTTACCTACCATTGCTGCATTCGAACCGGGCTCAAATCCATCCGAGTCTTGGCGATATTGGAGGCAAGATTTCGAGGATTATATTGAAGCATTGAAGTATGGAAATGAATCAGAAAAAACCAAAACAGCGCTTTTTCGTCATGTTGGCGGTGATGAGCTAAAGAAACAATTTCGTGCCTTTGATCTGAAACCAGTAGGAGGAGCCAATGAAATAACGTTGAAACAAATTTTGGATGAATTTGACAAATATTTTCAAGATTATGTGAATGAAATATATGCATCATTTAAATTTCTAGAAATAAAGCAAGATAGTGACGAAAAATTTTCGGACTATTATGCACGTTTACGGAGAGCTGTTATTGAATGCAATTACGGTGATCTTGTCGGTCGAATGCTACGTGATAAAATTATCCAAGGGTTGGCTGATAAATCGCTACAAGAGCGATTAATTCGCGAAACTAGCAGAAAGAAGAAAACGTTGCAAGAAATTATTGCAGAATGTAAAACTGCTGAACATAGTAAAGTGCAGGCCGCGGAAATGTGCGATCAAGTCAGCAGATTGAATGTGGATGGAATTAAACGGAAGGAGAGCCGCGAGCGATATCATAAAAGAGAAATATTTTGTAAATATTGTGGCAGATCTCATGCACCAAAAAAATGTCCAGCATTTGGTACAAAATGCAGAAACTGTGAAGGTAAAAATCACTGGTCGAAAGTATGTAGAAAAAAAGTAAACAGTCAACAGGTGCGTCAATTACATGCAGTGGAACAGAATGATGACAGTGATTCAGAGTTTGTTTATTTAGGTGAACTGAAATGCATAAATCAACTTGAGAGTAAAAATTTAAATTCTGGGTGGTTACAAAAATTAAAAGTAAATGGAAACGATATTGTATTTAAATTGGATACCGGTGCTCAGGTCAATGTTATTCCACTAAGTGAAATATTAAAATGGAGTGAAAAGCCAGTAGTGAGAAAATGCAAGCAACCTATACTGGATTACTGTGACAATATTGTCCCAATTCTAGGTGAGTGTTTTCTTAACTGTAAAACTTTAAAAAAAGATATGATATGTAAATTTTTAGTAACCTCTTTAGATGCTAGTCCAATATTAGGGCTTGAATCTCTTTAGATGCTAGTCCAATATTAGGGCTTGAATCCTGTGAGAAACTGGAACTTATCCAAAGACTTGATAATGTTATAAAGCCTATGTATAATTTTTCCCATCAAAAACCCGAAGATATAATCCAGCAGTTTTCTGATGTGTTCACAGGAAGTGGTCGTTTAAACCGCATTGTAAAAATAAAATTAAAAGACAATTAATGTTCCCCACATAGCAGCCCCCCGTAAGATACCACTAGCTCTACATGACAAAGTAAAGAATGAGTTGCAAAATATGGTCGAATCTGGAATAATTGCTAAAGTGAGTGAACCTACAGAATGGGTAAATAATATGGTTGTTATTAACTCGCCTAAAAATTGCTTATCTGATTAGATCCAAGGCCATTAAATGAGGCAATTCGGCGACCTCACTACCCCATACCAACTGCTGATGGTCTTATCGCACGGCTTCAAGGATGCAAAATATTTACTATCCTGGATGCAAAGAATGGTTTTTGGCAATTGCCATTAGATACAGAATCTTCATACCTAACTACATTTACAACGCCTTGGGGACGGTTCAGATTTTTAGTTATGCCTTTCGGGCTTAACAACGCTGCAGAAGAGTTTCAGATGGCTATGGAGGAGATTTTTGAAGATATGCCCGAAGTAAGTCCTTATTTTGATGGTTTAGCCCTTGGTACATCCTCTAGTGAAAATCACTGCCAGTTATTGCATAAAGTTTTAACTCGTGCTCAAGAAGCAAATCTTAAATTTAATCTTGCCAAGACCCAGTTGTCAAAATCTTCAGTAAATTATTTGGGTCACATATTATCTGACAAAGGAATAGAACCAGATCCTAAAAAAATAAAGGCTATAACTGAATTC
Organism: Maratus speculifer; assembly: GCA_964019185.1. Lineage (NCBI taxonomy): Eukaryota > Metazoa > Arthropoda > Arachnida > Araneae > Salticidae > Maratus > Maratus speculifer. The sequence goes on from OZ025301.1 coordinate 173,272,329, forward strand.
CCTATTCCAAAAAGTCGTGAGGACTTGCAAAGATTTCTTGGCATGATAACATATTTAGCTAAGTTTACGCCCCATCTTTCAAATCTAACCCATTCACTGAGACAGCTTTTGAAGCAGGATACATAGTGGCTGTGGGATGAAAATGTTCAACGGGATTTTGAACTAATAAAGAAAACTCTAGTACAAGCTCCATGTTTACAATATTTTGATAAAAACAAAGCTGTAACAGTTTCAGTAGATGCCAGCCATTATGGCCTGGGAGCTGTTTTGCTTCAAGATAGTAAACCTGTTGCGTATGGTTCTGCATCATTAACTGAAACACAGCAAAGATATGCTCAGATCGAAAAAGAATTACTGGCTGTAATATATGGCCTTGAGATTTCAATTATTATACCTATGGAAGACCTGTGGAAGTGCAGACAGACCACAAGCCATTGCTAGGTTTAAGCAAGAAGCAATACGATGCCATATCACCAAGACTTCAACATATGCTCCTCAGGCTTAATAGGTATGATTTCAAGCTTGAATATGTCCCTGGAAAACTTCTTCTAATAGCCGATACACTTTCACGTGCTCAATTAAGAGAAGAAAATTTTATTGACGAGGAAGACACAGTCCAAAGTGCTAAGATAAATCTGCTATCACATGCAACACCAAATAAGTGGAAAGAATATGCGACATTTACAGCTAATGACAATGAATTGCAAGATGTTCTATACCACATAGAAAATGGGTGGTGTGAAAGAATAAATACAAAAAATTTTGCTAAACCTTATTGGCATTGCAAAGAAGAATTGTACTGCACAGATGAAGGTGTAATCTGTCGAGGTAAAAGGCTGGTTGTTCCAAAGGTAGCAAGAGCAGAAATACTGCAAAAATTGCATTTGACACACAGAGGTATAGTATCTTGTAAAGTAAAAGCAAGAGAATATTTTTACTGGCCATCAATAAACTGTGACATAGAAAATTTTATTGATAAGTGTAAAACTTGCCAACAGCATCAGCGTAACAATCAAAAAGAAATTCTGTTGGATCAAGATGTTCCAGAAAAGCCATGGCAAAAGGTTGGTTGTGATATTTTTTATCTAAAAGGTCAGCAATATCTTTTATTAATTGATTATTTTTCAAAATATCCTGAAGTCCAAATAATTAAGAGAAACGATGCACCAAGTGTTATAATTGCTTTCAAATCTATTTTTCAAGACATGGAATTCCAGAGGAGTTGGTCAGTGATGGCGGACCTCCATTCAAGTCAGATGATGTGCAAAAATTTCTCAAAGAGTGGAACGTGGAACATAATCTTACATCACCATATTTTCCTAGAGCCAATGGTCAAGCTGAAAGAGCCGTGCAAACAATTAAAAAATCCTTAATTAAGGCATTACAAGATGAGAAAGACCTATATATGGTCTTATTAGACTATCGTATTCAACCATCACAAGATCTCCCCTCTCCAGCTGAATTATTGATGGGCAGACGACTTAGATCTCTCTTGCCATGCCATCCTGAAAAACTTAGGCCAAATTTTCCATTAGCTGAAGCAAAAGAGTCATTAGAGAAACGACAAATGATTCAAAAGAGATATGCTAACAAACATAGTACAAGACTCTCGAATTTACAAGATAAAGCTAGAGTTTGGTTTCGCCAGAACATAAATGAACCATGGAAGCAAGGAACTGTCATTCAGATTGGTCCTCAACCTCGATCCTATATTATTAAAGGTATAGATGGTAATGTTTATAGAAGAAACAGATTTTATATTCGCCCTGATAAGACTGAATTAAATCAAGCTGCAAAGCCTGTGAGATCAGTGGAAGATTTTTATCCAGTAATTACAGACCCAGTGAGTGATCCTGTGCAAATCTCAGATAGCACAACAAGTAAGTCGCAAAAAGTGTTGCCTCAAGGGACTGTACGAAAATCTTCTAGAACAATAGTGAAACCAGAGCGTTATAGAGTCACTTGAACTAACTTTACTAAATTAAATAATTCTAACTTTAATGATTTTTCAATATACATTATTTTGTTATTTTATTAATATTTAGTTTAATTCCAATCCTAACTATATTTTAATTTTAAATACCTTTTCCAATATCCAATATTATCTTGTTCAATTATTTTTATAAAATGGGCATGTAATGTATTTTAGTATGTTGTCACTAGATGGCAGCACATATGTACAACTCTTAACTAAGAATAAATACTTCAGCCGGCAGTCTGAGGCAGGAGGCCATGCTGATAGCATGAACATGCAGTTATATTGTCTAATGTCATATCTGAAGTAATCTATTATATTTATACATAATTAGATAGATATATTCACGCATAATATTTAACATTCACAAATCTAATATATTTATTTAGAGAGTTTTTTAAAAATTTTTCCCCTTATAATTTGCTAAAATCGAATATGCAAGGATGAAACGACTCATTCTAGCAAGTATTAAAAGTGAACAAGAATAATTAGTACCTTTCAGTTAGCCGGACACCAGACCAGTGTTATATATTCATATATGTCTATACATGCAGGTGTATACAAATGTACACAAATATATATGTCTATAAATACAATGTATATTATAATTGTAAATATGTATTTATAACACTAAAGCCTGGCTTACTGATAAGAATCAAATAATTTTTTCATTTAAAAAATCTTTTCTTACATAGAAATAACTATCAATCCTAAGTACTACTTCATGACAATCTTTCCTGATGTATATGTTCTTTAAGCCTGTTTACAGTTGAAAATTTGTAATTTATACCCAAGCACTGGCAGAAATCAGCAAAAGTCACATTTATTCTTTAAATATATCATTATACTACTATGACAGAAAGACATGTTTTTGTTTACAGTAATTGTGAGAAAGGCGGTGAGGAGAAAGTGTGGGTAGACAAGAGATATCCCATGGCTTATTTAACCCTTTCGGCCCCACCGGGACATACATGTCCCGCTGATATTTTTAAATCACTCAGTGGGATAAGAACTAGGGGAATTTATTATTGTGCATGTCCCAATGGTTTCCTGTGATTACATTTGTATGTTAGTACAATTTTTTGTCGATAGATGGCATTAGGCGTCCACTAGTTGCCTTTTTTGTTCGAGAGAGAGCACCTGGAATGGATAAAAGTTTCGTTTCTGAGTGCTATTGAGACATCGCTACGCATTCGGAAGCACGTGGTCTCTTTCTTTGTGTTCTTTATGTCTATTTTTACCAAATCAAACAGTTTATTTCAAGTAAGTAAATCTTTTTTATTGATTTTGAATGAATAATAATATTACGGGATATATATATCCCAATGGTATGTTTTACTGGGACTTTATTGTCCCAGTGGTTATTGAAAGATACGTACGCCTTGTAATGAAAGCTAGTTTTTTTTTATACTTTTAGTCATTGAAACATCATGAATCGCCGGAAGGGATTGACAGATGAAGAAATAATTAAATTGTTGAATGAAACAGATTCTAGTTATGGATCAGATGACTCATTTGCAGACAAGGAGTATGTGCCTAGTTTATCTGAAAATGATAGTTGTGATGAATTTGAACAAAATCCAGGGCCTTCTAGGGTAAGGAAACGAAAGTTATCACATGTTGAATATTCTTCAAAATCATCGACTGACTCGGACTCTGATGATTTCTTATCTGATGAAGTGAAGGATCTAAAACAGGTATCAAATTATAAATGCATGCAAAAAAATAAACGTCTCAAAAAAGACGATACTGATAATGTTATTTGGTCAGAAGTTTCTCCAAATTTCGAGCCACGCCTTCTTATAACGAAAAACCGTCCAACTGCAATACTGGCAAATATCAACAGATCATCTAATGAATTTGAATGTTTCATGTCGGTATTTCCACGCAGTCTTTTGATTTTTATTTCCCAGTGCACCAACCAGCGTTTGGAAATATTGAGACGGGAAAAAAATGTAGATATTCCCGACACAGACCCGTCAGAGATTATGATGGTGTTAGGAAACATGCTCGTAATGTCGTACAATCGTGTACCGAGCTTTACAGATTATTGGTCAAGTAATTCTTCATTAGAAAACGAAGCAATAAAAAATGCAATTTCCCGTAATAGATGCCTACTTCTTTTTTCTAAAATGTACTTCAATGAACCAGAAAAAAATGCAAATGCTCCAAAAACTTTTATATGGATGAGGTGGTTAATTGTTTGAAAAAAACGTTTTTGCAAGCTCGAGAAGAAAGCCCTTTTCAAAGCATCGACGAATCAATGGCTAAGTTCAAAGGCCGTTCTAGCCTGAAACAATATTTACACCTAAAGCCTATAAAACGTGGAATAAAAATCTGGGAAAGATGTGATGCATTTACGGGTTACACCTATGACTTCAATATATATTCTGGCAAGAATATGGATAATACAGATTGTGAAGGTGGAACACTTGGAGAAAGAGTTGTTCTAAAACTTTGTTCAACAATATGTAATCCAGACGTTACACTTACTTTTGATAGATTCTTTACAAGTGTACACTTATTGGAAAACATATCTTTTCCTTCTATTGGTACTTGTATTTCAAGTAGAAAAAACATGCCGCAATTCTCTGGCAGAAAACTTGAAAAAGGTGATGCAGAATTTCTTCAGAACAGCAAAGGGATTCTTGCAGCAAAATGGAAAGATTCTAAGGAAGTCCTGATTATGTCAAATTGCCATGGGCCGGATACGACACAAGTCAAACGTAAGCAGAAAAATGGTGAAAGATTAATGATAAATTGCCCTACTGCTCTTGTAGACTATAACAAATTTATGGGGGGCGTTGATTTGTCTGACCAAAAGATATGCCAGTATGACTTTGATAGAAGATCTACCAAATGGTGGAAAAAGGTATTTTATAAACTTTTGATGACAGCAGTTGTGAATGCACACATATTGTTTCTTGAAACCAAACATAAGAAAATTCCTCTCTTGCAATACATTGTCCCCCTAGCCGAATCTCTCATTGCAAAAGGTAAAGAAAATGCACGTATCAAGAGGAAAAAATCAGGTCGCCCATCGAATGCAACAAAACTGAAGTTGAATGTAGGCGATCACTTGCCACTGGAAGGACCTACAAGAAGAAGATGTGCCCGCTGTGCAAAACAAAATAAAGAAACCCGCACAAAAACTGTATGTACTATGTGCAAAGTTGCTCTTTGCAAAAATTGTTTTGCAATGTATCATTCATAGATGTGTGATAAAATTGTTTGATCTCAACTTTTCACTGTATTTTATATGGCTCAACCCCAACGGGACACATGTGTCCCATTTAAAAAGACCACTGGGACACATAGGTCCCACCTCCAAAATTATACTTATAGTAATTTTTTTTTTTTTTGACAGAATATAGCTATTTATACTTTATTTGACCTATTACAGCCCTAAATCATCTTAATTTTGGAAAAGAAAAAACTGGTATTGAAAGGGTTAAGTTTCTTTCATTTTTAAATATATACATTTTTTGGGCTGTTAGAAAATTATTTTCAAAACAATTTCCCATAGGATTATATTCCACAGCCTCAATAAGGAGGATTTTCTGGCATAAGATAAATAGCCAAAAAAAGCTTTATTGGGACCATCGAATTACATATTATCATATCAGTACAATACATCAACGAACACCGAAAAAAGAAAAAAAATTCTTTTATTAACTTTCTTATAAAAGTATTGGTTTGATTTTGGAATAAAACATTAAATGATAATGTACCTAAATTTTTAATAACCCTGTATTTATTGAACCTTTTTCTTTAAAAATATCAGGTTTGTGACAGTAATTTAAACATCTTGGATGTTATGGTAAGATGGCCAGGAGGCATCTACGATGCATTTATCTGGCGAGGAAGCAGTCTGCGTGAGGTTTTCACTGATGGCTTCATCCCAGAAAAAAATTTTCTTACTGGAGACAGTGGATATCCACTCGAACTGTGGTTGATGACCCCTTTTGAGAATGAAGATACAGAACGTCGTAAAAAATAAAATGAAACACATCGCCATGCTCGAAATGTTGTTGAGCGGCGTTTTGGGGTTCTCAAGTCGCGGTTTAAGCAGGGATGAGATTGACCAAAAAGCAAAAAAGCTGAAAACTGCACGAACGACGTTTGAGCAATGATAGGAATTTCAATCGCAACAAATACAATTGCTATTAATAAATATAAATTGCATACAATTTAGCTTTCCATAAATAAAAAAGGAATTATTAACATGAAATAGGCAGAAAGTATTTGATTACAATAATGAAAATTTATTTTACTAATATCAGGGGTGATTGTGACTCAGAATGAAAAATCCTGAAAATTAAGTGTTACAAAGTAGAAAACCCTGAAAATTATCAAATGCAAAATATACCAATTTCAAAGATCCCATTCAATAAAAAAGATTTGGAGCAGGAAAAAAAAATGTGACAAAATTAGTTTTTAAAGCAGCAAAAAAGTTTTTGGATCAGAAAATTCCAATCCAGCAATAACCCTTTTTTTTGCAATCTTTTGACGGAATTTGTGGCTTTTCCGCGATCTTTTGACGAAATCGGTTGTTTTTTCGCGATCTTTTTACGAAATTGGCCATTTTTACGCGATTTTTTTAAATGAAATTTGAAGTTTTTTCATGAAATTTGCCGTTTTTTCGCGCTTTTAGGACGAAATTTGCAGTTTATTCGCGTTTATTAGATGAAATTAGTCGTTTTATCGCGATTTTTTGACGAAATAGATAGCTTTTTCGCGATTTTTTAACGAAATTGATCGTTTTTTCGCGATTTTTTAGACAAAATTGATGTTTTTCCGCTATTTTAGACAAAATTGTTCATTTTTCCGAGATTTTTGTGACGAAATTGATCGTTTTTCAGCAATTTTTTTACTAATTTGATCGTTTTATGACGAAATTCATCGTTTTTCACAATATTTTGAGGAAATTTAAATCTTTTTATTACGAAATTTGCGTTATTACCCTGCGATTCTAAAAAAAAATTACTTTTTTGCACGATTTTTTTAATTAAATTCATGGGATTTTTTTGCGTGACCCATTAACAAATTTACGTTTTTCCATGACTCTTTGACGATATTTCCGTTTTACCCGTAATCTTGTGTCAAAATATCCGTTTTCCGGCGATTTTCGGACAAAAATCACATTTAACATTCAAAGAATTTTTTTCCACGATCCTTTGTGAAATTTCCGCTTTTTTTTTTCGCAACCGTTCGACGAAATTGTCAATTTCTTTCTGCGAACAATCGACAAATTGATTTTTTTTTTTTTTTTTTTTGGCGGCCATGTGTCGAAATTTGTGATATTTTAAAATTCGAATTTTCCACTAAATATAATAATCTCATAAACTCGGAAAAATCGATCGAAAAATCCGGAAATCCGAGGTATACACGGAACACAATCGCCCATGTTGAAGTCTTCTGTTTTAAGACAATGCCGTTATGTTTTTCAATGAGCATTCGGCGATCGCGATGAAATAAGATAACCCCCGCATGCGATAAAGGACCTCTCGTAGTTGAAGTCTTGAAATAGAGGCATATTTTGATGTCGATTAAGGAGTGGATACAAATGAAACGTTTCCCGTAACAACTTGCGACACAGTCACAAATCCTACAAAACGGGATACAAATGAAACGCCAACCGGCTTCTGCCGTCACAAAGTTGTGATTGTTGTCATAAAAATTTGTTACAGCGTGAGACGCGTAGCAAGCTGTCTCAAGCCGGTAACAACTCCGGAAAACGTAAACAAAATATGTCGGCATATCACGTAATGCGGCGATTTTTGATCAAATATCAACAAATATTGGAAAAATAATCTTATTTAAATAGCGAAAATAATAAATGTTGTGAATATTAAGTTTTCTATTTTTTTTTTTTAAATAACATTTAACAACTTCTGTTGTTTTTTTATTATAATTTATTTACTAATGAAAGTTTGTTTGCTAAACTACAAACAGACAGACAGGGGGGAAAATATATAAATTTGTATTGCTTATAACTGAATGATAATTATTATTGATTTGAAATCTTAATAGCTATAAATAATGGCTTGAATTTTAAACCGAAGGTAAGATACGAGATTAGTTTAATAATTTGTTATGTTAAAAAGAAAGATAGAATTGAATACAAATATTTATAATTTTTAAATGATGATTAATAACAATAAATACTGTAAAAAGGAAAATATTTTTTTAAATAAAATTACTTCTGTTTTGTAATAATTAGAACAAATCATAATCACACATAACCTTGATATTTAAAAAGTATAAATCTCATATTTATTTATAATTGTATAAATTGTAATTCTACTTTTTTTATGACAACAAAGGCTAAAGTGGGGAGGACAGATGTATTTGAGAAGCCATAAAATATATTTTGAAATACCTAACATATAACCATACAATACAACATATCCAATATAGTCTGCAATTTTTTTTTTTTTTTTTTTTTTTTTCTTGAAGAATATAAATAGGATATTAATTTAGATTTTGTTTTACTTTAATCAGAACCTTACATGTAAGATTATTTTTAAACATATTAACATAAAATAATACCAAAATGTAACAAAATAAAAAATATTAAAGCTCTCAAAACAATTTGGAATAGTTTATTATTTTTGTCATCAAGAGGTGATCATGGTTTTTCACTATACTATAATATAGTATTTTTTTCAATAGTTTAGCATATGATTTTTTTAATCTGAAAAAGTAATGAATTTCTAATTAAATTGTTTTTTATATATAAACTATTTCAGGGATATATTTAATCAAACTTTTTAAATTGTTTTGAATGATAAAAAATATACTTTAAAGATTTAATTTATCAAAATAATAATTAAAATGTTATCATTAAATTCTTACTTAATGATACTCACAATAAGGGAAAAAAAAACTATCTAGTTTTTATTTATAGCCTGAAGAAAAATATATAAATAAAATTATATGGTGGATAAATGAAATATTTTCACATTCAAATCATTCAGAATGTATTGAAAGAATAGATCATGTCTTAAAAAAAAAAAAAAAAAAAAAATCAAGCAATGGACAAGGTTTTGGAACAGATGTACTGTCTGCTATCAAAATGTCCAAAAAATACCATTCAATGCATCCAGTGCATATTATTGTTATTATTATTATTATTATTTTGGGGGAGGGGGGTTCAAATATAAATAACCTAATCTAGGATATTTTTTTTCTTTTAATCACGATTTCATGTACACGACAATTTTTAAATATATCAATAAAAATAAATAAATAAAATAAAATTCTTCAAAATTTATCAAAAATATCATATTAAGATCCAAAAAATGAGCTTCTATCATATATGATTACTGAAAAATTGAAACAGTTTATTGTTCTTTTCTTCGGGTTTCTTTTTCCTTCTGTTTAAGATAATTTTTAACACATGAATATAAAAAACAAAATATAACTAAAAATTATCTTCAACGAGTGCTTCAATTCAATTTTTTGTTATGTTTAATTTAAACAAATTGTAAAAAATTAATTTTAAGGGTTTTTTTGTTTTTCCAAACGCATTCAAGAACAATTAATTGAATTTTAAAATCTCTCAACAACAATAGACTTTCTCTCTTGTGGGAAATCAAAATGAAATGATTAAAAGTAAATTCATATAAATTAGAAATGAATAAAGGGTGTTCCACTGCACTAGAATAATAATATAGCCTATGATTTTTTTTTTAAATTACAAATCAAGAATGGAAAAGTATGTTTCGAATTAAGTTTTTATCTAAAATTTCTTCCATTTTTTTTTATTTTATGAAATTTAAGATTTGTTTGCTTTTATATTTATAAAAAACATTTCTTTCAATTATTAAAATCTTTAAAACGTCTTATACAAATTTCATAATATTTGTTTTTTTTTTTTTTTTTTTTCACTTAAGAAAATTTCATAAAAGGCAAAGGTAAAAAACTGTGATAATAAATTATCCTGCATAAAATACTACCATTATACTCAAAGGTGGATCCAAGATGTGAAAATACAACCCCCCCCCCCACCCCCTCTATACACACATAAACTAAATCAATAAAAATAGCTAGAAAAGTATTCTTTTTGTATGCACAATCCCTTCCACCTTCACCCAATTTTTTTACTAATAATTATATTGATTTTTTTAAATAAAAATTCACTATCATAGTTAAATTTTATTATTTTAGCTTTGATATTTATTAACAAAATAGCAAAAAAAATATTGTGTTTTTTCAAGTAACTGTAACAAATTTATTTTGTACCTTGTAGAATTCACTAGAACGCAACCTCCATTTATTTAAACTCATTGCAAACCAGGGTTGTTTGGTTTAAACAATTTTTTTTAACTATTCCAAAATGTTTTGATTTCTTTTGAAAAACACAGATTTACAGTTAATAACATAAAGTTACATTTAATATTTCAGTCAAGCTTTGAAAGAAAATTTTCTTGATTGGAGTATAAATTGGTGTAAAGTGTAATTGGTTAAGTGTAAAAATAGTTTAAAAAAAAAAAAAAACTTATGATATTGAAGTCGAATAAGAAGATATTGAAAAAATTGGTGCTATTGAAGCACCTTTTACATTTAACGATTTAACTTAAATCTTCTATTGCATAACTGAACCCACTACTTATGCAAAAAAAAAAAAAAAAAAAAAAAAAAAAAAAAAGAGGGAGGGGGGGGAGGAAAAAACAGTTAGGCATGCTATGCGGGTATACTGTGCTTTATTATATAAAAATGTAAACTATGCCTAGAAGCAGCATTTTTGTTTATACAAGAAGTTAGAGGGGGGGGGGGGGAAGGCCTAAACTATATGAGCCATTTTCATAAATATATAAGCTTTCAAAAGCTCTTTTCAGGGAGGGGGGGATTTTATTTACAAATTTAAATACATTCAAAAAGATACCTTTGGGAAAAAAAAAGTAAAAAGTTCATTTTTAGTTTCTCTTAATGAAATACTTACTACTCAGAATGTAACACATTCTACCACCATGTAAATATTTTGATTCTTTAAATATATTACTCATCTTGATAAATTCATAATTAAATAATAATATTTCTTTCTACTCTTTAAGCAAGATTTTTGTGATTTTTTAAAATTCAAAATTTAAGTTTAAAAGTACAATTTTAAATCAAAATATCCTTCATTAAATCATTAAAGTTAATAATTAGAAAAACTTATTTAAATTTAACTAAAAAAAAAAAAAAAGTCATTCACTTGGTTAATCTGAACTGTTTTAAGCATATAAAAATATTGTTATATAGTAAAACAAAATAAACAATATAAACAGAAATCTAATTTAAAAATGTGAATTTACTTTTACTTTTGAAAATATTAAATAAATAAATGTCTAGTATTGTATGAGCATTCTCTTTACTAATAATAGCTACAATTTTACAAGTATCCTATCTATTTATTACCTATCTATCTATCCTATCTGTTTATTATCCTATCTATTTATGATTTCATTTTAAAATGTTATGTTAAGGAGTAGGGAAATACATAATTTTATTCGCCACTGGCGAGTGAATTCTCTGATAGATGAAGTAAATTTTTAGGTAATCTTCGAAAATTCCAAACTACAGAGATATGCCAAAAAGTTATTTTTTTTCTCTTCCAGTTAGCTTATCTTTCTCAACTTTCTAAATTACACGATACAAAGTTTTACTCTATATTAAACTTTTCTTTCTTATATATATTTCTTAATTTTATGTATTAAAAAAACGAAAATGCATTGTAGTAATAGAAATTTTCTATTTTTACAGTGACATAACTTTTTCCATAACATTTTTCAACTATATGTTGCATTTTGCTGGGTGGTGAGATTTTCTGAAAATTCTCCACTTATGGTTATGCTTGATTTTAATAACTTAAAAAAGCATTTCCCACTTTTAATAGTTACAATGTATTTTTGAACAAACATATTACAAGATATCTTGATAAATTATTTAAAATAGTTTTTTTTTTTTTTTTTTTTTTTTTTTTTTTTTAAAGTTAACTTAAATCATTTATTAATAGGAACATTTGAATTATGATTAAAATCAACAAATCCTGTCCCCCAAGTAAAATATTTATTATAACACTAAATATAATGAATGAATAAATATAAACTTTTTTCTTTACCCTGTCAAAAAAAAATCACTAACTTAATCGGAGCATTTCCTCAATTCAATTATGCAAAAATTCCTGTTTTAAAAAACAAATGATAAAATATTAAAAATTCTGTAAAAGAAGCTCATCCTGAAGGAGTTAAATGGAACAAAAAAGCATTTGTTTACATATATAATGTTAGGTTGGTAGGAAGGGATGAGTATTGATGTAGTGGAATATTGAATTAGGGACTGAAAGCTTTCTAGAAATCTAACTTGCAAGCATTTTATTTCTTGCAAATGTATTCAGTACTTTATTTCTTAACTTTTCAGAAATCATAATCATAATAATACCTCTCCCACTTTTAAAGCTTAAAATGTATTTTTGGACAAACATAATATCTTTTACAATAGTGATGCACAACCTTTTTGCCAGAAAATCTTTTGCCACAGGAATATTTGAAAGGCCGTGTCTGTTTTACTTAATAGCAAAGTTTCTGACATTCTTATAAGGAAAATTTTTTTAAATAAAAATAGTGGTATTATTGTGGCCGCGGGCCACAGGTTGTGCATCCCTATTTTACAAAATATCTTACATTGATTTAAAAAAAAAATTATTGCAAAATCAATTTAAATATATTTTTTAATTAGTTGATTTAAATTATGATTAAAATAAGCTAATCCTGCCACTTATTATAATGAATTAATAAAAAATATAAACTTTTTCCTTACTCCATCAAAAAATCACTTCATCATTGCTGAGTAAATCGATTGAATTCCTCACCCCCAAGCAAACACATTTTGGTTATTTAGTTTCACTTTCAGAAGCCTACAAACTTCAGCATCAAGACAAGAAAACCTTCAATTTGTTTTTGTAAGCAATTTTTATTACATTGCACAATACTTAATAAACAATAAATTACTTTCTGGCTTTCTCTCAATCAAAACTGCATTTTTCTGTATACTATTGCATAAATAAAAGTTGCATAATTTATTCTTATAAAATGCACAAGTCACGGAAACTCAATGCTCCTCAGTTATTCAAAGAACCGATTTAAAAATACTTGATGCTTTCATTTTTTCCCCATGATTATATTTTCAAAAGAGAAAATAATATGTAACGATTTATGAAAGCTCAATGCATATTGTTTTCAGATAACAATCTGCATTATATTAAATTATTATAAGCATTAAATAAATGATTTTAAAGTAATCTACAAATTAAAAACTGATAACTTAATCTACTAACAATGATCATTTGAATGTTTAAAATTCCCACATTGTATTTTATTTTATTTTATTCTTCTAAATTGCAAAATGTACTGTTATTAAACAACGCTAAAGTAAAAAATTTCTCATGCAACAGCAAGATTTTTCAGCTGTGAAATAATAAAAATGCATATACCTTACTTCCTTCCTATTTAACAAGTGCTTACTTGGCATATAATTAAAGACTTGCTTCTGGTGCTGGAAGTTCATTTCTTTCATCTTCGATCAAAAATAGAAAAAACTGAATTTTTATTGCCAAAGTATGTGACATGTTTATTAACACATACATGAGGCAATATTTATTCAGGCAAAAGTTTGTTTAGCAAGAAAATACTCAGAACAATACACTTCAATAATCAGTATGCAGACACTCTGGAAGAATCTTTTCACAATAACTTCATTTAGATTGTAAAATTTAAATCATTTTATACAACAAAATTGTCTTCGCAACGTGATTTATTTATAAACAATCCAAAGGCTACTAGCCAATCAAAAGAGCCTATCGTTAAAAATAATCGATACACGGTAACAACTTTGTTACGCCGCTATCTTCATTTGTTACGGTCACAAGTGTTACTTTTGTATCGCCGTTTTCATGCCCGTTGCAAATTTCAGATTTGTTACCGTCACCTGTTACAGCGTGAAACCGTTTCATTTGTATCCACTCCTAAAATTATTTTACAATTCTTTTTTTATTTAAACAATAAAAAACGGAAGTCTGCACGAAATAAATTCTTGAAAAAAAAAAAAAAAAAAAAAAAAATGTAAAAAAGCGAAAATTTCCAAAAAATCGGAAAATTCGAAAAAAGCTGAAATTGAAAAATGACAAAAAAGCTGAAAACCGCGGATCCGCAGAAGAATCTCATCCCTGTTTAAGTGCTTATCTGATTCTGGTGGTATACTTATGTATGCTCCAAATGAAGTGTGCAGAACCGTCATCGCATGTGCCGTGCTGCATAATATTTGACTAGCGTCTCATTTCTAGATGGTTCCCTACGGCAGAACGAAAACTGGGTTATTCCACTTTTTAGGTAGGGGTGATACGCTGTAGTGTAGCAGAGCCTTTGAGATTTGTTTTTATATTTTGTTCTGAGCTAAAGAATATTGTCTGACCGTGGTGTTGAGGTACGGCGTTTGTCTAGCACGCGGGAATTTTTCGTTCGAATCCAAGCAAGCGAATGCTTGTGATTAGCTTTTCACTTTTTTATGTTTGTTTATTTTTTAAGTACGATTCAAAATATAAATTACAAAGTTTCTATTAAAAAATTAATTAACGCAGCATTTTAAAGTTTTAAAAATTATTGAGAACGATTTATAAGAACGATTCAGAAATACTTTATTTTATTTATAAAAGAATGTTTGGATGAAAAAATACATAGTTTCTATTTTTATAAATTTAATTACGTTTAAAAAATAAATTTAATTTAAAAAGTGATTTTTAATCACTGAGCACGGAAGAATTGTGTAGCTTTAGCATATTATTCGAAGTTTTGGAAAAATAGTGAATCTCTCTTTTGACAGAAATAATAACCATGTTGTTTTTACTTAGACTTTAAATTATATAAATGCCACACATTTTTTTTTAATAATAATAATTCTTGAAAAAAAAAAAAAAAAAAAAACCTAAATGTTATGCTGTAATTTAAAAATATAAGAAATAAATGAACAGTTAAAAAATTAACTATATGTATTTTTATTGTAATAATTATATGGTATTAATTTGAATTTTATACAATATTTTAATTATGTTCTTATGTAATTTCTCAACTTTTATTAAAAATTCTGTAAAATTAAAACTTTTTTTTTTTAATGGAATTAAAACTCTATCTTCCAGTTACTTAAGAGGCTATTTCTCTGAACAGAAAAATCAAAATTGCTAATTAGATAAAGGTGGAATAGATGATAAATGGAGATATATGCTGAATACCTTCTGGATTTTTTATTTTTAAATTTCGGTATACCCCCTGTTTGTTTAGTTTTTTTTCCAAATAATCTATTTACTGCATTTAATGCAGATAATTGGCTCCGAAAAGAGCTGTTTTTTATTTCTCATCTGAAGATTTTGATTACTCATAATGCGATATGAACATAATCAAAATTCGAATTCCATTGCAAAAGTAATCAATTCTGTCAATAGATGGCTCCACTACACAGCTGCGTATCACCCCTACTTAAAAAGTTAAATAATCCAGTTTTCGTCCAAAATCTAATTTTGCTTTGAGGACCTTTAAAAATTTTGCAGAATTATGGAATTGTAACTAAAATAAGTTTTTTATCACTCACACATCCTCTCTGCACATATGAAACTAACATGATGTTTAATATTGCATCAGTTATACAATCAAACTTCATCATCATGCATTTTTCACTAGCCCTTCAATGACAAACTTCCTCTCTATGAGGAAGGATCATTCCATTTTTTAGCAGGTGGGGAAAGGTAGGAGGGAGTGATCGGTACAGAAAGGTAGAGCACTTAATTGAAATAGTGGCTTCATCTATCAACTTGAAATTAAAATACATTAGCGGAACACTGAAGATGTCATTTATGTTTAATTAATTATTTGGTTATTAAAATAAAATAATTTTTTTAAATTGAAATCAGATTTTAAAAATTGAAATCTCACTAATTTTATCTAGTTTAAGTGCAGTGCTCCTTCTCCTTATTAAAATTAAAGAAATAAAATTAAAGCACGATTACTTTTTTTTTTTTTTTTTTTTTGCGAAAAATAAAAATAACATATCGTAAAAGCATTCGCAGATTATTAAAATTTTTTCTTATTCGGTTTCACAATTCTTTAACTTTAAACAATCTTAAAATTGGTGAAAAATAAAAGTAAGTAACATATCTAAAGCCATATTACTGAAATTTTTTTGTATTAGATTTCATAATTCTTTATATCTTAAAATTGTGTCATTTGTAACTCCCCTCCCCTCTCAAAAAAATAGATAAATTAATAATCGTTTAACTTTATTTACAAGCTTTCAAATTGTTTTGATTTTTTTTTTTTTTTTGTAAGCAGATACATTCTAAGTAATAATCATGAAATACTAATTTATGGAAAAATTCAAAAGAAAAATTAAACCAAAGGTGACGAGTCCTGGTCAATATTATCCGTATTCATGCAATCTTTAGCCAAAGTCCGTTCCAAATCGTCAACATCTTTTTCTGAGGTCAATATTTTATTCCTATAATCATTAGCCAAATTCTGTTCCGAGTCGTCATCAAAATTAGTCGAAGTTGGCCTTGAAAAAGGTCTTTTGGTTGTAACATCATTAGACATAGCGCAGGCTTAATCAAATTATCAAATGGAGCCAAATCAAAACAAATCGTACTACATTCATTCTCTTCGTACCGTGTGCAGAGGCCACTATCACTCCCTCCTACCTTTCCCCACCTGCTAAAAAATGGAATGATCATTCCTTATAGAGAGGGAGTTTGTCATTGAAGGACTAGTGCATTTTTCTTCATATAAAATGAAGTTATTACCAGGGCCTGTTTACCGAATAGGCCCGTGAAGCCCGTGCTTACCCATTGATTTTTAAAAGGGCCCCAAAATTTACTTTTCAAACTTAACTTTTAGATGAAAGAAAATTCATGATAAAAAAAATATTGGATTTTTTTGCATAAGGATTTTGTTTTTCTTATTATGTTGTAATTTGAAAATCATAAAAAGATATTTTGAAGTTGAAATATTCTTAATTATAGTTTCATATTTGTTTCTTACAAAATTAATTTGTTATATTTAATTATATATCTAATAAAATACTTTTTCATATGTATAATAAACATATAATCGTTTGAGTTTAATATTAAAAATGTTATTTATCGAAATTTTGATAGCAAAATTTCATATCATCTAAGCATGTGAAAAATAGATTATTAAATAAATAAGTTTAAAAAAATAGTTGATTAATAGGGGGCCCCCAATTGGACGCCGGGCTTCCCCTACTTCTAATTCATAAGCAGGCCCTGGTTATTACAACAGTTGAATAAGAAAGTTTATTTGTTCCTACAATGTGTCTTTCTGCGTCTGGGAGAATAATAATAAAAAAAAAAAATCCCCCCCCCCCCTCGCTTTTATTGTTCACTTCTAGCTACGGCCCTGATTGTTTCTATTTTTTTGTTGTGTTTAAATCATTACTGCCAGTATGTATAAATACCCAAATTCGAAGTACTTAACAATGAAGAACATAGAAAATCATGGTTGCAATAATATTTTCACACTAATCTTTGATTTAAATAGTAGCACACACAGCTAGGTCATTATATAGATACAAAATCTGATTGAGATATATTAAATAAGAGCCCTTTGTTATAATGTAAACAAAAAAAACTAAATCAAGAATAAGTGCAAATTTTTATCTCGAAACAAACATAGATTCAGAAGATAAGGGTTTTAAGTTTACATTTATTTGTTTTGCATGTGGTGATAGACAATTCCAGCTCCCCGCTCATTTTTTAATTTGATTAAAAGCTTCAAGAGGAAATTAATATTCAATTCATAAATAATAATTTCCACGTAACTAACATAATAACTAGTTATGATTGAAATCTAATTCATTCAGACACATCAATAGGTTACATAAGATTATATGTTATACCTTTATGCAATCTGCCTCAAATCTTTTTACTTATTTATTTATTTTGTAAACTTTTATTAAGCAACAGACCAAACTTTCTAATGGCAGTGAGTCTTAAAAGTAAATACAGCAAGTTTTTTGTAAATACTGTATATATACATACAGATATATATATAAAAATGCTGAGAAAAACTATCAAAAACATTTTATTCAAACTTTATTGAATTCATAATATTATCTATCAACATTTTATTATAGCACAGTAGCACAGAGAATCATCGCATTAAGTTCATGGCTGAAATTCCACAAGTAGTTAAAACTTGATTTGAATATTAAAATGAAATTGGTCTGCCAAGTTGCATCATGGAAAACACCTAAAAACCTGATTTTAGCGGTTCACAAATTTTCCACCAAGATATGACTTGTCAGACAGATTGTGTTTTAATATGTGAATCAAGTTTTAATTAATTCTAGAATTTCAGCTGTGAGTTCAATGAAATGATTGCTTGTGTTGCTACCTCTTAATCTGTTAACAATTATCTTAATATTTGTGAAATGCGTAAAATACAAATAAATGAATAAAATACAAATTAGGACTCACTCAACTATAATTATGCACATGACATTTGCATTTGATGTGGTAAGCTGCTTTTAATGCAGTAGTGCAAATTTTGAATATGAAAAATATTTATTTTTTTGATTCTTTTTAATATTAAATTTTCTTTGCTTTTCTACTCTTTTGTTTACAGGTGCTGTTGCCAATTTTGGAATTTTTGTCAAATTTTTAGGAGCAACATTAGCTGCATTTATAAGCTGTTGTACATGTTTTATTTGTGATGATTCTTCAATACTAAGAACTCTGTTTTGCAACTGCTGGATGGAATGTAATAGTGTGTTTTTTAGAGTTAGTTGATCTGAAATAGTAGCAGATTGTTTTTGTAAAGCTGATACAATTATATCTTTTTCAAACATCTGACGTTCTTTTTGCTCATCTGTATCTATGATTAAACTCTCACTGTCCATCTCATGTTCATTAGATTCCAAAATGGGTGAATTTAAGGATAATTTTTTGATAACGTAATGAATATGTTTACAGATAACAAACTGAGTAGCATAAACTACACATGTGCAAGAAAAGGAATGAATGCAAATATTGCATTCATCACATTTTATCCTGCAATTGCACACTTCTTTTGACTTTTGAACATCATAAGTAAACACACTTGAATTTTCTATCTTTGAAACTATATATTTGTCATTACATTCAATGACATCATACTCTTCTTCCATCTCTAAACTAAGTTTATGCTTTTTTCTAATGAGGGCAACTCGAGAGGTAAGTTTACCTCTTTCCATGTTTATTACTCTTGAAAGAAGTTTTTTTGCTACCGCATTATTGACAATGTAAATAGCCTTGTCGAGTCTTTTCATCACTGTTCCACCAGCCTCTTCAAATTTTAATTGGCGATGCCATCTTTCAAGCTTCATGTTTGTATTGATTCCAAGTCCTAATCTGTAACAATAAGCCCATTTCTCTGCTCTTTCTTCATAAGTATTTCGAAAATAATTAACAAAGAGTTCCTCATCCTTTTCATACTTATTTATGAAACTAGCCATTTTTGTTTTGAAAGTAATTAAGTCGACTTCAGTTAAAATGCTTTTTAAGTCAGCCTTTATTTCTTCTCGTTTGGTCACATCTTTCACTTTTGTTTGTACATTTTTATTCCAATTTTTAATAATGTGCCAGGTGCATAATAAGTGCCTAGCGTCATCTCTAAATGTTTCTTGCCAAGTATTGTAAAATGAGTTGGTATCATCACTCATGAAAACTTTTGTTTTAAAGTTTGGTAAGCGTTTCTTAATTTCTGCAAAAAATGGTTGTAACGCTTCTGCAGACATTCTCAACGAAAATAAAGTTGCAACAGGTAATCCTTCATGTAGATCATCATTAACTAAAATTGTAGTTAATTGGAATCCGTATTGGTTTGTTCCATGCGTGGAATCAATCATTATGCAACTACCATATAAATCAAGAAGTTTTTCTTGTGCTTCATTCATAATTCCAAGCAAAAAATCATCATTTTCAATACTAGGATAGTCTGGCATCAATTCTCCAAGTGGCTTATAAAGCAATACAGGATTTGTGTTCTCTTCATTTTGCATTTTTCTAACGAGAATATCAACAGATGTGCTGTCATCGGGATGCAAAAGTACTCCTCTTTCTATCTGAAAGTCTCTTGCAATGTTATGCAGATCCTTTCGTGTAGTATAGCCTAATCTTTTAGTAGGTGAGAATTGTTGCCTTGTTTCGTCCAATATTCTTGGCATAGGTACACCTAAATTTAGGGATGATGCAAGGGCTGTCCTTTCATCCTTTGACAATTTTAATTTGCCAACTTCAAGGTTATGGCCAACATGCACCGATTGATAGCTAACTTTCATCTCACTCACATCGTCTACTGTTTGTGTGTAAACTTTAATAACTGCAGGACAACTACAGCCGGATTTTATGGATCCCAATTCTTTTGTAAATCTATCCTTATCTTTCACAGTGTTTGAATGTCCACTTCGATGACATTTATAATGAGTCACTTTTTCACCCGAACTAAGTTCATAACGTTTTACTAATACAAAGGATGACTGATTATCCTTCTCAATTCTTTGTTTCCATTCTAGGAAATCCCCTTCCGTATAAAATGTCTCATTTATAAAATTCAAACGCACACTGTGCTCATTTTC
This sequence comes from Maratus speculifer, assembly GCA_964019185.1. NCBI lineage: Eukaryota > Metazoa > Arthropoda > Arachnida > Araneae > Salticidae > Maratus > Maratus speculifer. The sequence continues at coordinate 173,292,967 of OZ025301.1, forward strand.
TATGTGTTTATGTAATTCAGAGATAAACGAAAAAGAAGCGCTACACATACCACATTTTTGGTGTTTTCTGGTATCATCAAGTTTATCATATGGATGGAATTTCCTGCAATGCTTGTTCAGATTTTTCTTTTCTGAAAACGATCTATTGCATTTAATGCAGATAATTGGCTCTGAAAAGAGCCGTTTTTTATTTTTGATCTCAAGATTTGGATTACTCATAATGCGATATAAACAACAACAAAAATCTAATGTGAATGCGAAATTAACCAATTCTGTCAATCGATGGCTCCACTACACTGTTGTGCATCACCCCCACCTAAAAAGTGGAATAACTCAGTTTTCGTTTTTCTGTAGGGAACCATCTAGAAATGAGACGCTAGTTAATATTTGTATGACTTATAATATTTCTGCAGATGCATACAATGATGATTCTGACCACAGCGATACAGAAGATTTGCCATCAGGATCAGATAATCCTTCTTTAGACACTCCAGCAAATTTAAGAGGAAAAGCTTGTAGATTTTGTGAAGAAATTAGTCTACACTTATAAATTTTTTTGTTTTTTTTACTAAATTTCTATTAATAAATTTATTATATTTTCATTATATTTGAATGTTTAATGTCTCATATTTTACAAGTATTAGATAGTTACTCCCTATATATGAAATCATAATGATGCGATTTCTTCAAACGACTGATTGTATATCATACAGCCTTTTCTCCTAAAATATTGAACACTTGACAGTGAAATTAATACTAATTATTCATAAAAATCTGCGGATTTCAATTATGATTATAGAATTTTATTTGTTTTTCAAGATAATTTTTTTCTTCTAAATTTAATAATATTCACTACTGATGGCAACAAAATGATTTTATTTTTGTGGCAAAAAAGGAGATAACTATAGGGATTGGGAATTTCTTTTTTCCCCCTAATTTTAAATAGAAATTTATTTTTAATTTGAGGACAATATTCTAATTATGTCATATTTTTCAAAAAGAAATAAAATATTATTTACACATTCGATCTTCAGAAATAATTTTATTTTAGAAAAGAAAAAAAATGTCTCATTTTAATTATTGTCATAAATTCCATTGACTTAAAAATAATCATTCCACCGCAGTTTTTTTTTTTCAGTACTTTTTTCTTTTTTAAATTTACATATACATATAAAGCCAAAATAATATGTAGAGAAAAAATACTATTTTCTAAGTATTTATTTAAATCATATATTGAAAGTATTTTGAGTAAATCGTTTCAGATGACGTAATCTATGTAAATGTGAAAAGGGAAAAGGCAGTATTACTTATTGATATCATTTTGTCAATTTTTGAACAGCTTAATGACAGGAATTTATGTACACTTATTTTGATAAATGAAACAAACTTATGAAATAATAAATGTTTAATTAAATGCAAGGAGGATAAAATCCCCCCTTCCCTTTTTTTTATAGAGAAAATAACATTAAAACATACAGATAAAAATATCATAATTCAGATAGTGTTTTTTTGTTATTAGCAGGATGAGATTAAACAATCAGAAGCCTGGATTTTTGCACTTGAAGTAATTAGCAAAAAATCTGCAATAACGGTGACTTCTGATTAGTTAATTTGATTTTGCAAAGCACGAAAATTATATCTGGATCCTGACCATTAGTGGCAATAAAAATTTTAATGGGCTCTGTTAGGAATCTATTTAACCTTTATTAGGTTCAAGATTAAAGGTCAAATGTTGGTGGTATTCTATCATCAGGATTTCCATCGGAATGTATGGATGTGATTTTTATTTTTTATGATTATAAAATATAAATAAAGATGCCGAAATCTTGTGCAGCGTACAGATGCACAAACAAATCAAGTGATAAATTCTGCAAAGAAAATATTTCTTTTTATCGCTTTCCATTAACAAATAAATACATTTTAGCACAGATGTCATATGTGCAACACTTTGGCATGAATTTAACTAAATGGCAATTTTATGCCAAACATAGTAGCCCGGCTGTTGTTGATTTATTAATAAACTGTTTTACATTTATTTTCTTTTTTAAAATGAAATAATTTGTTTTGCTCCATAGTTATTAATTTTTATTTATTTATTATTTCCTTTTTAGAATAATAATAATAAAATACATACATATATATGACGCTAGTATTTGAAAACAAGGTTTTTGCCAAATTGGTGTTGGTCAAAAATAACGGCAATGATAGTGCAAAAATAAATAAATAAAGTGTATTACATCTTTGCCGATATTTTAAAATGGTGGTTAATGAAGTTAAAATGTGAAAACTTGACTCCATGTAAACATTCTGTGATTTGTTCTCGACATTTTGAAGAAGAATGTTTTACTAATGTTAACTAAACTTTATTTCCTATATGACTGATATATGCGAAGAAAAAAAAGAGAATATAGTACATCATACTTTGATGAATGCAAATCATAATAACAAAAACAAAATGTATATTTTACTGCAATTATGGTTAATATTTAAAATAAAAGAATTAATATCAAAAAAAGTTCTCAAAAAGGTATTTGGACACTATCCAATAAATTAAAAAAATATTATGAAAGAGATAGTTAATATCGTGTTGGGCCACCATTATGCTTTATGACTTCTTGTAGTCTATTTGGCATAGATTTCACTAATTTTGCGCAAAAGGATGTTTCAAGTTTGGCCCATTCTTCGACAAGATACTTTCTTAAATCTTGCTTGTTAGAAATAGGGTGCTCATAAATTTTTGCTGAATGTAATCCCAAATATGCTCAATGGGATTAAGGTCCGGACTCGGGGCAGGGGTCTGAATCACACCAGGACAATGATAGCGCGATCACCCCTCCTCCAAACCAGTGTTGAATTCAGACTTTTTTCCGGAATGGATTTCTGCGATTCCGTTGGAGACATTCTATTGTTCCGGTAAAAATGCGAATTTCATTGAAATGTCGCTAAAAAGTGCAAATTTTGTCAAAGTGTCGCAGAAAAAGAGCGAATTTCGACAGAAGATCGTGGAAAAAACACGAATTTTGTCAAAGGTCGCTCAAAAAAAAAAAGAATTTCGACAAAGGATCGCTAAAAAACTCAAATTTTGGCACAAGATCGCTGAAAGCGCGAGTTTTGTCAAAGTGTCGCAGAAAAAGCTCGAATTTCGTCAAAAGGTCGAGGAAAAAGCACGAATTTTGTCAAATGTTTGCAAAAAAAGTTAATTTTGTCAAAGTATAGCAGAAAAAGAGCGAATTTCGTCAAAATGCACTAATTTTTGTCAAAGGGTTGGAAAAAGGGAAGGCAAAGTATCGCGGAAAAAGTGCTAATTTCAACACAGGATCGCTGAAAAACAGCAAACTTCGACATAGGACTGCTGAAAAAGCGGTAATTTTCTCAAAGTCTCGTGAAAAAGCGCGATATTATGGAAAAAAGCGCGAATTTCATCATAGAGTTTCGAAAAAAATGTGAATTTCGACAGAGGTTCGCGTAAATAACGCAAACTTCGACATAGAATTGCTGAAAAAGCACTAATTTTGTCAAAGTATCATGAAAAAAGCGAATTTCGTCAAATGATCACTGAAGAAGCGTGAATTTCATCATGTGGGGTTTTTAATTGCAGCTCGGTAAACGGCCGTAAAGTTGCTTTTTCCCTCGAAACATTCCTCCTTTGGTTCTTCATTGCAGCCGAACGTAAAGTTTGGAACATGACGTCATGTGACATTGCGGCGCGCGCCTTATGAGGAGTCCAATGAGAACTCCTGGAATGTTTGTTCTCAACCAATGAGAATTTCTCTTATATGCTGTACGTATTTTTCGGATGTGAGTTTTTTTTCTCTCATCGGCGAAGCGCCGATCGGCGGTAAAAACGAAATGATAGCGCGTCCGAAGATCCACGGCCGCTACATATGGTAGCAGAGCGTGGTTGCGCGTTTTTTGTTTTATTTGTGTGAACTTTTTTCGTAAAGAAAAATGAATTCAGCGGAAGAAAGTAGCGTTTTTCGTATACAAAAACTAGACAGAGAAAACTACCGGCAATGGAAATTCAACATAAAGATGCTTTTAATGCATCAAGGATTATATGGACTTATCGAAGGAACCGAAAAGAAACCAGAAACAGGTGATACGAAAATCGCCGAATGGATTAAAAAAGATGCCCTTGCTTTATCAACAATATGTTAAAGCATCGAAGATGAGTTCAAAAACTTAGTAATAGATTGTGAATCGGCAGAAGCTGCATGGAACGTTCTAAAACAAAATTTCGAGCCCACCACCCACGCTCGAATTGCATCATTGCGAGCTTATTTTATGAACGTAAAATTAAAGAAAAATGAGTCGATGTCAATATTTCTGAGCCGTCTTCTAAGATCTGCAAAAGATTTAGAACTAGCGGGAAAAACTGTTCCGGATGATGAAATCACGTACCAGATGTTGTACCAACTGCCATCCCATTATGATAACGTAGTTATTCAGCTTTACCCATTAGATGATGAGAGTTTTACATCAGAAAATGTGCATAAAGCACTTATTGCTGAGTATGATCGTCTTAGTCATCGTACAGAGACTGTTTTCGGATCGAATGACAATAGTTCTACGGCGTTAGCTTCCGAAACCGAAAGAAAGAATAAAACGAAATTCGGTAACAAAACCGAGAATAAATGTTCCAAGGATCGAAATTGCTTCAAATGTGGCTTACCTGGACATGTTATGAAATATTGCAAGAAGAATACAAAGAATTTTCCACCGAAAGTACTTCCGGCCAAATCCGAAACTAATCCTAGAAAGAGTGATGTGTTCTTAGCGGCGACATCATCAGCGGTGTTTACGAACTTGAAACCAAAAGTGACTGAATTCGTGATTGATTCTGCGGCTACAGAACATTTTTGTAACAATATGAACTTATTTAGTACTTTTAGTGAACTAAAGAACTCTGAATCTGCGAACATTGCGGAACGATCGACACCTATATGTGGATATGGTCAGGTAAAATTATTAGTTCATCAAGATGGAGGTAAGGTCCCTTTGATATTAAATAAAGTGCTGTATGCTCCAAAAATGTCGCGAAATTTAATTTCTGCACGTTTAATTGACAATGCTGGTTATAGCATCATTATCAGAAATGGTAAATTGGTCATTAGAAGGCCAAATGGTTCTTTTTTCATTGTGTCATTTTTGAGTAATAATTTTTATGTAATTAATGCAAATGTAATTGAAAATATTGTTGTACCTGAAGCTTATGTTGCAAATGATAATATTATGTCTTGGCATGTTAAATTTGGTCATCAAAATGTAAAAGATTTGTGTACTTTAATGAAATCTGATGTTGTATATGGTTTAGAAAATGTGAAGGGAAAAATTGAAAGTTGTGATACTTGTAATATGTGTAAATCTCATAGGGAATCTTTTAAGCCCATAAATAGAATATCTACTAAGGGAATTCTAGAATTGTTGCATTTAGATATTTGGGGACCAGCTCCTGTAGAATCCATAGGGGAATCAAAATATTTCATGAGTGTAATTGATGATTTCTCGAGATATTCTACTGTTTATTTTCTAAAACATAAAAATGAGGCATTTGAGTATTTCAAACAATATTATACAGAAATGGAGAGACAGACAGGGAAAAAGATAAAGAGAATAAGGACTGACAACGGCATGGAATTTTGTGCTAATTATTTTGAGCAAAATATGAAAAAACAAGGTATTAGAGTAGAAAGAACGAACCCGTACTCACCAGAAATGAACGGAATTGCTGAGAGATTTAATAGAACAATCATAGAAGGGGTGAGAACTTTGCTTTATCAGGGAAATTTGCCAAAAACATTATGGGCAGAGTTAGTAAACACACAGAACTATCTAAAGAATCGTTTTCCACATACAGTTGGCAAAAAAAGTATTTGTACACTTCATTTTTTTTAATTATAATGAAATTAAACTAAAGATTTAAGCAAAAAATACTGTAATACATTAATTTAATGCATTATAATATTATAGAAGCAAAAACAAAATTAAACGAATCGAATTTTTACATTATAATAAACAAATATACAAAAATATAATGCAAAAAAAGTATTTGTACACTATATTAATGTAATATAATTCATGAAAATTTAGTAAAATGATACAAATTAATATTTTGTGCGAATTCATTTAGCGTTTATGATTACTTCTAGATGGTGTGACATAGATTCCACCAACTTTTTTGTAGCGGTCTGGTTAATAATATTCCATGACACAATAAGAGCTTCTTTAAAACTGTTTTTTACTGATACATATTTTTTTTTCGGATTTTTGCATCCAATAGCATCTGCAAATTTTCTATTGGATTCAAGTCTAGAGATTTTAGAAGAGTTACCAGTCGTCTTGGAGTATTGTCGTAAGCATATGCTGGTGATCACAGCAGTATGCTTTGGTCGTTATCCTGTAGAAAGTGAAAAGCTTCCTCTATGCATAATTTCTTGGCACAGTTTAATAAATTATGGCGCGACACATCAATGTATGTTAAACCTGTCTTTCCATTGTCAATAAATTTTAAATGTCCTGCTCCATTAGAAGCTATGCATCCCAAAAGTATAATATTCCCCCCAACATGCTTGATAGTTTGAAGTATACGTTTTGGATCTAGAACAGTTTTATTTTTACGCCAATTTTTTCGAATGCTTGATGGTACGAAAATTCCGAATTTTCCCTCATCGGAAAAAATTACTGTTTTCCAAAAATCCAATGATTTACTTCTGTATGCGAAAGCGAATACTATGCGTTTTCGCCTATTTGTTTCGCTGATGAATGGATTTTTCCTTGAGGTTCTTCCTTTTAAATCTGCATTGAGAAGAATATTTTTTATTGTTTGAGGTATTACTCTGATGCGAGAAGATGTCGCAATTTCTCCAGCAAATTTTTGAACCGAACGAATAGGATTTTTTAAAGCTTTTTTAACAACACTCCTTTTTTCCCTCATTGTGAGTTTGCTAAAAAGTCCTGGTTTTCATTGAATTTCGATGCTTTTAATTTATTCATAGTTTCTCACTATACATCCAATAGTTGTAAATGGTAATTTAATAGCTTTTACAAATTCTTGTTGCGAATTTAAATTTTTATTATACTCAATCATAGGATTTCATATATCTAGAGGTGCCTCTCTAGTATTAGGTTCTATACTCAATTATTTCAAGAGCAAATTAGATTAAATGTCAGACAAATATAATATGAACTCAAAAATTGTTAACAGCTTCTGTAAAAGTAGTCCTTTGAACCATAAACACTATAAAACACAGTACATATCAGGATGGAGAAATGTACAAATACTTTTTTTGCAAGAAATTTTTAAACTTTTCCTATTAGAAAATTATTTTACATCTTTATCGAAATTTTCTGTTGTGTAATTTAAAACGCACGGTAAACAGACTGTATTAAATCTATTTTTGACAAAATATCTGTTTTTATTTAGTTAAAAATTAAAAATTTTAGAGTGTACAAATACTTTTTTTGCCAACTGTAGAAGTCTAGGGGGAAAAGTACCTTTAAATGTATGGACAGACAAAAAAGTTTCAGTTAGACATCTAAAAGTAATAGGCAGTGTTGCATATTATCATACTCCCAAACAAAACAGGCACAAACTAGATGAAAGTGCACAGAAGGGAATTTTAATTGGGTATGCAATAAAAACCAAGGGCTATCGAATTTGGAAAGTGGGTACAAGAGAAGTAATTGAGACCAAACATGTAAGATTTGATGATTCTAACATTCTGTCAAAATTTAATAAATCAACAAATGAGAATAGTTCTGATTTCACAATACCATTGAATTCATCAGATGAAAATGAAAGTTCCGTAGAGGATCCTTTCAAAATCACTCCTCCTGACAATGATGTAACATCTGACGAAAACCAAACTCGTTGGGAAAGAGTTGTAAAAGTAAGAAAAAGTGGGAAAACAAAAGGGAAAAAGGATGTATATTATTATCCCGAGAGTAATGTTAGATTGCGAAGCCTAAATGATGTAAAGGAATATTGTAGATCAAAACAGATAAATTTCAAACCTGAAGACTTTAATTTTACTGAAAGGGAAACTGAACAAAGTTCAGATGAGGACAGTGATGCTGAAGCACACTGTGTTGAGGTGAAAATACCTTCATCATTCTTAGAATCTCAGACATTAGCAGAAAGTAAAAATTGGCATGAAGCCATGACTGAGGAAATTGACACATCAAAAAGCAGGGAAGTTTACGATATAGTTCCTAGGCCTGAAAAGCATAAAGTATTGGGAAGTAAGTGGTTATACAATTTAAAAAGAGATTCTGATGGGAAAATTCAGAGATTTAAAGCACGGTTAGTTACTCAGGGTTACAGACAAATTGAAGGCATTAACTATGTAGACACATTTTCACCGTTTGTTAACTTTACATTGGTTAGATATTTTATGATTTTATTAGTTGTACTATTGGGCTGGAAACACAATCATCTAGATGTAAAATGTGCTTATTTGTATAGTAAAATAAATGGAAAAATCTATGTCGTACAACCACAAGGTTTTACTGAATGTGACAACAGAGCTTATGTATGGAAATTGAAAAAGGCCTTGTATGGTCTACATCAATCAGGTAGGGAATGGTACCTAGAATTGCACAAAAATTTTATTGAAATGGGTTTTGAGAAAATGAAAAATTGTAATTGTGTTTATCATTTAAATTGGAATGTTATTGTGCTTGTTTATGTTGATGATTTTGCAGTGTTTGCCAAGGATAGTTATTATATGAATTATGTGTTTAAAATGTTAAATGAAAAGTTTGATATTAAAAATCTAGGTCCTATTTCAAAATTTCTTGGTGTAGAATTTGAAATGAAAAATGGATGTTTGTTAATGCATCAAATGAGTTACATTAAGAAAATGTGTGATACTTTTAAGAACATTCCTAAAACAAAATGTAAATTACCAATGAGTACTGGTATTATTGTTGAAAAAGTGCATTATCCAAGTTGTATTATAAATGATGTTCCTTATAGATCCTTAATAGAAAGTTTATTATTTTTAGCATCCAGAACAAGACCAGATATTATGTTCTCTATTACAATGTTGTCCAAATACTGTAATGCACCTTCTGAAACTCACTGGAAATTACTTTGTCAAATATTTCAATATGTAGTAAATACATCGAATTATTGTATAAATTTGTCTAACGCAAATGACTGTTTCATTACTAGATATTGTGATGCGAGTTGGGCTGCTGATAGAGATGATAGAAAGTCTGTTAACGGTTTTGTAGTTATGATGGGAAATGTTCCGATTTCATGGTTGTCCTCTAAGCAACAATCTGTGGCATTGTCAACCATGGAATCGGAATTCATTGCTTTATCAGAATTGGTTAAGGAAATTTTGTGGCTCTCGTGTATTATGAATGAGTGTAAATTGAATTTAAACATTTTGAAACCTGTAATATATTGTGACAGCCAAAGTGCTATTTATTTTTCAAGAAATAATGTAGAAAATAAGCGTACAAAGCATATCTACACAAGATTTTTTTGTTAAGGACTATTTAATGAAGGATTTGTTTGTTTTGAACCATGTATCTGGAAAACAAAATGTTGCTGACATATTAACTAAGGTAGTGTCTTTTGATAAGCTTGAATATTATTGTAGTATTTTATTTTCTTGTGTATAATTTTATGTGTCATATGCTTAAATATTTTTTTGAGGATGATTCGAGGGAAAGGGGGAGAATTGTGAGGTTTTTAATCGTGGCTCGGTAAACGGCTGTAAAGTTGCTTTTTCCCTCGAAACATTCCTCCTTTGGTTCTTCATTGCAGGCGAACGTAAAGTTCGGAACATGACGTCGTGTGACGTTGCGGCGCGCGCCTTATGAGGAGTCCAATGAGAACTCCTGGAATGTTTGTTCTCAACCAATGAGAATTTCTCTTATATGCTGTACGTATTTTTTTCTGTAAATAAAGTTTAGTTCTGGTTCTGTGATTCTCCCGTGTCGGATGTGAGTTTTCTTTCTCTCATTGGCGAAGCGCCGATCGCCGGTAAAAACGAAATGATAGTGCGTCCGAAGATCCACGGCCGCTACACATCACAGGGTCGCGGAAAAAACGCGAATTTTGACAGTGGATCGCAGAAAATGCGAACTTCAACATAGGATCGCTGAAAAGGCGCGATTTTTGTCAAAGTGTTGCGCAAAAAGTTTGAATTTCGTCAAAAGTTCAAGGAAGGAGAGCTACTTTTTTCAAAGGGTTTCAAAAAACTGCTAATTTTGTCAAAGTACCGCGAAAAAGTGCGAGTTTCGTTAAAGGGTCGCGGAAAAAACACAAATTTCGACATAGGATCACTGAAAAGGCACGATTTTTGTCAAAGTGTCGTGTAAAAAGCTCGAATTTCCTCAAAAGTTTACAGAAAGAGCGCTACTTTTTTCAAAAGGTTGCGAAAAGGGAAGGCAAAGGAACTCGGAAAAAGTGCGAATTTAGACATAGGATCGCTGGAAAAGTGCGAGTTTTGTCAAAGTGTCGCAAAAAAAAACTTCAATTTCGTCAAAAGGTCTCGGAAAAATTAGCTACTTTTCTCAAAGGGTTGCAAAAAATTGCTAATTTTGTCAAAGTATCACAGAAAAGAGCCAATTTCGTCAAAGGATCGGGGAAAAAACACGAATATTGACAGAGTATCGTGGGGAAAAAACGGGAAATTCGTCAAAAATGCCAAAAAATGCAAATTCCGTCAAAGAGTCACGAAAAGAGTGCGAATGTAGTCAAAAGATAGCGGAAAAAAAAACGTATTTCGTCAGAACATCGCGGAAAAGCATTTCATTTGAGCATTCATTTAATAATAACTGTACACGGAATGATTTCATGAACAGAAATTATGATTGTTTCTTAGTATCGCCCCTCCCCCAAAACGATCCTCTGGATCCGCCCCTGATGGTATGTGCCTTATGGAATTTTTTAAAGAGCACTGCATACTACAAATTTGTATGGACTGAAATTCTCCACAAAACATTCATTTATTAGGTTAAAAATTTGCCATGTATGAGGAATTCTGAAGAAAAATATTTATCAGAACTTTTTTTTTCAAGACTATAATCATTTTTATAGAATGCCGCAAACTGCTATATTTAAATATTTTTTTAATGAATTTCTATCTTTTCTATGTAAATATTTGAGCTATAGTTAATATTGTTAATCCATATTCTATATACAGTAAAACCTCTAAATAACGGACACCTCGGGAACGCAGAAATTGTCCGCTGTTAGGAGGTGTCCGCTATTGGGAAAACATCAAAGATTCAAAAACCGCTTAGAAATGTTTAATGTTTCATTAATTTATTTTTATATGTCCCAAAACCACTATTATATTATTAATCAGAAATTAAAATTATTTTTAAGCAAAAAAATTGAAATAAAATTGTGCACATTTTTATCCACTGTTTATTATATTATTGTTAGAAAAAATCTGTTACAAAAGTTTATTTCTGCTTGCGATTATACATGTACTAATTTGTTTTTTTGTGTGATGTTATTAGAAATTGTAGAGTTCCGGGGGAGAAGGGAGGAATTGCACTTTTTGATCTTTAAAAGCATAAAATCTCAAAATGTTCTTGGATGACATTTCAATAGTCTGGGAGATTATTTCTCCCGGGCAACCCCTGACTTTAGCACTGAACGTTGGGGGGGGGGGGGGAGATTTTCCCCAGATCTTTATTTACATTTAACTGCGATCACAAAATTTGTGACACGTTGTCCTGATAAATTCAGAGGCTTTTTTACTTTTTTTTTCATTTTTTCTGTTTAAAAAATACTTTTTCATCCTTTATCGCTGAATAAAGTGTCCGCTATTCGGAATGTCCGTTATTCAGAGGTTAAACATACAAAAATTTAACCTTTGGGAGTGGGAATTGTAAAACTGTCCGTTAAATAGAGGTGTCCGTTACGGAGGTTTTACTGTATTAGTATTAAAAATCCGAAAAATGATACACTGTAAAATCCTCTGAGAATTAATTGCATAGAAAATTAAAAAAATGTGATATAGACTATTTCCCTTCTTAGCAAGTGTAAATAAATTGCATATTATAAATGCATATCATTAATCTTGCATGATGAACTATCCTTACGATATTAGAAAAATCAGAAGTTTTCACAATATTAAAATTTATATACTCCCCTATTAAAAATAATTTTTTTATTACACATATTTATTTTATTTTCATTTCTATTAAAATCATTATTACTGTTCAAATACAAATCTGTGTAACTGAACAATACAGAACAAATAAAAAAAACAAAAGTAGCAAATTAAATAAATTTATTTGCAGAAAATTGATTTACATAAGAAAAATATAAAGTAATAAAATATGTAAATAAAAAATATTTAGATATTAACAAATTTTTCGTCAACATTTAATGCTAATGCTAACAATTCATGGGTCTTGTCCATTTTTTTTTACTATCGGTTATTATCACTAGTATTTACTACTAGTTATTATCAATGTTGCAGATTTTGTTTGATACTTTTTCTAAAGTATTAGCAATAATAGTTAAAGTCTTCTGTTGTTCTGATACTGTGTGGGCGATCTCTGCCACTCTTTTTGTCAAGTTTTCCACTTGCTGGCACATATTTTTTTGATTTTGTAGAGCTGATTCTTCGAAGTTTTCCAATTCTGAAACATTTCTCTTTCTTTTCCTTTCTCGGTGTTTTTGACCACGTAGTGTGGAACTGTCTGTAAAGAATTAAAAAGGACAGAAAATAAGAGATAAGAATTAATAGACATGTTAACAATGGAGAAATTTCACTTTTATATTAAAGAGCAGAAAAAAAAATCAAGAAAACTGATACTATTTTCATGTATCTTTAAAGCTTTAATAATTCACTAAATGAATTTTAAAACTGCAGTTTTTGTCTTGGCAGGAAAATGCTGCATTACAGACGAACATTTTTCAACTGGAAAATTAAAAATTGTCTGCTGATCCCACATGACAATAATGTATGATATATACATATATAATTGTACTTCTTTGTAAAAAATCATCAGATAAGCTTACATAATAAATCAGAATAAATATTTTTTTATTGAATTAAGGGGTTCTGCTGTATTAGCAATTCCGGTTCAGAAAATGTCAACTTGTAGAATCGAACTCGGGCCACCTGGCCAGTGTGCGAGTACTCTATGAACATGCCACAGATTACTTGGTGAATTAGCAAACTAGCTATTCAAATTTTAATGGACAAAAAGTAACCTGTCACAACTGCAAAATAAACTTTCTATGAAAACTAAATTGATTACACTTAAACAAGTCACACTTGGTTTTATGTTTGTTAATTAGAAAGTTGAATAAATCTGAAAATTTGGATTGATTTCCTGTTCATTATTCAATGTTATATTAAGAAGTTGTGCAATAGATTTTAGAAACTGATCCATATCGCAATCTTTTGTCCCAACTCGAGCTTATTTTTTTACTTGTGGTATGTTTTTAATAAAAGTTTTAAGAAATATTTTATATATTATACAAAATAATAATTACTCTCATGTAATTATTATGAACTTTTTTTATTGTGCGTTTGAGGAGGAGAGGTGAAAACAAAAAAATAAATAAATAAAACTTTCTATAGGACACATTATACTGTAACAGTCTTAAGTTTCTTAAGTATTGCTATAGTCTTCTCTTTTCAGCTTTGATACAAACATTTTTGGTTTACCGATAAAATTTTTACTCAGAAGTCAGAAAACATATATTAAATAAATAAAAAGTTTTTCTTATTTCTCAATATTTTATTTTATATCAAATACATTTTAACAGTATTGTAAAATAATTAAAATTACATTTAAATTAAAATGTACTGAAATAAGGAAATAACTCATTTTAAGAACAACAATCAAGAATCACGAATCAATCTTTAAATATTTCATTTCATTTTAATCATTATTATTATTTAATAAATAAAAATAAATATAGAACAGAAATATATAGCTTTTTGATTTTACACTTCATATTTTTGCACTGATGAAATCTGAATTCTTTCCTATAAAAACCAAAATCGAAAGAGAATCCTTTTGGGAAGTTGTCGTCCGATTGCCCTATCACAAATCCGGCTGAGATTGACATTTTCAAATTAAAATTTTATTCTAAAATTTGAAATCTAATGATTATGTAGTTTTTCAAATGTTGAATTTTAAAAAGTACTATATAATATTCTCACTGAAAAGACATATACTTAGCATATACACGGAAATATTGTAAATATTAAGGAATCTAGGAAAAAAAGTGACACAGAAAAAAAGTGACAAGGAAAAAAAGTTACCGGAAAAAAAGTGACAAAGAATTGATTTTGGGGATTCATTACTTAAGTATGAAAGGGGGATCGGGGAGGGGGGCTCATAGTTTAGGTAAATGGGTTTTTCATGCTGAATTAACTGTTTTGGTTCAATTTTTGGATATACGTTCATCCTGAAAAGACGCTTGCCTGATTAGTTTTGGGAAGATACGATTACCCCCCCCCCCCCATCCGTCTTCAATTGGATGAATGGGTTTTTATGCAGAATTGTCAAACGTGTGTCAAATTTGCATATAGGTTCTTTTTGATCAGGCTTATATATAGTATATAATGCCTGAAGAGATTTAGGAGTTCTAATGGTTAAGTATAGAGAGGGAACGGGAGATAACCTTTCTAAAATTAAATTAATAACTTTTTACGCATAATTATCCGATTTGCTTAGAATTTTGGACATAGGTTCATTATGATAAGACGTATCTCTGATTAGTTATGGGGTTCTGCTTATTATTAAGGGGGGCGAGCAATTATATCCCCCTTAAACTAGAAAAATAGGTTTTTATGCAGAATTATCCCATGTATTTCAAATTTTAAATATAGGTTCTTTCTGATAAGGTGGATCTCTGAATAGTTTTAAGGATTTAATATGTAAGTAAAGAAGGGTAATAGAATATAACCCACATTAAATTAAATTACTTTTTATGCAGAATTATCGGATTTGCTTCAAATTTTGGATTATAGAACCATTATGATAAGGCGTATCCCTGATTACACATGGGGTTATTTTGCCAATTAAAAATTGGGGCGGGTGATTATTCCCTCCCCCTTAAATTAGATAAATTGTCTTTTATGCTCACTTATCCGATATATTTCATATTTTGGATATATGTTCTTTCTCATAAAGTGAATCCCGGAATAATTTTAAGGGTTTAATGGCTAAGTAAACACTGGGGGAACGGATGATACCCCCCCCTTAAATTAATGAATGGCTTTTTACGCAGAATTGTCTGATTTGATTCAAATTTTGATTGGGCGTTCATTATAATAAGGCGAAGTCCTGATTAATTGTGGGTTATCCCCCGTTCATCGCTCTATACTTAGCCATTAAACCCTTAGAACTATTCAGGGATTCACTTTATCAGGAAGAACCTATATCCAAAATTTGAAATACGTTGAATAGTTGTGAAAGAAAAAAAAAAAAAAATTTATTTTATTTAATGAGTGGAGGATTAATCGCCTGCTTCCCCTATTTAATTATCAAAAGAACCCCATAATTAATCAGAGATTAGCCTTCTTATAATGAATATACATCCAAAATTTGAAGCAAATCGGATGATTCTGCGTAAAAAGCCATTTATTTAATTTAAGGGGGTTTATCCCCCGTTCCCCCTCTACACATAGCCATTAAACCCATAAAACTATTCATGAATTCACTTTATGAGAAAGATCCTATATCCAAAATTTGAAATACATCGGATAAGTGTGCATAATTTTTTTAATCTAATTTAAGGTGGGAATAGTAATCACCCGCCCTCCTTTTTAATTACCAATAGAACCCCATAACTAATCAGAAATACGTCTTATCATAATGAACCCATGTCCAAAATTCGAAGCAAATCAGATAATTCTGCATAAAAAGCCATTTATTTAATTTAAGAGGGGTTTCCTCCATCTCCTCTTTATACTTAGCCATTAAATCCCCTGTTCCACCTCTATACTTAACCCTTAAACTCCTAGAATCTCTTCAGGCATTTTATACTATACATAAGCCTTATCGAAAAGATCCTATATGCAAATTTGACACACGTTGGATAAGTCTGCGTAAAAACCCATTCATCTAATTGAGGACGGATGGGGGGGGGGGGTAATCGTCCCTTCCCAAAACTAATCAGGCAAGCGTCTTTTCAGGATGAACGTATATCCAAAAATTGAAGCAAAACAGTTAATTCAGCATGAAAAACCCATTTACCTAAACTATGAGCCCCCCCCCCCTCGATCCCCCTTTCATACTTAACCAATGAATCCCCAAAATCAATAACAAATCCTCAAAATCAATTCCTTGTCACTTTCTTTCCGGTAACTTTTTTCCGCATCACTTTTTTTCCGCTTTTGTGGTTTATGTCACTTTTTTTCCTGATAACTTTTTTTCCGTTTACCAACATTAAGATTTAAAAAAAGAAAGTTTAAATACAAAGAAGTCCTTGGTGTTTGTAGTTGTGTGCCTATTATCTCTCCGTTTTCTGTAAACAAATAAATAAATAACTTTTAAATAAGACATTACAACATCAATCATTTTACATATTGTCAAAGAAATATTAAATATATGGTATGACGAGTCCTTTCAAATTTTATGAAAATGAAATCATGACTTTAAAAAGATAATAAAAGATTCTGCATTCTATTAAATCCCATTTTAAATCACTAATTCAATGATATTCCATGACAGGTAATGATTCTAGGTTGCTATGGTGATGACATCCTATTTAAGGTGGAATCCTATTATTTCTGTATTACTGAATATTTCGCTATTCAAATAAATTTTTTTTAATTACGTAAATTATTAATAAATCATATACACAGAAATATAGTAAATATTGAAGTTTAAATACAAATACTTACTACTAGATTTGTGCACAGTCTATGATGTCGTTGGAGTTTGTATCTGTGTGGCTATTTTCTCTGTTTTCTGTAAACAAAAAAGTAACTTTTAAACAAGACATTGCAACATCAGTCATTTTATATATTCTCAATGAATTATTAAAGAAATGGTATGCCGAGTGATTTCAAATTTTATGAAAATGGAATCATAACTTAAAAAAGATATTAATAAAACATTCTGCATTTTATTAAATTCCATCCTATGTCATTAATTTAATGATATTCCAAGACAGGTAATGATTCTATGTTGCTATGGTGACAACATCCTATTTAAGATGGAATCCTGTTATTTCTGTGTTATTGAATATTTCTCTATTCAAATACATTTTTTAAATTACTTAAATTATTAATAAATTTATTAATAAATCATATACACAGAAATATGGTAAATATTGAGCTGTGTTATTTAATATTTCTGTATTCAAATACATTTTTTTAAATCACGTAAATTATTAATAAATTTATTAATAAATCATATATACAGAATTATGGTAAATATTGAGAAAGGTTTTTTTAAAAAAAAGAAGGTTTAAATACAAATACTTACTACTAGAATTTTGCACAGGCCATGATGTCGTTGGCGTTTGTATCTGTGTGGCTATTATCTCTCCGTTTTCTGTAAACAAATAAATAACTTTTAAATAAGGAATTGCAGCATCAGTCATTTTACATATTGTCAATGAATTATTAAATAAATGGTATGTCCATGGGTGCAAGTTTGAAATTTTGCCAAGACTGAAAATATTTTGATACCCCACCCACCCACTGAGTGAGAACATAAGCACATAACTCGTGTTTTTTTTCATGACCATATGATGAAATTAGTTTCTTCCCCCAATCTTTCGACAAAATTTTCGACTTTTCTACAATATTTTGCCGAAATTTGTGATTTTTCTACAATTTTAAACCGAAACTTGCGATTTTCCACTATTTTCCACCGAATTTTGCAATTTTCCTACAGTTTTCAGCAGAAATCTGTGATTTTTCGATGAAATCCAACTATTTTATACAATCTTTAGACGAAATTCGCATCTTTTTCGCGATCCTTTGACAAAAATCGCATTTCTCTGCTATCATTTGATGAAAATCATGGGTTTTTTGCAATCATTTCACGGAAATAGTGTTTTCACAATCTTTAGGCAAAATTCACGTCTTTTCCACGATCCTTCGATTAAATTCACATCTTTATTGCGATTCGCAAAAAGGTCGTGGGCGTTAATTGTAGTTTCAAAATGCAAAATATTTTGAAAAATCTGATTTTTATTGGGCAGAAACCTCCCACCCACAATATTCTTTTGGGCGGGACTTCAAAATTTGGCACGAATCCTGCCCTGAAATTCAAGCCCTGACTACAGTCAGATCCTGGATAAGTTCTAAGATTTCCCTGTTATTCGAAAACACTACTGAACTCACTTATGCTTTATGAGAAGATATTTTTCCTTAAAAGATTTTTAGAATTACAAACATTTTGAAAACCTGACAGAAATGAAGAATGCAGATATCTTTTGTTTTTTGTATTAAATTAAAATAAGAGTACCTTGATCAGTAATAGTTGCTGCCACATCAACAGGAGCTGTTGCTTCATCAATGTTAAGCTGTTGAACTTCAATGGTCACTGTAAACAAATTCACTTTTTTATAAAAATGATATTGAAACATATCAGTAAATGTTGTCTTAGATTACAATTTCTTAATGACTTTTCAGAATGCAGAATTAAATATTTTAAATTTACTTGTAAAATTAAACATTGAGAAAAAATCAAATTGGATATTGTTAACAATTTGCAGTTGAAAATGAATGTTTCGACTGTAAACTTGTAAACTGAACAATTAAAAAATTATCAGAAAATGTGCCAAACTTTCGTGTTATTGAGAAATGAATTTAAAAACCATTAAGAAGTATAATACCCAAAGATTAAGCTAACATAAGTTCTTTATCGCTATAAATTATTTTACAAATCATGTTGTCTGCCTTACAGATCTTGAGAACAATTAAGCCTAGTTCCATGGGCAACTCATGTATATGTAGAAAAATAATGAAGCTTGCTCTCGGCCCGGCATGAGCCTGCTAAAATAATAATTAAGCCACACAATGTAACTGTCCAATGCCGATCTTTACACTGTACAAGTTACATCTTTATATTGATGCTGTATAACTAATATGGTTTGTGGCTGTCAGTAAAAATTGAAGTAGGCCATTCCTTATTTACTTTTTGTACTCCCGCAAAAAAAAAAAAAAAAAAACTGGAGTAATTCTTCACTTAACACACAATCCACATAAGTGTCGCGTCTATATATAGAATAAAATTATTTCTTTTAAAGTTTGCTTTTGCTAACTACTCGTTGGATAGGTTGGTTTTTGTTCCCTGGTACAAATGTTAGTTAGACACTCCTTTCTGTATAAATATTCACATTTTTTAAGAAAAGAAAGTTCACTATTGCTCTAGAAATTTAATTTTATATCAGACTTCTTTTCCAAAATCTTATAAGATTATATACTTTTATTTGCAAGTAAAGATTGGGTGTCACCCCTTACAGGTTGCCCCCCTCCCCCCGCTAGCTATGACACTGAGTAAAAAATCACTGCAATCATACTACAAAAGTAAATAATTCAGCAAAATACATAAAGAATTGATAATTTATAAGAAAAAAATATATACCATATTCACTATTATTATCTGCATTAATTTCACTTCCGTTTCCATCATTTCTTGGTAAATCACTTGTCACTGTAAATAGTAATCTTCATTGATTTTCAATGCACTATTAAATGAAAAACTATAAATTTCGTAAGTTTTCTTTTTTAAAAGAAAGTCATTGAATTGTTTTTTTAAATATTCAAGAGCAAAAATAATTTAAGATATTAAATTTATATGCGATTTTTTTTTAAAAATTCAGAAATTTTAATCATTTGAGTATGTTATAATTTGATTTTTCATAGTACATTTCTCTTTAGAATCATGTCCATTCAGAAATCATTGCAGAATTTTATTCCTCCGCCCTTGTGGTCCATAAAAAGTAGTTATTTCTGTGATAAATAGAATTTTCTAATGACAGCTTAAACCAGTTTCTCATATATGAACAAAGCAATTAATTAAAATAAGTTTTGAAAGAATACCAAAAATTTTCCTTTGGTGATTTATTTGGTAATGATTTACAAATGATACATTGTTAACCTTTTGCCAGGTGCACAAATTTTCATCACCATGACCAGGCGAGCATTGTAAATAGTACAACAGGAGGAAAACATTGAATTACTGCTGTTTAGCTTTAATTTTACAAATAATTTAACATACAAATTTTCTCTGTTCGCAATTTATGAAAGTATTCTGTAATACACTTGGATTTATTTTGTTATAACGTATTAAAGAAGGCGTGAATTTGGTTTTAAAAAAAAAAGTGAATGTTCTACTTTTTACAACTGAATGCCCGACGGAATGTTAAACATGATAAAATATATTGAAAAGCCTGTTTCAAAGGGATGAAATTTTAAATCCTAATGAAATATAAATTATGAATTTGCTTTTATAGAACATAGTTTTGCGAAAGTTGTTTCGCTTTTATCAAGGGGATTATTATAAAAATACTTCTTTTGTTACATGGAATTTTATACAGCGGTCAGAGGCTCAAAATTTGTCTTGGATAGATCTCTATTATAATGTTTCATGATTTGTAGTGATTCATAAAATAATTTTTAACTATTTGTAATTACAAACTTTTTGTCCATGATAAAGGAATTCTAATGGCTAAGAAAATAAATCCAAAAGAAATGATTTTAAGGATAAATAGATTGAAAAATATAAGTTTATACTTTACTTACTATTTATTTTCTTCAGATTTTGTAGTCTGAAAAAAATAATAAGAATAAGAAAATATTCTGTTAATAAAGTTAGAATTTATTACTAGATAAATATAAATTTTAATCTACTTACCAATGCAGAGGGGTTGCATGTTTCATCAGTGATGCCCTCAATGCATCTTAAGCCAATCAGTCCTATAATTTTTAAATCTATATTTGTATATGGAGTTTTCTCTCCCGGTCCACCACCTGTTGCACTCATATATTGTTTCCGTTTTAAATACTTTTATTTCACACGATATTTAAGATCGTTCCATTTCGAACAAACTTGTGTCCAATTCACTCGATTCCCATGTTGGATGATTTTAACTTATCAGCAAGAACTTGCCACTGTCTGTTTATATATTTTATATTGGGAAGCCTTGCAGAAAACGAATTAGATACAAGTTCTGAGTATTCAATAAGTTCATCTAAAATAATATGTATCTCTTCAGCAGAGAAATTTACCGATCTTGTACTCGTTGATACTTTTTTCGTTGTCATTTTGAAAATCACTGAATTATAATTAACAAATTTCACAAGTAAATTACTAAAACAATTCACAAACACAAATTTAACAAAACGTGCACATAAAATCACGAAAAGCTAAATAGAAAATTCTCTGAACTTCCAAGCATTTTCATTGGTTAACGCAGGATGATTTTCGATAAAAATCGATTCTTTGTTCGATTATTTTCTCTCTATCGTAACATGATGTCAGCAGTTACGGTTGGTTGGTTGGTTGAATGGGGTTTTCTGGCGCAAGGTCCCCTGTGGGACATGCTGCGCCAAGAACATGGTAGGAATAAGACAAGGTTAAATTTTAAAATAAAATGTAAAAAGTGAAAGCTGAAATAAAAATATGTTGTAGATATGAGTTAAGTTGATAAAGGCAAGGCGGTGATACATGAAATTAAAAACCAACTAAAACCTGACAAATATATTTAAAATTGTAAAAAGATAAAATGCTAAAACTAGTTAAAACTCTAAAACAGTAAGATAAAGACACGATGACCAAATTGGAAAAGTACTACAGAAAACCTAAAATACAACTAAAACAAAGACCAATAAAAAAATTAATTTAACCAGGCACATACTCTTCAAAAATTGTGTTTTCGTCTGAATCCGAGCCACTGCCGTAAGACTCGGATTCCATAGCTTCTTGGACATAATGCTGCAGTTGTCTGGGATCTTTAAAATTTCTTTTGCATGGGCTGAGCGATGAATTTTGCAATCTTTTGACGACAGTCTTCCGCCGTGGGGTTGCTGGAGTTGGGGTTTTTATAGTTTCTGTTTGTTTTTTAAGCATATGTGATTTTTGTAATGTTTTTGATTTTGTAGCAGTTTGGATCCCAGCCTTGGTTCCTTCTTTCTGAACACCAGTTTTCACTATTTGACTAGAGTTGGGTCGGACCGTGTTGGACTTAGGCGATATTTTTGTACAGGTTCCAGCTTTGATATTAGTTTGGGGATCAGATGATTTTTTGGATGGAGAATTTAATTTCTGTTCTATTTTTTGTAAGTCAATTATTTTAACCGGTTCTGTGGATGGTAGCCAGCGTTCTAATTTAGGGGTTCCAGACAGTTTAGTAGGGAGACAGACATCACGTGTTTCTTTAATTGGTGTGCTAGTTGATTGTGATTTAGTAGATCTATTAGGTGGATATGAGGAATCAGTTTGGGTGCTTACATGTCTTACAGATTTTGATTGGTTTTTAAGTAAGCTGGAGTAAGAAATTCCGACAGATGGGGTTCTGGTTTCTACAAGTTTGCGAGCTTCAGGATAAGACAAATTTTGAGTAATTTTAACTGTGATAATTTCTTTTTCTCTGTTCCAATTAGGACAAGTACGGGAATATGCAGTATGATCTCCCTTACAGTTTGCACAACGTTCGGTTTTTTCACAATCTTTATTGTCATGGCCCACTTCTGCACAACGTGCGCAGGTAAGAGATCCACGACATGTACCATTAGTATGGCCGTAACGTTGGCATTTAAAGCAACAGAGAGGGTTAGGAATGTAAGGTCTGACAGGACAATTCAGGTAAGCGGCTTTGATTCTAGTTGGTAAAGTAGGACTATTGAAAGTGAGAATGACATGCTTTGTAGGAAGGATTTGTCCATTCCGACGGATTGTGATACGACGTGCATCAAGGACATTTTGATCTTTTAAATTTTCTAAGAGTTCATCTTTTGTAGAGAATAATAGGTCTGGTTCAGAGATGACACCTCGGCTTGTATTTAGAGATTTATGTGTTTGTACAGAAACGGAAAATGTGCCTATTGTAGAGCAATTAGTGAGAAACTGCGATTGTTTAGCTGTAGATACTTCTACTAATAAATCTCCTGATTGTAATTTTTTGAGAGTGTGGCCATCCCCTAAGACAGACTGGAACGTTTTTGCAATGAGAAATGGCGATGTTTTTCCAAAGGAACTATCAGAGTGGCTATCAGTGCGTTTAATTATGAAATATCGAGTGAAAGCAGAATTCTGTGACATTTGTTGCTCTCTACAAGAGAGAGAAGGAGGAAGTGAAGTATTTCCATCCATAGTAGATAAAATAAAATTCAGACCCCGGCCGCACCACCCACTCCCGAGCCCTACAAGGGGATGCACATTCGTGCACCAGTGCTAACCAGGGCCCATACGGTCACAAGACAACCCTATGTCAGTCTCCACCCTTAACGAGATGACTAGTAGTTGCTCGATCACTTGATCCCTAAAGCCAGTGACAAAAGTCAGCTGACCAGCCGATTGATGCACACGGGACCAATATGCACCTCCCGTCTACCTGAAGCAGAGGCCAAAGCAGTGTGTTGGTTTCCCTCAACTGCCAGGATCCCCCTTTCCAGGGACACGGGTCGCCACGAACGGCCAACACGTGGGTGATTTACAATTCTCCATGAGTCGATATACAGGATGATATCGGCCCATACAGAATTGCTCTCACCTCCGAAGAGGAAACCACAATGAGAGTGAAACAAAGATGAAAGGAAGACAAGAGGAGTAAGAGGAAAGGGAAAAGAGAAAGATCACTCAGGTGCCCCGGGGTTGTGAAGCCCGTGAATACCTGAAGAAGGTATCCCCCTGGGGGGGTCAGCAGTTACGGATCTCTCTAGCTGTTTGACTAGAATAGCTTTCGTGAGTGCTTTCCCACTTTCATTTGTTGTCCCTCCCAACTTGCAGGTGAGCTTCCGCAAATTTGCGTGCAAAACTAAAGAAATACGAAATGCACCAGAGCAAATACGAAGTGTGCTATGGTGCACTGTGTCAAGTTTCTTGAGAGCTGACTTACTAACAGAACCATAGACCTGGCAGGCATAGTCAATTTTTGAGCGGATCACAGCACGATAAATCTTAAGAAGTGAGGTGCGGTCTGCTCCCCAAGAGGTATTTGAAAGTACCTTAAGTAAATTAAGTGATTTTTCACATCTTGTCCGTAATTGTAAAATATGTGGTAAAAAGGCTAGTTTTTCGTCAAAAATCAGCCCTAGATATCGAACGTTGTCCACAACAGGAATTTGGGTTAAATTGATAAAAATTTCAGACTTTGCTGAACTGTGAAATCCAGCATGTCAGAAGCAATTTTAATAGTTTTCTGTGAAACCATGTTGCAAGCTTGGTCGATATAAAAAATTGCATTTAATACAGACACTTGAAATTGTTCTTTTCAATCAATAGCAGGAATCATATCTCACAGAAGAAGCTTTCTATAAATAGTCTTGAAATTCTGGATGATACCTTGATCTAAAGGGTGAGATACACATGTGCTATTATCCTCCTCAGACCCGAGATAAAAATAAAAGATTGGTACTTACCCGAAGTTGTTTAAATAGTTGCTTGGGTCTTCATGAAGCATAAAATTGCAATTAAAATTTTTTGTAAAAATTTGCAGGGGCTAGGGGGCATGTATCACATGTGATACATCAGGACTGAAAAGCTATACAAGAAATTTTTTTAAGCTTTAAGTATAATTAATTTAATCATCTTATTCTGAGTTTAAATCAGACTATATATCCAACACATAAATTCTGAATGAAAAATAAATTTTATTGGTGTTCTGTGGCAACATTACATTCATTTTTTGTTTTCATGGAATTCCTTGAAACAATTTCTTGCTGATGTATAACACAAAAAAACATTGCAATCTGTGCAATGTACAGTAGTTAAACCTGAGCATTTGAAATTTCTACATCTGCTTCTACTGTTTCCGTCCCCAATCATTTCAGGCATATGCCTAGCCTCTTTGCTACGTGCTGTTTCATATGGATGGATGTTACAGCCCTACGTTTTGGGGTGGGCTCGTATTCTTCATCGCTTAAAGTAGAAGAAGACATTCTAGCAGACTTCGTCAAAAAACCATGAATCAGGTTTTTTCCTATATCCAGTCTGAAATCAAAATAATCAAGAATGTAATTCTTACGATCACCTCTTTCCCTCATGTTGTTCCTGTACGCAAGCCAGACACTTGAAATTACAAAATCAATCATATGGAGTTAACTCGCACAGTCTATTTTTTGTGCGATGCTTCATTCTATAGTTGCTAATGCAACGGTCGAGGTGATCAATGCCACCCATGTATTCATTGTAATTTTTTACAATGTTCGGTCAATCAACTTCCAAGTAAGTTTTGTCCTTTTTGGGCCACCTTTTGCATTTCGATAATGGATTTTTCCCATGCTCGCTTGATAATAAAAGCACCCCTTTATTATCAAACCATTTTACAAGGGAAATTTTTTTATCACCTGTCACAACTTGGTCTATGGATCCTCGGCCTTCTTGTCTCATTTCTGCATCTGACTTCAGCTGGATGTGTTTAGGAATTTTGTTTTTCATTAGAATTCCAGTCACATGCAATTCTCGGTTCAATAGAAGATCTAACAGCAATTCTGAGGTGAAGTATCTATCCACATATATCGAAGAGCCTAGATATAACGAATCAGACAACTTCAAGACTACTTTTCCTCCCAAATCTAGGAAACTTGTGTCCTCAGGAGATGTTACATCAGTCCCTTTCCCTTCATAAAAAATAAAATCTAATGGTAAACCGTAATATGTGGACATAACAAAAACTTTTAGCCCTACTGGGTTTGGCTTTCCTCTTACGTATTGTCGCATGGACACTTCTTCCGGAAAAGGGATAATCTGTTCGTCAATTGACACTATTTTGGGTCTTTTCTGTTTCAAGCAACGTTCACGAATTTTATTCAACATTGGCCTGACTTTCCAGAATTTATCCATTTTTTTAACTTCATTAGATACATCAGCATCATTCAAAACTTTCAGATTGTTCCGAATCTGGAAATATCAATCCATAGTAATGTTGTCAGCTATGATGGGTACTTGTGTTGACCTCTCCCATACCATTCTAATCCTAGGGTAGCCATAGCATGACAAAAGAGAACTGCAACCTATGAACGTCATCATTTCCTCTTTCGAAGCAATAATATTCTTGCCAGTTCGAAATACGGATCGAATATTTGTGAAAGTTGCTAAATCATTAGAAAAACCTTCATCTAAATATTCCATGAAGTACTCAATAGGTGTAGTATTTTGATAGTCAGCACATTCTACCTCCTGAAAATCAAACGATTCTGAATCATATTGACTTGTATGCATACCCCACTGGGTTGTACCAGAAAGAACAATTGTTTCACCTTGATCATCATCACTGTCATCAATCAAACTTTCATCATGGCTCTGATAATCCTCTTCACCCGACAACGAATTTAAATTGGAATCATCTTGATTCATTAGCTCTAAGATTTCGTCTTGCGACAAATATTGTACTGAAAAAAAAAAAACTAAGTCAAAAGTTAACAATTAAAACTGAAAACCAAAACTTCAAATTAAGTTTATCAAAAAATACTTCTAATAACCTTTAAATCTACATAAAAACTGTTGTGTATTAACTCTATGGACTTACGGACTTCTACTGTGCTGTATTGCGTCCATGGTTCAAATGTGAAAACTCTCCTGGTTCGAGAGTATCTTTTGTTAAAAGTTTCAGTTCTGATTTCGTATTTTGTAATGTGATTGTTGTTGTTTTGTCCGTGCAACTTAGATGTCAATTAAAATAATGTTGCAATGATTATTCGTTCTTCTTCTTCTTCAATCAATTATGCGAGGATCTAACATTGGCGACGAGCGTGAACCAAAGGACTCAGTTTCATGAAGTAATTGTTTCTTATTTAGTTTTTCTGAACTGACTTTAGTTTCGTTTCTTTGTTCTGCTTTCAAGTGCATTGTGATAATGTCTCTCGGTAAGCTAGAAGAGTTTCATATAGGGAAAACTAATTGGACAAAGTACAAGGAACGCTTGGGATTCTATTTCACAGCTAATAGCATCGATGAAGATGTGAAAAAAAGAGAAGATGTGAAAAAAAGAGCTATTTTCCTCAATGTCGCTGGACCGACATTGTATTCATTGATTCGTTCATTGTGTACTCCGAACGCTCCGGATACTGTGACATTCCCGAACTTGTTGCTGACTTTGGATGGACATTTTTCGCCAAAACCATCCGAAATTCTGTGACAATTTAAGTTTAACAAACGAGATCAGCAACAAAATGAAAGTATCGCTGATTTTGTAGCAGAACTGCATAAACTGTCCGAAAATTGTAATTTCGGGACTCAGATTCCATGCTTCGCGATAGACTGGTCTGCGGAATCCGTAATGAAGAAATCCAACGAAAATTATTGGCCGATCCAGCATTGACTCTCACAACAGCCATGGATATCGCACTTGCAGGTGAAGCAGCATTACAACAAGCGTCGGAAATTCATGGTAACAATCATGATTTGTACAAGCCTGTAAATTTGACAAAATCAAAAACGCACAACAGGAGTGCAAAGGAAAAGCCAACTGCACAAAATAAAAAGCCTTGCCATAGGTGTGGGGCGCAACATCCTTTCGGTGAATGCAAATTTCTTAGGGCTACCCACACAACACACGTTATCTATAAGACGTTGACTTATAGTATGAATACGTCTATAATCTCCATAATGTTATTTAGATGTGTATATCAGTAAATAAACAGACGTCGATCTGACATTCCAATTTAGATTTCTATCAGACATCTGTGACCTGCAACAGACGATCTGTAGCTTTCACTCTTTTTAACATCTAAAGGAAATTCTTTACTCCATGTCCTTAGGAAATACTCAAGACTGCATCCAATGGATTTGCGAATAACACGCATTATGCATCTCTTATGGAAAAAATACTCTTGCATGGAGGTCTTATAGATGTAGTCTTGTAGACTATCTGGATGTAATCAACGTCTGGAGGACCTCAGAGAGATCACACATGTTATTTCTAATAGACGTAAAAAGAGAGTATCGTGGATATTTTTAGATAACTTATAGATGTTTTGGCCGTCTTGTATTTACAGCTTCTAGATGACTTATAGATGAATGTGTGCTATGTGGGTACTTGCAATTGCTGTCACATAACCTAAGTGTGTAATGCAAAAAATAGTAAAAAAGGTAACAATATTCTAAAATCCATAACATAGAATCAGGTAAGCCTCAATATGATGATTATTATGATTGTTTGCTCAATATAAATGTTTTAAGTTCCATAAATGACTACCCACCTAATGATGTAAATATAAAATTAAACGGTATTAACCATAAAATGGAGGTAGATTCTGGCTCTTTGCATTCCATAATCAGTTCTAGCACTTACGCTAGATTATGGCCAGTGAACCCCCCTTCTTTACTTCCAGTTTCAGATCAATATCTGAGAACTTGGAATGCTCAAAAATTAAGTGTTAAAGGTTATTTTGATGCAAATGTGCAGTATAACTCACAAAATGTTACCTTGCCCTTATTAGTTCTTGAGGGTAAGGGTAAATCCCTAATTGGTCGTAGCTGGTTTGATGCGTTAAAAATTAATATTAATGTTGGTGACTCTAATGTCCACCAAATTTGTGCTCCAACGTTAAATTCAATTTTATCGGAATTCGACGATATTTTTTCTGAAACGTTAGGCATTTTTAAGGAACCCCCCATTTCAATTAGGATTGATGAAAATTGTGCTCCTAAATATCTTAAAGCATGTAACATACCTTTCGCTTTAAGAAATAAAATAATTGACGAGATCCAAAATATGGTAAACAAAGGCATTCTGGAGCCAATTTCTTATTCTGACTGGGCTACCCCTGTGGTTCCAGTTGTCAAAAAAGATGGTAGCATTCGTTTCTGTGGGGATTATCGCAGTACTGTAAATCAGGCTGTGAAACAATTCAGTTACCCTCTGCCTACAGTTAAGGAGGTTTTAGCCACTATGACCGGCGGTACTATTTTTTCCAAATTAGATTTGTCAGAAGCTTATTTACAACTTCCGGTGGATGAGCCTACTTCTAAAATTCTAACTTTAAATACAATTAAAGGTCTTTTCAGGGTAACTAGATTACCATTTGGTATATCAGTTGCTGTTTCAATTTTCCAGAAAAAAATTGAGGAAGTTCTGGCAGGAATTAACGGAGTATTACCTTACTTAGATGATATTTTTATTCAGGGTAAAACTATAGATGATCATAATTTTAAACTAAAACAGGTTTTGGAACGTTTAAAATCATCAGGCATTCACCTCAAACGCGAAAAATGTATATTTGCAGTTCCTACAATAGAATTATTGGGATTTCAAGTAACTAAAGAGGGTATTAAACCAAGTTTAAATAAAGTTAAAGCCATCCACGAAGCTCCTAATCCGAAAGATAAGACAGAATTTCAAGCTTTTTTAGGATTATTAAATTTTTATTGCAGTTTTCTAAAAGATAGATCTTCCGTTTTAGAACCTTTGCATAGATTGCTCAGAAAGGACACAGTTTGGCATTGGACGCCTACACATCAAAAGGCTTATACCGCGGCTAAGAATTTATTAACAAAAGATTCCATTTTAGTGCATTTTGACGAAAGTCCCTTAATTGTAACTTGTGACGCTTCATCATATGGAGTAGGTAGTGTGTTAAGCCACATTTTACCGAACGGTAAGGAAACTCCCATTGCTTATCATTCCCGAATTCTAACAACAGCTGAGAGAAACTATAGCCAAACTGATCGCGAGGCTCTTTCAATAATTTCGGCGGTAAAAAAATTCAATCAATATTTGCAGGGTCGTAAATTTAAAATTATTACCGATCATAAACCTCTTTTAGGCTTATTTAATCCAAATAAACCTTTGGCCCAAATGATTTCTCCGCGAGTTCTTAGATGGGGTTTGATATTGGCAACTTATAATTATTATTTAGAGTATAGAAAGGGTAAGGACATAGGAAATGCAGATGCGCTTAGCCGTTTACCCTTGACCACTCCTGACTGTGAAATTCCTCCTCAGGCTGACGTACTATTATTAGAATTTTCCCCAGTCGTTCAGCTCAATTCTAAATTGATTTCAGCGGCAACTAAAAAAGATCCTGTACTTTCAAGAGTTGCTCTGATGATAATGAATGGTTGGCCTCAGAAAATGAATGACAAAAAGTTCAAACCATATTTCTATCGACGAAATGAGCTAAGTGTTCACCAGAACTGTGTGCTTTGGGGTAGTAGGGTTGTTATCCCTAGCATTCTTCGAAAGGACGTTCTAAATTAACTCATAATGGTCACCCAGGAATAGTTAGGATGAAAGGACTCTCTCGCAGTTATGTCTGGTGGCCACTCATGGACAGTGAGATCGAAACAACAGTAAAATCATGTACTTTGTGCCAGGAAAATCAAAGAGCTCCGGCAAAAGCACCCATCCATCCGTGGGAATGGACAGATAGACCTTGGTCTCGCCTGCATATTGATTTTGCAGGACCCTATCAAGGTAAAACATTTTTAATAGTCGCAGACTCACATTCTAAATGGTTGGAAGTATTTCCTGTTTCATCCATGTCTTCTTCGGCAGCTATAGACTTTCTTAGATTGCTTTTTGCTACACATGGTACTCCTGATAGTGTTGTGTCCGATAATGCACAAGCCTTGAAATCAACTGAATTTATCGAATTTCTTGTGAAAAATCAAATCCGTCCAGTAAAATCAGCGCCTTATCATCCTTCTTCAAATAGACAAGCTGAACGTATGGTTGCCACCACCAAACAAGCATTAAAGCGTATAATTCAAGGAAATTGGAAAGCCCGCTTGGCACGATTTCTGTTTTCACAACACATTTTACCGTGTACAACTACAGGTAAATCACCTGCAGAAATCTTAATGAATAGACGTTTAACGTCACTATTAGACAGGTTACATCCCGATTTAAACGCAGAAATGAGGTGCAAAAGCGAAAAAAAATGGAGGAGGACGGAAGTAAAAGATTAAGAACATTCAATGAAGATGATCCTGTTTATATTCGGAATTATTCCGATGGATCTCCGTGGATTCTAGCTAAAATCTTGGAACCGACTGGTCCTGTTTCCTACAAGGCTGAAAGTTTAATTGACGGTAACATATCTAGACATCATGTTGATCAAATTCATGATCGTACTGTTAGTTCAAACACTTCTGTGGACAGTACTGATTCATCTGATTCCATTCCACCAGTCACCTGTGATTCTCCTGAAAATTCGTCCATTAGTGTTCCCAAAAAATAATTCAACCTACAGTTTCTAATCATGAAAAATCCATACGTGCAGATCCACCAACACCTGATTTACGACGATCTCAGCGTCATCGGAACACTCCCAAACATCTGAAGGACTACGTGCTCGATTCTTAGAGGGGTAGAGTGTTGTGTATTAACTCTATGGACTTACGGACTTCTACTGTGCTGTATTGCCTCCATGGTTCAAATGTAAAAACTCTCCTGGTTCGAGAGTATCTTTTGTTAAAAGTTTCAGTTTGATTTCGTATTCTGTAATGCGAATGTTGTTGTTTTGTCCGTGCAACTTAGATGTCAATTAAAATAATGTCGCAATGATTATTCGTTCTTCTTCTTCTTCAATCAATTATGCAAGGTTGGTTGGTTGGTTGTATGGGGTTTACTGGCACAAAATCCCTTGAGGGACATGCTGCGCCAAATCAATGATTAAAACATACAAAAAATAAGGAAGACATGATATGAATATCTGGACGGGGCATCCCGTCCAGTTATAGCTAGGCAAATGTATAAAATCTAAAAACTAAAATTGACAGTGGCTAGTATAAAAGTAAAAAATAAAACAATAAACAATTAAAACTAGATAGAGTTCCTTTTTTAAAGGCGTTAACGTGTCAAAGCAAGTACAAGTCATAAAACAAAAAGAGAAAACATCATATTTCAAAATAAAAACCTGCATGTTTTAAAAAGGTAAAGAGTGCGCCATGAGGGATATCCCCAACGAGGTTTGTCAAGATTGGTGATGATGAATTAAAATACAGTCTGTACAAGTGCCGGAGGCCCAGACAGTCTGTTAAGAGATGATGAATGGTAAGTTGATCAAAGGACAATGTGGACACATGGGTGCATCTTCCCTCAATAAAAGATGTTTATGAGTGATCCTAGAATGCCCAATTCTCAGATGAGTCAGAAGAACATCTGTTCTCCTGGGATACATAGGAGGCCAGGTCATAATCGTTGGTTTGACATGGTGCAGTTTATTATTAATTTCTAAATCCCAGCTTTCTTGCCATTTATTTTGGATGAAATGATTTATAAATAGTTTAATGTCTGAGAATGGTATTCTATGATGTAAAAGATTAAGAGCCTGTTTTGCCGCCTTGTCTGCTTTCTCATTTCCAGGTATACCCATGCGTCCAGGTACCCAACAAAATAAAATATCATAGCCACGTCTTGTCAATTCATTATAAATGTCTAAGATCGATAAAATATAAGGGTGATTTTTAAGAGATTAATTGCGTCAATAGAACTATTTGAATCTGTATAAATGATGAAGGATGTGTTATGATGATGGGATATTACAACATCGCTCTTTCAATTGCGATCAATTCTGCTGTAAAAACCGAAATAAAAGACTTAAGCCTATAGTTGAAACTAGTTTTTTCAATTAAAAACCCACAGCCAACAGTACTCCCATTCCTTGAACCATCTGTATAAATATCAGTATAATTTTGGTAAATCGCACTATGAGCAGCAAATAATTGCTGAAAAACAGATGGAGCAGAGTTATTTTTGTTGTATCCTTTGAAAGGGTGGAGTGTAGTAATGCTAGGAGGGTTCCAAGGAGGGAAAGTATGTGCATGGCAAGAGCTCACCTCCATATTATTCAGAGGGCTATTGTCAATAAGGTTTCTTATTCTAAGACCAAAAGATGGGATGCAGGATGGGCGATGCTGATAAAACATATCTTTGTCTGTATTTAAGATGTAGTTATGAAGTGGATGACCATGATGTGAAAGGATACGATAATAAAGGTTTAATGAGAGTTTTATCACGAGTATGGTACAGCGATGGTTCATTACAGTCAACATACAAGCTCAAAACTGGAGAAGTACGAAATGCACCAGAGCAAACACGAAGTGCGCTATGGTGCACTGTGTCAAGTTTCTTGAGAGCTGACATACTAGCAGAACCATAGACCTGGCAGGCATAGTCAATTTTTGAGCGAATCACAGCACGATAAATCTTGAGAAGTGAGGTGCAGTCTGCTCCCCAAGAGGTATTTGAAAGTACTTTAAGTAAATTAAGCGATTTTGCACATCTTGTCTGTAATTGTAAAATATGTGGTAAAAAGGTTAGTTTTTTGTCAAAAATCAGCCCTAGATATCGAACGTTGTCCACAACAGGAATTTGGGTTAAATTGATGAAAATTTCAGGATCAGGATGCAGATCTCTACGTCTACAAAAATGCACACAATAAGTTTAGTCATGAGATATAAGAAAACCATTTTTATTAGTCCAAGTCAGTATGCGATTGATAGCAATTTGCAATTGTCTTTCAATAAAACGTATATCCTGTCCCATACACATAATACGAAAGTCGTCAACATATAGGTCACCCTTTACAGACGGTGGTAGTTGATTCAGAATATTATTTATTTTAATAGCAAAGAGGGCAATTATGCGAGGATCTAACAAAAACAAACCTCAAAAACCATACAATGTGATACCATGAAACTGAAAACCAAAACTTCAAATTAAGTTTATCAAAAAATACTTCTAATAACCTTTAAATCTACATAAAAACAAACCTCAAAAACCGTACAATGTGATACCATGTGATACAAACAAATTTCAAGGATAATAATTTTTCAACATTTCACTATAAAGCTATTTTATTTGTATTAATTGATAAAATGTACACTTGCAAAGGAAATGTATATCTTAAAAATAGTTTAATACTTATATTTAAATAATAAAATAAAACTTACTTCGACAGCGTGCCGACATCTCTTTTTTTCTCCAAAATGCTTCTAAAAATTGCAATCGTGGGGAAGTACTGCCATCTATCGGCTAAAGAAAAAATTAACAGAGGTTTTTCACCTTGTATCACATGCGATACAATCGCTCAAAATTGTTTTTGACATCAAGCTTTTGTAAAAAATTCTGAAACTTTTGTATCACATGTGATACAAGGGGCCTGAGGAGGTTATGAGGCAAGAAAACAAGTTCAATTGATTTCAAGTCATCAATAATGGAGTGAGCACGACAATTGTCAGCAATTAATGCAACTTTCCAGTCCTGTTTTGAAAACATTCGATCCCACCTCCTGAGTGTTTTTCCCAGATATCCTCTACCATCCATGCTTTTGAATTTGCATCGTAGACTAGAGGCAAAGATTTACAATTTTTCATACACCAAGTTGGTTGGTTGGTTGGTTGGTTGGAGTTTTATGGCGCAAGGTCCCTTCAGGGACATGCTGTGCCAAGAACAAGGTGAGGATACGACTTAAGAGTATAAAGCAATGAAAAAAGTTAAAATATAAAAAAATCACATTAAAAGGCTTTCATAGAATGAAAAATGTAATGTCAACATGTTAAAACGGTAATTAAAATGTCTGGTAAGTTAAAAACATTCAATGCTAAAAACATGAAAGAAGCATAAGATGCTGTACACAAGACATGATTAAAAGAGTAGAATAAGTTAAAATTAAAGAATGTAAAAGATGAATTGTTGATGAAACATGAAAGTCCCAATCTTATGCTATTAAAATGCATCTGCCATTCATTGCATTTAGCATGTTCCCATGCAGCAGAAGAATTACCTTCGAACATAGATTACTTGCTTTGAGAAACATATAACTGGTTTCATCGATCTGCATAAAGACGGGAATCATATTTGAAGATTTATGAACTTATAAATGATGGTGAAGAGCCATTGAGACTTATACCATTATCGACGACTAGATGGTTGGCACGAAGTAACAGTGTAAAAAGAATTCTTGCCCAGTGGGATGTTCTGAAGTCGCACTTTGAGATGGTCTCATCAACATGCGACAAATATTATGCTAGGGAGTTGCATAATATGTACAGTGATGCAACAAACTATGCATATTTAACTTTCCTTAAACCATTGCTGGAAGAATTCGAGACAATGAATTTATTATTTCAAAGAGAATCAGCAGATCACTGTGCAGTTTTAGAGGAACTGTGCCGGTTTACAAAATCTGTTCTTCAGAGAATATTAGACCCTGCAGACGTTGATCTAAATGTTAATTTAGATGAAGCTCAGTTTCTTCCTATTGAAAGGGTAGATTTTGGCTATGAATTTACCAATCTTATGGCTGCAAAAGTTCTCTCCAATGAGATATCTGCTGAAAAAGCAGCTGTTGTAAAACAACGATGCTTCAATTTTTTAAAAGAAGCTGGAAAACAGCTTTTAAAGCGAATTCCGAATAACATTCAAGTCCATGAAAAAGGTGAAATATTTTTCACCATCAATTTGTTTAAGCCACACAAGGCCTTGTTTTTGTGAATTACCTTTAGAAATAGCCGATTCAACCTTAATTGGAAAAATTGAAAGTCAGTGGCGGCAGTTATTGACTATAGATTGGAATGGTGTATTTCTAAAAGGGATTCCAGTTGATGAAGCAGAATTTTGGTGTAAAGCTGCTCAATTAAAAAATGGAATTGGAGAGTGCATTATTTATGATTTAGCAAAGTATGCATTGACTTTTTACAGTTTGCCAGTGAGCAGTGCAACAGTCGAAAGAGTATTTTCAAGAGTGACTAACACAAAAACTAAACTGAGAAATAAGATGGGATTAGACTTGTTATCTATTTTATTTATTTATTTATTTATTTATTTTTTTATTGCCTGCAATCTTGAGGATTAAAATGAGTTTTCAAGAGCAAAACATTTGCTGCAGCAGTTTCGAACCAAATGATGAAATGCTCAGTTTTGGCTCAGATATTTATTTAAATTTAAAGGCTTTAAATGAACAAGAAACTGAAATTTTAGATTCAGTAAATTTTTAATTTGGCAATACTATTTCAATAAAATCTTTTTGATTTTTAAGTTGTCTTTATTGTTTTTTTTCCTTCTATTTATTTTTAGAGTACTGTTGAATTTTATGTTTCCGAAACCCAGTTAAGAATATTATTGACACATATCTTTTCACATTTCATGTTGTTATTTTGATGAGCCATTTTTTTTAACTTATTTAATTTAAAAAGACTTTTTATTAAACTTTTAAAAGTTTAGATATAGAATTTTTTTCATGTTCTGATTAAAAATTGATTGTGCTGCTTTTTTTTTTTTTTTTTTTTCATTTGATGCTTGGTTTATAATTTAATCAAAAGATGTTTATATATATAATTTACTCTTTAAATCAAGTAAAAAGACATTCAGATTTATGTATGAGAGAATGAAAAGCCTGTGATATAATATTTGCTTTCTTAAAGTAACTTTAATGTTTCCCATGTGTAATCAGATATTAGTGGTTTAAGTCTCTCAATATTTAGTTGAGGAACAAATTTTTAATCCAATTGTAGATAAACTTTGAGAAAAAAATGCAGGAGGATGACATGAATGAACACCTCTGCTGTGAAAATAATTTTTGAATCGACATTTAATTAAAATGTCGTTTTAGATTGTATAATATACACACATACATATTATACATGCTATGATTTATAGAAAATTTAAAGTTCTTTTAAACATTGTTTTTTAACAATATTTAAGTTAGGAACTTTCTTTAAAATTAAGTTGAGTAAGAAAGAGGTCATTATATCTTTTGAAACAAAAGTAAAACATGGGAGAAACAAACTAATTAAGTAAAAACAACAATGCTTAAAATGAAATCTTGTTATTTTTTTCTGTTTTGATACATTTAAAGTTTTTGAAAATTGCTCATTACTTCATATAATGCTCTACTTTTCTAAAACAATTTTTATTGCACGTCTTCATAATGAAAGAAAAAATGTTTTTATTATTAACATGGAAGCAGAAGGTTTATAATTGGAGACATTTGTCGCTGATATTTTTCTTTTGCAGGCTCATATATAATGTTTAGCCCTTTTATTACTTTATACAAAAATTAAGATTAGTATTAAAAGAAATGGATAAAATGCATAAAGGCATTACAGGTAAGTAATTGTTTGATTAAATGTTTCAATTATAGAATATTTTACCTGCAAATTATTTTCCTCTTCCCGATGTACCTGTTGAGGACACTTGGAGGATTTTCAGATATTGATAAAATTAATATTACCAGTTTTGTTTTGAATATATATTATGGTTATTCCAAAACAATTTTTAATTGGGAAATGAATTTCCAGAAATCTTGAGTAAAATTAACTTTTCAATTTAGTTTCTATTTAAAAAACCTGCACCATACAAAATAATTAAGACTTCACAAAATATCTATAAAAAATGAATTTCTCATAGTAAGAAATAGATTATTTTTAATGCATGCTAAGTTTTAAAAAAGTTATGATTCTGTTCTAGAAGTCAGATATCAGCTTTATTAAATCACAATAATAATAAAAAAAACCCTTTTTTTTTTAATTAAGAAAATGGTATGAATATCAAACTGTTAAATACAACATTATAACTAATGAATTATTATTACTACTTAGAAATATTTTTATATGCTTACTTTTATGCTTTACTTATGAATTTTTAAGTCTTCACTTGCCGTATTAATATTTTACCAATAATTGCAAATAAGGTTGCATTGAAATATTTATCATGTAAATAAAAATTATAAAATGTTTTGAATAGTAATTAAAAAAAAAAGAAAATACTAATATTATTTAAATTATGTTGTATTTAATGAGCAGAATATAGTGTGGGGCTACTTTATAAATAAAATCTGACTCTTAAACCCAAATATTACAAAGAATGATTTGTTTTTGGTAGGAAAAAGAAATTAAATAGTTTGATTTAAATTAACAAATATACAGTCTTAAAAATCTTATCTTTGGAATGATTTGATTACTTTAGAAAGTAAAATAAGTGAAAGCTCGAGAATCGGGAAGATTTCATGCTTTGGCAAAAAGCAACAAGATAATGATAAATTTGAGACTCTTCCCGTAAATCACACAAGTTAATCATTGTTACATGATTTCAACTTCTTCGAAATCTATTTTTTTCGGTTATGAGACAATATAGAAGGAAATTATATTATAAGATTGCAGGGTTGATAGGAACACTTTTCTCTTCTTTTTTCATAAAATACACAGTGTGAAACCTATAAAATCTTATCAATATGCTTTTATTAAATATTTGATGCAGTCTCATGAATATATTTTCAACTTTTATTTAAAACATATTTTTAAATGTTATCTAGGGTGCTTGCTTTTTATTTCATTTTTTTTTTTTTGAGCAAGCACTAAATCAGCAATTATGATCTTTATTCAAAAGAAAGCTTTATATAACAAATTCCTGCAATGATTTGACATTTAGCTGTGGAATTTTTATATCTTAAATGTATTATTGCTTGATGCTTTCCTTTGAAACTGCAATGTTTTTTTTAAATAAAACACGGGTGGGGTGGGATGGACAAGCTTAATTCTTAAAGAATAATCTAGCCAATCGAGAAAGTTATCTTTTGCAACTTTACCAAAATTTTAAACATCATTGTTATGTTATTGACTGCTGTAAATAATCTGAATTTTTTAAATGAGAATATTTTATGCTAAAGATTGAATAATTATATCTTTGCTAATTTAACATGTTTGAAAGGATATACATGTCATTGACACATTGTTGATTTTCCTCCTACATGCATACAAACATGATCTAGTATCATTATGTCTTGCCTTCTACTGAGATAAAGCATAAGCACAAAATATTTCAATCAATATAATTTAAGAAACTATATTTACAAAAAAAGAAAATGTTGTATTAAATTTGTTCTAAAAAAGCTTTTTTTTAATATAAAAAAACAATTGTTTTAAACCATAGCAATCCTGGTTAAAAGTCAAATAAAAAAAAAACACTTTTTACACTCTTTTTTTTTTTGAATCACATATTTTATCTCA
This sequence comes from Maratus speculifer, assembly GCA_964019185.1. Lineage (NCBI taxonomy): Eukaryota > Metazoa > Arthropoda > Arachnida > Araneae > Salticidae > Maratus > Maratus speculifer. The sequence goes on from OZ025301.1 coordinate 173,332,042, forward strand.
TTTTTTTCTCTTTTGTTTGTGTAGTGCAAGAGAGAAGTATATTCTATAATTAGATACCTTTAAAATTTTATTGACTTAAGAATACAAACTGTATTTGTGTTTTTAAACGTAAAAACACTAGTAAGTTTTTATTAAGAAAATGTGTAGAAACATAATTATTTATATATTCTAAATTTTTAACTCTGCTTTCCTAATAGCACATTTTCAAATTTAAACTTGTAAGTATTGTTGTTGTTCCCCCTCACCCTTAATAGTTAAAAGATTAAAGTATTTTAAGCTATCATCAAATGTGTAAAACCTAAATCTATGAAGGATTTCTTGGGAAAATATTAAATATCTCAAGAGATATGCATAATTTTTAAAAAACACATTTGGATGAAAATCAATTTAAAGGTTTGTTTCTGATTTCTTGGCATATTACAATTACTTCTAAACTAAATTTTTAAACTATATTAGTTGGTTTTGATTTAAATACATAAGGGCTCTCTTTAAGCTCCAATGATGCAGATGCAGAATATAATTTGAAGATGATAAAATGCACATTGTTTTCATAATTGCAAGATTTTTTTTTCTTATCTTATTTTTATGTTACAAAAATCTTTATATACATCTTTTAAAAGAAAAAACAGGAATAAACTGAGGAGGAATTACTTAGTAATTTCAGAAAGTACCAGTAGATGGCGCCACTGTTTTACAGCTTGGGCTACTTTTTGCTACTTTTGAAAAATTTTGTGCTACTTTTCCAAAATTGATCTGGCAACACTGTTTTCAGCTAGGTTCATTTTTTTGGCCTTTCCAACACTGTCGTGTCAGAAATTCAGTTCAAAACTTGGATTGTATTTTTTGAAAAAAATTTCGCACTTATCAAATAGGAAAAAAGTTATTAAATTACACAATTTCTAAGTAAGAACATGAGTCAGAATTTCATGCTCCTTTGAATAAAATTAATTAGGGGATGTCCATAAATGATGTCACACATTTTTCTATATTTTCCACTCTCATTTTATTTTTAAACTTTAGCATGTGTTTTAATGACACTTCTGATCTGATTTATAAAAATGTTTTGTATTTTACATAAAATATATTTATCAAAAAAAAAAAAAAAAAAGAATAATTAATGTAGAATAGTATTGACATTCTACAGTGAATAGTATAACATTGAAAACGGTAGTATTTTGGAATTTGAAATAGAATTTAAAATATTTGGCTTTTTAAATCTTATCTTTATGAACACAAAATATTTTAAGATATTTTCATGCTTCTTAATTTAATCTACCGAATTTTAATGCTATTCATTTAACTAAAATGTGTGACGTCACTTGTCTTCTTACCCACCCCCTTGTCACAATTTCATGAACAACCCCCCCCCCCCTTCAAGGGAATATAGAGGCTTTAAATTTCAGAACAGCATAGAGTTTATAACACTTTATTTTTTAATTATTATTAGAAATTCAACAACAGAATAAATAACAGATATGTTACATATTGATACTTTCTGCAATATATAAATATACATATATATGTATATATTAATTATGTATTTTATTTCTAGGTCTCTGTGGAATCATTTTGAAAATGACCACGAAAGGACAGACAACTATATCGAATCTTGGCACTCCAAGATGAACATGAGAGTTAAGGTTCAACACCCAAATATGTATCTTTTTATACACATCTTAAAAATCGAGCAGAACGAGAATGACTGCGCCATAAGAATGTTGGATGCTGGACATCTGCCTCCAACATCGACAAGAACGTACTTATTGAAAAATCAGAGGCTCAGAATTTTAAAAATGAAGCTCAGAAGCAACCAAATAAATTTAGAGCAGTATCTTGAATCGGCGGTATCCTTTAGCCTGCTACGTTGATTTCTGTACACTACATCCAAGAAATTGCCTTAAAAAAATAAAATCTCATTTTTAGCATCTGTCTTCCTTTTTTTTTCATTAAGTTTTTCTTTTATTTTACTTAGAGAATTATTTTTAAATTACCTTTGTCAATTACGATTGTAGTGTGAAAAATAAAATTAAAAAAAAAGTTAAATAAGAATTTTTCCTGATCATAAAAAACTTGCATATAAATTTACTAAAATAGAAAAGTGTGCTTATTTTTTTTTTTTTTTTTTTGAAAATATTTAATGAGTTCTGTGAGTCTTCAAAAATTATGTCATATCTTTCAATTAGATCTAAAATTACAAGGCATATATTAGAAGAATCTATCCAGTGCAAAATGTCAAACATTTTTGTTTTGGACAATTGAAATCTATAAATGGCATTTTAATCAAGAAAACATTAAATCCTGATTATAAATATGATTTCTTTTTTAAAATATTGTATCCAATAAATGAACACAAATATATACATACACACAAATTAAATTTCATTTTTCTACAAAGAGTCGAAATGCCTCTCATGCAATTTAAATGGAACACATCGGGTAGCAACTGAGTAATATAGGCTAATTCCATGAAAATTTGTCATGTCTGTCACATACGATTTTTAGCTACCAATATTTTAGAATGGAAAAATGTGACTTATTTTATCTGCGATATCTCATTTTAGAAGGACCCAAGACTTCTAAATAACATCTTATAAGCAAAATAATTATTTATAATAAAAATTTCTTATCTTTTCGTTGTAGAATATAATGTTATTATTATTACGATACAGTTACTAATTGACGTAATCAAGATATACTGCTTTTATATTTTACATCGATAATTTAGACCCGTTTAATTGCAAAATACAGCAATACAATATTTAAAGTTGGTTTGTTGGTTGGTTGGTTGATTGGAGTTTAATGGCACAAAGTCCCTCTAGGGACAAACAAGGATTAAAAGATCAAAAAGTGAAAATAAAGAGAGAGATTGTAAAACAAAGATAATAAAGCTATCTGGATGGGTATTCCATCCAGATATAGTCAAAAAAGTGAAGAACATCATTGAAGAGTACAAACCAGTAAAGCACAAAAAGTAAGCCTAAAAAAAGTAGGTATCTGGATGGGAATTCCATCCAGAATATCAACTTATGTAGGCAGGTAAGATGTAAATTTCAAAATAAAATCCGGAGTGTTTTAAAAAAGTAAAAAGTGACCCATGGGGCACTTTTTACAACCTCATCTCAGCCTTTAAGTTTTTCCCGAGTATAGTGTAATGAAGATTCATTACAGTCAACATATAAGCTTACAACTGGAGAGGTACGTAATGCACCAGAGCACACACGAAGTGCACTATGGTGCACAGTGTCCAGTTTCTTAAGAACAGACTTACAAGGAGAGCCGTAGACCTGGCAGGCATAGTCAATTTTTGCACGGATCACAGAACGATAGATTTTAAGAAGAGAATCACGGTCCGCTCCCCAAGAAGTATTAGAAAGAACTTTAAGTAAATAGAGGGATTTTTCACATTTCGTCCTTAAGTGTAAAATATGGGATAAAAAGGTAAGTTTCTTGTCAAAAAATAGACCAAGATAACGAACATTGTCCACAACAGGGATTTGAGTTGAACCAATAAAAATTTCAAGAGCTGGATGCAGATCCCTATGTCTACAAAAATGCACACAAGATGTTTTGTCATGAGATATAATAAAACCATTTTTATTAGTCCAATTCAGGATGCGATTGATAGCAATTTGCATCTGTCTTTTTATAAAACGAATATCTTGTCCCATACACATAATTCGAAAGTCGTCAACATATAAATCTCCTTCCACTGAAGCAGGAAGTTGATTGAGAATGTCATTTATTTTAATAGCAAAGAGGGTGACACTCAGGACACTGCCCTGGGGTACACCCTCTTCTTGTAAATAAAAACTAGACAAAGAACCACCAATTAGAACTTGAAATAGACGAGTAGCAAGAAAGTTTTAAATAAAAATTGGAAGATTGCCGCGAAAGCCCAGGTTAAAAAGATCTAGAAGAATCCCATAACGCCATGTTCTGTCATAAGCTTTTGCCATGTCAAAAAATACTGACACCAAATGGTTGCGTTTTAGAAAGGCAGTCCTGATTTGATTTTCCAAATGGATTAAATTATCGATAGTAGATCTACCACGTCGAAAACCACTTTGAAAAGCGGCAAGATAATTGTTTGTTTCTAAAATATGCACGAGGCAGCAGTTAACCATTTTCTCAAGAAGTTTGCAAAGGCTACTAGAGAGTGCGATAGGTCCGTAATTGTTGGGATTGCCAGCATCTTTTCCTGGTTTAGGAAAAAGAATAACGATTGCTCTGCACTAAGCATGTGGAAAATTTTGTTCCAACCAAATCCTATTGTAAAAAGAAAGGAGGTTATCTAAAGAGAGTGGTGACAGGTGCTTCAGCATAATGTAGGTAATCCCATCATGACCCGGGGCTGACAAGTGACTATCACTCGAACACTTGTTCAGTTCTGAGATAGTAAACGGCTGATTGTATGGAAAAGAGTTATGAGAGTTAAAATTAATCCTGGTCATTTCAGTTCGTCTTTTGTAAGTTAAAAAGGGTTTCGGATAAGAATCTGAGCTTGAAATGGATGCTAGGGTTTTTCCTAATGTCTCAGCTATGTTCTTAGGAGATGAGATGGTTTGTCCATTATGATGTAAAATTGAGATATGACTTTCTGAATATATTCCTATGCATTTTTTTACTTTTAGCCAAAGTTCTTTACTTGAAGTGTTTGAGTTAATGGTAGATACATAATTAATCCAAGATTCCCGTTGACTTTTACGTCGCACTCTTCTAGCTTCAGCCTTTGCTTTTTTAAATGCCATATAGTTAGTATTATTTGGGTACCTCCGGAAGAGACCCCAAGCTTTTTGTTGTTTTTTCTTTGCGTTTTGGCAATCACCATTCCACCAAGGTTTTCTGTGCTTATGAGTAGAAGATGTTTTAGGAATGCTAGAGCCAGCAGCACTGATAATACATTCAGTTATATTATCAAGTGCATTGTCAATATTCCATCTATCATATTAGCTGTTATGTTTGCAAGTGCAGTGAAAGCTGGCCAGTTGGCTCTGTTATAAATGTAACGGTTGATAAAATTGGAAGAATCCTTATCAGGAGCAGTCAGTGTTATAAAAGTCAGAAAGTGGTCACTGCCGTGTAGGTCATTAGATACCCAGAAGTTCCAGAAAGGATAGAGCAGTGGAGAGGAAATTGTAAGGTTTATTGCATGAAAAGTACGGGTAGGTTCGTGAAAGTAAGTGTGATCCCCATTATTCAGCAGGCATAAGCCGTTGTCAGAAATAAATTTTTCTATAATATCACCACGCCGATTAGAATTACTGTTTCCCCACAGTTGGCTGTGTGCATTAAAATCACCAACAATAATGAAGGGAGTAGGGAGTTGGAGAAGAAGAGAATCCAGATCTGCTGGTTGAATATTTTGATTTGGAGGTAAATTTGGTGCATATTGTAATAAGTTGTTTAATATGTACACGGACTGCGACAGTTTGAAGATTAGTATTTAAAGAAATAGGAGAATAATGGGGTAAATTATTGGAAATAAAAAGAGACACACCACCAATGGCTTTTCCATTAGCTGTCAAATCTTTCTGGTAGGTTGTATAGCTGCGTAATTTTGCTTTGTCAGTGGGCTTTAGATGAGTTTCCTGTAGGGCTAAGATTAATGGTTGATGGTCCGAGAAGATATAACGGATTTCGTCATGTTTATTGTGATATCCACGGCAGTTCTACGATATAATATTAGTCATGAATGAGGTAAATTTAAAGTTTTAGTCAGGCACAGATTCTTCGAATACAATATTTTCATCAGCATCCGAGTCACTGCAGTATAAATCGGCATCCATAACCTCATCCGCGTAACGCTTCAGTTGTTTTGGATCTTTAATGTTTTTGATTACTGAACTGATGCCAGATTTTTGCTTCCCCTTCCCCACAGTCTTCCACTGTAGAGAAACTGGAGTTGAGGTTTTCTGTTTAGTCGTTTGTAGAGCGGGTTTTTTTTGGTTCTGTTTTCTGGGGATATCAGGTCTCTGTGGTATTATGGTATTCGTGGCAGCTTTTGTTTTATTTTGGGGTTGAGGTGACTTATTGGATAGAGCTGTAATTTTCTGTTGTTTCTTCTCCAAGTCAGTTATTTTTACTGGTTCAAAGGATGTGGTGTTAGTAGATTGCGTTACGGTTGATTCATCTTGCGGATATGTTACATCAGTTTGTGTAGCCGTGTGTCTTATGGCTGTTGATTGTTTCTTGAGTAAGCTGGAGTAGGTAATTCCAACAGATGGGGTTCTATTTTCAACAAGTTTGCGGGCTTCAGGATAAGATAAGTTTTGAGTAATTTTTATGGTAACTATTTCTTTTTCACGGTTCCAGTTAGGGCACTTGCGGGAATATGCTGTATGATTTCCTTTGCAGTTAGCGCAGCGTTCGGATTTTTCACATAAATTATTGTCATGGCCCACTTCTGCACAATGTGCACAGGTAAGGGATCCACGACAATTTGTTTTAGTATGACCAAAACGCTGGCATTTAAAACAGCGGGTAGGGTTTGGTATATAGGGTCTGACTTTACAGTTTAGATATCCTGCTTTAATTCTAGGTGGTAAAGTAGTGCTATTGAAGGTCAGAATAATGTGTTTAGTGGGAATTACCTGCTCATTTTTACGGATGGTGATACGGCGTACATCTATGATATTTTGGTCTTTTAAATTTTCTAAAATTTCATCTTTGGTGGAGTATAAAAGATCTGGTTCAGATATTACTCCGCGGCTTGTATTTAAAGTTTTATGTGCTTGTACAGAAACAGAAAATGTGCCTATTGTAATGCAGTTTGAGAGAAATTGTGATTGTTTGGTTGTAGAAACCTCAACCAACAAATCACCAGATTGTAGTTTTTTGAGAGTGTGACCATCTCCTAAAACAGACTGGAAAGTTTTTGCTATGAGAAATGGTGAAGTTTTTTTAAACGAGCAATCAGAGTGGCTATCAGTACGTTTCACAATGAAAAAGCGAGTATTCTTTGAAGACAGTACAGTTTGTTGCTCTCCGCTAGGGAGAGAAGTAGAAGGAAAAGAAGTGTTTCCATCCATATTTAAAAGAATAAAATTCAGACCCCGGCCGCACCACCCTCTCCCGAGCCCTACAAGGGGATGCACATTCGTGCACCAGTGCTAACCAGGGCCCATACGGTCACAAGACAACCCTATGTCAGTCTCCACCCTTAACGAGATGACTAGTAGTTGCTCGAATACTTGATCCCTAGAGCCAGTGACTAAAGTCAGCTGACCAGCCGATTGATGCATACGGGACCAAATGCACCTCCCGTCTACCTGAAGCAGAGGCCAAAGTAGTGTGTTGGTTTCCCTAAACTACCAGGATCCCCCTTTCCAGGGACACGGGTCGCCACGCACGGCCAACACGTGGGTGGTTTACAATTCTCTATGAATCGATATGCAGGATGACATCGGTTCATACAGAATTGCCCTCACCTCCGAAGAGGAAACCACAACGAGAGTGAAACAAAGAGGAAAGGAAGACCAGAGGAGTAAGAGGAAAAAGAAAGGAGAAAGATCACTCAGGTGCCCCGGGTTTGTGAAGCCCGTGAATACCTAAAGAAGGTATCCCCCTGGGGGACATCATAATTGGGATCATAGTTATAAAATTCATTATTCTTTGCATTCGGTTGATAATATCTCGTTCAAAAACCTTCCTGTTGTTTAAAGTTGCCTCTGTAAGGTCTTGTTTGTGGATTATGAAATCCGTTATTATTTTGATATATGTTTCCTCTATAGCCCGAATTGATCTTTTTATGTTTGTCTTTGTACCAACAATCTTGCGTATTGTGAGTATCCTTTTTACAAAATTCGCAGTATTTATTAACTTTCTCTGTTCTTTTCTCTACCCTTAATTTTAAGTTATTGATTTCTGTTACTAGAGTTCTTATTTGCTCTGTACTTTCCGAGCTTAATTTATCTAGCTTGTGTAAAATGTCTGCTTCTCGGGAGGTCGAGAATGTATTTATTTCCTGCATATTTGTTTGTGCGTACGCTTCCTCCAGTTTTAAAGCTACTTTACAAGCTTCATCGAAAGTTTCTGGCGTATTTTTTCTTACTTCTAGACCTATGTCTGCTCTTATCACATCTACAAATCTAGCTAACTTCATCTGATCTAAAAATCTGGAATTATTTTGTTCATTCAGACCCTGACCACTCTTCTTTATGTATAAATTCGCTGTAGCATTGAATTCTGTGATGAAATCAGATAGACTTTGATCTTGTTTTTGCTTCAAAAAGAAGAATAAATTTTGAGCACTACTAAAATTACATTTTACCGAAAATAGTTCCCTTAACTTATCCTTAAATTTCCAGTCAGTTTCCAAAAAAAATACAGATTCATCCTGCATAAGTCTTTCTCTCGCTGGTCCCATAATTTTGGCCTTTAAGATTGTTAATTTATGAGCATTGTTATATGCAGTTTGATCTATTAGATTATCAAACTGGAGTAGAAAGTAATTAATATTATTTTCCTTTTTATTATCAAATGGATATATAAATCCAACTAGTTGTTCTGGCATGGGAGCTGTCATACTGAATTCTATATTTATTTCTTCCTCAGATGTATCACAATTCTCTCTATTTTTGTTATTTTTGTTTGTGTTTAGTAAAATGTTATTATTACTCTCTACAACTAATTGCTTTTTTTGCGTTCTGGTTTTTATCCCACTTCTTCCTGTGCTCTCCCTATGAGTTTTTCTTTTGCCACCCCTACTCATTAAATTCCACCCTCATTTATTTCTCCCAGGAATGATTCTGGATGAATTTTTTTTTTTCGGAAATTCGCATCGCATTTTCGGAAATCGGCGGGGGGAGGGAGGGTCGTGAGTCCCCCCTCCAGCGATCTTCGGGCAAAATCGGCGTTTTCCCGCTATCTTCAGACGAAATCAGCAATGTTTTAGCAAAATCGGCGATTTATTGCGATATTTTGCCAAAATCGGCGGTTTTCCCGCGATCTTTTGACGAAAGCGGCATTTTCTCATGTTTTTAAAGTGAAATCGGCGTTTTTTCGACGATCTTTAGACAAAATTTGCTTTTTTACGCGATTTTTTCTCGAAAACGGCGTTTTATTCTCGCGATTTTTTGACGAAATTGGCGTTTTTTCCGTGATCTTTTGATGAAATCGGCGTATTTTTTTCAAATATTCTTTTGACAAAATATTTTTAAGCTATCTTTTATCGAAAACGGTGTTTTTTTCCCGCGATCTTTTAACGAAATCGGCGTTATATCCGCAATCTTTAGACGAAATCAGCGTTTTCCCGCCGACTTCAGAAGAAATCAGCGTTTTATCTGCGATATTTGATGAAATTGCCGTTTTTTCCGCTATCCTCACAGGAAATTCGCGTTTTTCATCGATCTTTTGACAAAGTTCGTTTACAAAAACATTGACGAAATCGTCGTTTTTCCACGAAATTTTGACGAAATGTATGCTATTTCGGCGGTCGTATCACGAAATTTACATTTCTACGCAATTGTTTTTTCCGCGCGCAAAACCGTACAAGTTGGCAACTGATAACCTAATTTGAAATTTTCGGAAGAGGATGCCTTAAATTTTCGGAAATTTCGGACGAGAATCACCCCTGATTTCTCCTTAAATATTTTCCTTATATGAAGTAGATAAGAGAATAGAAAAACTGCAATAATTTATGACAGGGGCATTAATCTACTTATCCACACAACATTGAAATATACTAGTATTGAAAATGAATAAGCATATGAATTTCTTAATAATTATCAAATAATTATCCAATAAATTTGGTTCACCTAATATTATTATACAATTCATTAAAACTTTCAAATGTTATTGGAAAATATGCCAATTTTCACCTAAGTGACCTCTTGCCTGCCATTGGATCCATTGTTTATAATACACAAAATATCTCTTAAATCTTATTAGGTTGTACACAGTGATGAACTTTGTATCACAATAAAATATTTATACCTTTTCTATAACACTCTATGGTATTCACAGTATGTTTTGTGGCAGTATGTGTCCCAGTTCAATAACTATCTTATTATAAAACAGCAATCATATGTTTATAAACTTTTTTTTTATTTTATTACACAGGTATTAATTACATTTATTTTTTATATAATTTGAGAGCTAAGTAAATTAACATCATATCGAAATAACCTAAGTTCGAAATTTTAATAATTTAAATTAAATTTATTAAACTGAATAATTAAGGGAATTGGTCACGCACCATATAGGTATTTAATGAAATGATGGAGAGAAATTTGCACTTGTCCACCCTTTTTTTTTATTAATCCAATTCTAATTAGTTCAGGTAACGTTATTCCATCTTTTAGATCTCACTATTACCCATCAGAGCATATTAGGCTGATTTATATTTTAATTGCTATCTATTAAATTATAAGGGTGATCGTTTATGATCTTCTAGGTAAATTTTTTAAATGTTAGAATTATAAAATGGTTATATCATTATCTCAATTATTAAATCATTACTGCGTTGTGTATTTTGCGTGAAAATTTACCCTATGAAGAAAACCAACCATATTTGCTCATATCTCAATTCTTATTCATAATAAAAAAAACACACTGCCAAAAAAACATCATAACAAAATTATCATTTAAATATATGGTTTATTTACAAAAAGTGATAACATAAAAATAAAGATAATATACATATTTACAAAATTAATTCCCCAGATTAACATCAACTGTATCTATAATCTTATGTATCAACTTTTCCATTTATGGATCACTTGGATTTTTCATACAAAATATCACATTTATTTTAACCTGAATGTATACTAATTTATGTATATATATTTTTAATATTTATGCTTATGGCTGGCAAGAGGCACGCGCTTGGTATTTAAATTTGCATTCATGCATTTAATTTAAGTATATTTTCAGGCAAAGTAAAAAAAAAAAAAAACTTTTATAATACCTTGCATTAGGAGAGAGGTGTCTTGAAGGGGTTGCATAGGGGGTTCACTGATTTTTTTGTACCACTTCCAAACTTCTGGTCATGTTCGGACCGCTGCTAGTAGAAAGTCATGCTCCTTTCTGGCTGCTGTTGAACATCGGACCATGCTAGGAGGCACTCCGTCGGCGAAAAAAAAAATTATTTTTCAAGACCCTTTTGGATGGATCTTTTTGCAGCTTCTGATCTCTTTTACGACATTTCTCACTGATTCATCTGACCTGCCTCATTTTTTTATTTTATTTTTCCATATTCCAATTTTTTTTTGTGTATCACACTCCTCCCTTTTTTTTCTCAGCGAATTCTTATTTTGCTGTCCCCCTTTGCCAGAAGATCATTGGCTTGGGTATATCCATCTGCTGCGCTTCCATCCTTTATGATATTCCATTCTTATGATATCCTTTATGATTCACTTTATGACATGGGAGACTATCTGTCGCCCTCATCGTAAATTTGCCTTTCTTTTTTTGTGCCATTCTGACCAGCCATAAATGTCTTTAGGATTTATAATATAGTCATAAAATCCCGTGTGGTCTTTTTTTATTGTCCTTTTCTGTCTTTTATTTTTATTGGTGCTCCTGGAGCTATTTCGCTCCAATAAAGAAAAGAGTGCAACCTAAAACCAAAATTTTTTATGTCTGATGACTACCCTGCTTATTTTAATGCATTCAAAGAAATTTTTAAAGTAGACACCAACTTCCTCCTTTGCACATGGCATGTTTTAAGAGCATGGAACCAAAAATTGTCTTCGCTCATTAAAGATCCAGAAATGAGGGAGAACATTAAAAATGATTTGCTGAAAATTCAAAGAGAGACCGATAAAACAAATTTTGAAAGAGACAGCCAATTATTTATTAACAAAATATTTGGTGATGAAAAAAATCAAAATATTTGCTGAATATTTCATTAGCAATTACATGACCAGGCCCCAGCAGTGGGCTTTTTGCCATCGGTTAAATGCTGGCATTAACACTAACATGAAGGTTGAGCGATGGCATCGTGCCATTAAACATGAAGAGACTGAGGGCAAAGTTACAAAGAGACTTGATAAATCACTTATGATTTTATTGAATGCCCTCAAAACAAAATTTGTTAATCGAATAATTGCATTAGAAAAAGGAAAAGCCTCATCAAAAATGCAGGACATTGTGGATCGCCATAATAAGAGTAAAACTTTGGATTCCAGATCCATTATTGAATTGGAAAAAAATAAACAATGGGAAATTCCATCTCAAACTATCAGCGGTGAAAAATACAAAATGAAAAGGGTAGGCAACTGCCAAAATAATTGTGCATTAAAATGCAATGAGTGCCTTATCTGTATACATGATTTTAATTGTACTTGCCCAGATTATGCCATAAGGTTCGTAATATGTAAGCATATTCATCTTTTATGTACACATCTAAACAGAGATTCCTTTGAATCTGACAGTCTAATAATTGATGAATCAACAAATTTAATAGAAAAAGAAATTTTAGAAAATCAATGTCTTCGCACAATGAACAAAATGAAGTGGAAAGTGAAAGGAACAAAGCCATTTCATTGCTAACAAATATGATAATTGAACGTGAATCTCCAAATATGACAGCTGATCAGTTAAAAATAGTCATTAATTCCATAAAAGAAGTGGACAGAAAACTAACTGTTTCTGAAAATGTCAATACATTGAAATCTAATTTTGTGCAGAGCTACAAACGCAAAATCGAGAAGCAGAAACATTTCTTTCCTAAATCAAAAAAATCAAAAGAGGATTCATTAAATTCATCCACAAACGTATTATGTAAGTATTATTATTTTGTTGTTGTTTATATTGTCAAAGACGCTTCGATTTTTAATAAATACAAATATAGATTTATGTTCTGTAATTATGTTTAATTGTCATAGATTCTTTAATTTTTAATTTAATCTCTCTATATTTAATATATAAAGCGAGGTTAATATGTAACATGTTTCATATTTAGTTCTATTTTATTTGTTAGGTCTTTTGAGACACAAATCATAAGTATTCATATTTATTGTATAGCTAATTGTAACAACATGGTCTTCAGTGCTAATTATTTTTATAGTTTATTTTACCAGTTTCCCTTGGCTTTATCTTAATTATTTGTTTCTAGCTTTTATCTATTGACTGTGATGTATTTCAATTTGAGTTTTACTTAGATATGAGCAAACACCTTTTAAAAAAAAATAATAATATCTTGAATTTTAAGTGTTTTATAAACCCAAAATAGTTGCCTTCATTTATACTAGAAAGGGAGAAATAAATGCATGAAAATAAACTTTGATTTTATAATATTTTTTCATAGTTCGTTTTAAGGTCTTTTCAGCTCTGAGTGAGTTAATTATACAACTCCGATTCAAAAAATTAGAATAATGTAAAAAAGAATGAGTTTGATGTTGCTAACGCGTCAATTTGCATACTGCGTCCAGGAAAAAATATATTAAAAGTATCTAATTATCTTCAGAGCATTTATAAATATAACATAAATATTTATTTTTATCTGATATATTAATAATTAACTATTTAAAAAATATTAGAATAATTCAAAGAAATAGAATACCTCGATAGCATGGTTAAAAAAATTAGAATATTCAAATTTTTCTTATAAGTTGAGAGAACGGCTGCGGGATTAACATCTGTGGGACTATAAAATGTGCTCCGTTGAAAATGAAAAGTCATTTGGCATTTGATTGTAGCATAGTATTTGCTTAATATGGGACGAAAGAGCGATTTATCTGAGGCTGTGAAATATCGTATTGTGTACTTGCACGAAATAGGAAAAACACAACTTTTTATAGCAAAAGAAGTGAAATGCTCTCAAGCAAGTGTGAGTAGAGTTTTGAGAGAATATTCTAATAATAAGTGTTTTCAAAATAAACACTTTAAAAGTGGTCGAAAGCCAGTATATTCAAGAAGAGATAAAAGGCAATTGAAAAAGATTGTGAAGAAACATCGCTTTCGGAGTGTGAGATATGTGCATAGAAAATGGAAAGAAATGGGTATAAATGTCTCCAAATCTACAACACTACGACGACTTCGCAAATTAGGTTTTAGATCACGTGTGCCTAAGATAAAGCCATTCTTATCATCTAAGCAAAGGGCTGCTAGAGTTAAATGGTGTAAACAAAGGCTATTTTGGGATCACGACGATTGGAAAAAGATACTTTTCAGCCATGAAAGTGTGTTTTGTGTGTCTCACGGAAATCAAGGTATACGTTTCTGGAGACTCAAACATGGAGCTTATAAGAAAGAATGTTTAAAACGTTCAGTTAAATTTGCGACCTCTGTTATGGTATGGGGCTGCATGACTGCTGAAGGCCCAGGCAGGTTGTGTATTGTTTCCACAACAGTCAATGCAGAAGTCTATAAAGAAATTCTTGAACATTTCATGATTCCTTCATCTGAGGATTTATGTGATGACGATTTCTTGTTTCAGCAAGATTTAACTTCTCCCCACACTTCCAAATCAACAACTAAATGGCTCAAAGATAAGGACATACCTGTACTCCCTTGGCCTGCAAACTCACCCGATCTAAATCCTATCGAGAATTTGTGGGGAAATATGAAGAAACGACTTCAAGAAGTTGCACCTAGAGACAAAAAAGAACTTATTTCTAGTATAAAGAGCATATGGGAGAATTTGGATAAAAAACATTGTGAACCTTTAGTTAAAAACATGCCAGAACGTTTAAGAGCTGTCATTAAAGCTAAGGGTGATGCAACAAAGTACTGATTAGCAAGTAAAAATACTTAGAGTTTAAATTACGTTCAATATATTTTCATTATTCTAATTTTTTGAACCATCTTAGAAAGTATTCTAATATTTTGAATTTTTTGTTGTTAGCTGATTTAAATATATTTTCTATTTCATTGTAATGTGTTTACATTTTTATAATCTGCAAAATATGCAGATTCATATTATAGTACTTTATATGTGATATTGTTGATTATTTATTTGATAAATTCGATTTTCATTTCCCTTGACCGTAATTCTTTTCATTATTCTAATTTTTTGAATCAGAGTTGTAAGTTTAATAAATAAATATGAAATTCAGTTCTTGATTTTGATTATGTGTATTATAAAAGCTTTTTTAGATTATTGACGGATTCTTATATGTTCCAAATTCTATTTTTGCTATAAGAAATGTTGGAAAACAAGACATATTAACAGTTTAGTTACTTACAGTTGGCAAAAAAAGTATTTGTACACTTCATTTTTTTTAATTATAATGAAATTAAACAAAATATTTAAGCTAAAAATATTGTAATACATTAATTTAATGCATTATAATATTATAGAAGCAAAAACAAAATTAAACGAATCGATTTTTTACATTATAATAAACAAATATACAAAAATATAATGCAAAAAAATTATTTGTACACTACATCAATGTAATATAATTAATGAAAATTTAGTAAAATAATACAAATTATTATTTTGTGCGAATTCATTTAGCGTTTATGACTATTTCTAGATGGTGTGACATAGATTCCACCAACTTTTTTGTAGCGGTCTGGTTAATGTTATTCCATGACACAATAAGAGCTTCTTTAAAACTGTTTTTTACAGATACATATTTTTTTTCGTATTTTTGCATCCAATAGCATCTGAAAATTTTCTATTGGATTCAAGTCTAGAAATTTTAGAGGAGTTACCAGTCGTCTTCGAGTATTGTCGTAAGCATGTGCTTGTGATCACAGCAGTATGCTTTGATCGTTATCCTGCAGAAAGTGAAAAGCTTCCTCTATGCATAATTTCTTGGCACAGTTTAATAAAATATGGCGCGACACATCAATGTATGTTAAACCTGTCCTTCCATTGTCAATAAATTTTAAATGTCCTGCTTCATTAGAAGCTATACACCCCAAAACTATAATATTCACCCCACCATGCTTGATAGTTTGAAGTATACGTTTTGGATCTAGAACAGTTTTATTTTTACGCCAATTTTTTCGAATGCTTGATGGTAAGAAAATTCCGAATATTCCCTCATCAGAAAAAATTACTGTTTTCCAAAAATCCAATGATTTACTTCTATATGCGAAAGCGAATACTATGCGTTTTCGCCTGATTGTTTCGCTGATGAATGGATTTTTCCTTGAGGTTCTTCCTTTTAAATCTGCATTGAGAAGAATATTTTTTATTGTTTGAAGTATTACTCTGATGAGAGAAGATGTTGCAAGGTCTCCAGCAAATTTTTGAACCGAATGCATGGGATTTTTTAAAGCTTTTTTAACAACACTCCTTTTTTCCCTCATTGTTAGTTTGCTAAGAAGTCCTGGTTTTCATTGAATTTCGATGCTTTTAATTTATTCATAGTTTCTCACTATACATCCAATAGTTGTAAATGGTAATTTAATAGCTTTTACAAATTCTTGTTGCGAATTTAAATTTTTATTATGCTCAATCATAGGATTTCATATATCTAGAGGTGCCTCTCTAGTTTTAGGTTCTATACTCAATTACTTCAAGAGCAAATTAGATTAAATGTCAGACAAATATAATATGAACTTAAAAATTATTAACCGCTTCTGTAAAAGTAGTCCTTTGAACCATAAACACAATAAAATACAGTACATATCAGGATGGAGAAATGTACAAATACTTTTTTTGCAAGAAATTTTTTAACTTTTACTATTAGAAAATTATTTTACATCTTTATCGAAATTTTCTGTTGTGTAATTTAAAACGGACGGTAAGTAGACTGTATTAAAACTATATTTGACAAAATATCTGTTTTTATTTAGTTAAAAATTAAAAATTTTAGAGTGTACAAATACTTTTTTTGCCAACTG
Source organism: Maratus speculifer (assembly GCA_964019185.1). Taxonomy (NCBI): domain Eukaryota; kingdom Metazoa; phylum Arthropoda; class Arachnida; order Araneae; family Salticidae; genus Maratus; species Maratus speculifer. Next base: position 173,348,785 of record OZ025301.1, read on the forward strand.
TATATAACTTTTCTCACTTTTCTTTCAAAATTATGTATCTTATTCTAAAAAGTTATACAAGCCTAGACAATCATTTATCCTATTAGTTTTAAATTAGTTTTTTTTTTTTTTTTTGCATGATTTCATAAAATATTCAAAAATATAAATTAATTTAAGAACATACAAATACTTTTTTATTTTCATTTTTATTTATTGTAAACAGTAAAGGGTTTTTTTTCTTCACTTTTTGAGTATCATAAATGCTATTTTCATAATGAAACTCCATTATTATGTGTTTATTTCATTGACTCCCTATTAAAAAAAAAAAAGTTGTAATGTGTAGTAATTTTTCATGAACATGTAATCAACCTTTTCATTTTTAAAAAAGAAATCACTTAAAATTAAATACAAATTAGGTTAGAGATTACTTTATTTTGATCTTGTTATGTTTTCTAAAATAGTTAAATCTCAATCAATAAAGGAGGAGAGGATAGTTATAAAGTTTTGTGTAACTAAGTGAATAATATTTTGTTTGTGTTAAAATAAATTTTAGAATGTATTATATCTAAAAATTTTAATGGTTAGATGATATTTAATGATTATCTAATTTAGTTAATCAGTGTGATAAATATAACAAATAACTTTTTTTTGCTAAGCCTAATAAGTTTGTTATTTTAAACCTCATGCTTTTTTTTTTTTTTTTTTTTTTTTTTTTCTTTAAGCTAAGAAATAGAATTAAATTTAAATGTTATTTAAAACTAAAGAGAAATTATTTAAATAAAATTGTTTTATTAAATAATAATAGATAAATATTCTGAAACTCACCTTTTGTTTTCTTTTTAATTCCAGAGTATCTCATCAAAACAGCAAGCTTGTGAATTTAAAAAAAAAAAAAAAAAAAAAATGGTTGACAAACATAGCTCTTAAAATTTTGGATGGTCAGTTAGTTCTAACTTTTTTCCTTTAATATGAATCCTATTTGTTTATCTTTCAGTCAAATTTATGTATAATTAGTATAAAATTAATGTGATTTTAATTAAGACAGTATTTCATTTCATGTTTCTTGAATTAATGAGCTTATCAGTTTTGAGTTACTGTAATATTTTATTTCTAATATCTCATCTCTGTGTAATTGTATCTAATACTCTATCCTTTCTTGAGATTTTGCTGTCATATTAAATGTTAAAATTTCATTTTGTTCCTGATACCTGATAGTTTTACTGTGAGTCTATTTTATGTAAAAGATATCCATTCATCATTGTTAGCATTTTGCATGCCCTGAATCTGAATAAGAATTTTTTATGTGACAGTGTTGCACGGAATGAAATTTTTCTTTCAATCTTTTCAGCATAATGTTGGCTTTCTGTAAGTAACCTTGTCGTCTTTTGAAAAGCATTCAGAAGCATGAATCAACAACCTACTTTTCACAAAAAAAAAAAAAAAAAAAATGCATGGCAAAATTTTACCATTATTTCCCTTTCTTCTTTCTTACTCTGTGAAGCATACACTGGTGCAGCCAGAATTCAGTTCTAAGGGGGTTTTGAGTTTTTGATAAAGGTGATTGCCGGTTATTTGAATCGCTGGTTAATAGAATTAGAACTAATTAGAATATTCACTCTGTATAATACTTAAACTGAAAGAGCATCTGTGTGGCAGGAAATCATCATTCTTTTAGCATAATGCATCTCAGAAAAGTGATTCTAGTTCAAATAACCAATTTTTACTTAACTGATTCATGTAACATGTATTTTCGCAATTTTATGTAGGATTTTCGCCATTTAATTGAATCACTTTATTAAATGAAATCTGATTTAATAAGGCGGTGGATTATGAAATGTGGCAAAATATTTAAATATTAAGTTTCATTTTGATTCATGTAAGCGGCAATTAGAGACTTTTCTAAGCTCTGAGAGGGGTTTTAACCCCAAAACCACACCCTTGGCTGCGCCACTGGAAGCATATACAAAATAAAAGGTAGATGAATTCAGTTTCATCAGTTTCAACAAAATCAAATTAATAAGGCTGAATTGGATAAATCGTGCTTTTTATCAGTTTTTTTTTTTTTTTTCAATGTAACTTTTAAACTATTTGGAATTTATTTTTCATTAAAGGTGCATGAAGTAGATTACACTGATAGGCACCTACTGGTACAATCAGAATCTAAGTCTAACAAATATTTTTTTTTTTTAGTTTTGCTTGATTTTTAATATCTTTCGTAGCTGTTTAGGTTTAGAAAGTAATACTGCATTGTGTATTAACCTTAATTTTGCTCAGACATTTAGTACATACATTAAGTCACAAAAGTAATTAAAAATTCCAGAAATTAAAATACAGTAGACTCCCTTAAATCCGCACAACTTGGGACCAGAGGTTTTGCGGATTTTAGAATTTTGCGGATTTCTGGTCATTGCTTTGTTTACATTTTTTTAAAAATAATTTGAATGTAATTGATAACGAAATTAGAAGTATAATGAATACATACAATATACTAAAATATTAAAATAAGTTATAAACTAAAATAATAAAAATTTAGATATTTCTAAAAATGATTAAAATACTAAAAGGAAAGATCAAGTTAATAATCAATAATGTATGATTAAATATTCATTATAAAAGAGGAAATGTGTTTTTCCTAAATTATTCAATGAAACTTGCCTAATAAAGGTACATATCTAATTCACATCAGGATCATAAAATAATGAAACGATATTTCTGGTTTAGCCAGACTTAATAACCAAAAAGCTTGATTTAGTTATTTCAATCTTACCATAAATATATTTGGTAAGATTGTGATTACCAATGATATCAGCAATATCTTGATTTTTTCAGAGATAAATTATTCTTTCTTTATGAAAAAACATGATTTCAATAACCTTAACAAAAATTATAAATTAAAAAATGTATGGAATCGATATAAAACTGAAAAAATAAATTTTTGTACCTACATCTGAACTGAATGTTTCATTGTTTACATCCGTAAAATATGTGCGGATTTTAGAGAGTTGCAGATTTTAGAAGTGCGGATTTGAGGGAGTCTACTGTATTCAAGATTAAGTTGGTTGGTTGGTTGTATAGGGTTTAATGGTGCAAAATCCCTCTAGGGACATGCTGCGCCAAGCAAAGACAAAAATTATAAAAACATGGGGTTAAGCAAAAGAGAAGGCTATCTGGATGGGGTATCCCATCCAGATATAGTCAGAGAAGTGTAAAAAACATAGTTAAAAAAAATTAAAGAATTAAATTGCAAAAGTGCTAATATCAAGAAAGGCATCTGTATGGGGTTTCCATCCAGATTGTCAAAAAAGGATTGTCAAAGGTAAAGAGGTCCTAAATCATAAAATAAAAGCCCGCATGTTTTAAAAAAGTGAAGAGTGCCCCATGAGGTGTTTCCCCAATGAGGTTCGTCAATAGTGGTGATGAAGTGTTAAAATATTGTCTATAAAAGTGCCGGAGACCCGGACAGTCCGTCAGAATATGATGAATGGTAAGATAATCAAAATGACAGTGTGGACACATGGGTGCATCCTCCCTTAATAAAAGATGTTTACGAGTCATCCTAGAGTGTCCAATTCTCAGACGAGTCAGAAGAACATCAGTTTTTCTTGGATAATTCGGAGGCCAGGTCATGATAATTGGTTTGATATAATGTAGTTTATTATTGATTTCTAAATTCCAACTTTCTTGCCAGTTATTATGAATAAAGTGTTTTATAATTAGTTTAGCGTCTGAGAATGGTACTTTATGGTATAATGGATTAAGAGCAAGTTTTGCCGCCTCATCTGCTTTTTCATTACCAGGGATACCCATGTGTCCAGGTATCCAGCAAAATAAAATATTATAACCTCGTCTAGTCAATTTAATATAAAAATCCAGGATGGCAGTGACAAAAGCATGTCTTTTAAAAGATTTAAGTGCGTCAATAGAACTATTTGAGTCAGTATATATGATGAAGGATGTGTTGAGATGATTAGATATGATTACCATGGCTTTCTCTATTGCGATTAACTCAGCTGTAAATATAGAAACAGAAGGATGAAGCTGATAACTCAATGAAACATTATTATAAAAAATGCCACAACCAGCTCTATTTCCACTCTTTGAGCCATCCGTATAAATGTCGGTAAAATTCCTATAATCTGCACGATGTGCAGCAAAAAGTTGTTGAAAAGCAGTAGCAGGTAAATTCTTTTTATCGTAATTTTTAAAAGGATGAAGGGTTTTAATATCAAGTGGGTGCCAAGGAGGATAAATATGTAGTGGACTAGTACTCATCTCAATGTCACTCAGAGGGCTATTGTTGGTTATGCTTCTCATTCTGACACCAAAAGATGGGATGCAAGATGGGCGATGCTGGTAATGAATATCATTGTCAGTATTTAAAATTAAAGTATGAAGTGGATGGCCGGGATGTGAAAGGATACGGTAAAATAACTCCAGAGAAAGTTTATCACGAATATGGTAGAGTGAAGGTTCGTTACAATCAACATATAAGCTTAAAACTGGTGATGTGCGAAATGCACCAGAGCAAACACGAAGTGCGCTATGGTGCACCGTGTCAAGTTTCTTAAGAACAGACTTCCGTGCAGAGCCATAGACCTGGCAGGCATAGTCAATTTTTGAACGGATGACAGCACGATAGATCTTAAGAAGAGAGGTCCGGTCTGCTCCCCACGAAGTATTAGAAAGTACCTTAATTAAATTTAGCGATTTTTCACATTTCGTCCGTAATTGTAAAACATGAGGTAAAAAAGTAAGTTTACTGTCAAAATAGAGGCCTAGATAGCAGACGTTGTCTACAACAGGAATTTGTGTTGATCCGATAAAAATTTCAGGATCTGGATGTAGATCCCTACGTCTACAAAAGTGCACACAAGAAGTTTTGTCATCAGAGATAACAAAACCATTTTTATTAGTCCAATTAAGAATATTTCTAATAGCAATTTGCAATTGCCTTTCGATAAAACGCATATCTTCTCCCATACACATAATCCGGAAGTCGTCAACGTATAAATCCCCCTTCATAGAAGAGGGGAGTTGGCTAAGAATACCATTTATTTTAATAGCAAAGAGGGTGACACTCAGGACACTGCCCTGGGGAACACCCTCTTCTTGTTCATAAAATCTAGATAAAATTCCACCAATTCGGACTTGAAATAGACGAATAGCAAGAAAGTTTTTAATAAAGATAGGGAGATTCCCTCGAAAGTCCAGATTAAAAAGGTCGCGGAGGATACCATAACGCCATGTCCTATCATAGGCTTTCGCCATGTCGAAAAATACTGAGACCAAATGTCTGCGTTTCAGAAAAGCTGTCCGAATGTAGTGTTCAAGATGAATTAAATTATCGATAGTAGACCTACCACGTCGGAATCCACTTTGAAAAGCGGCAAGGCAATTGTTCGTTTCCAAGACATGCATGAGGCGGCCAATTGACCATCTTTTCAAGAAGCTTGCAAAGGCAGCTAGAAAGGGCTATAGGCCTGTAATTATTGGGATTAGTTGCGTCTTTTCCTGCTTTAGGGAAAGGTATAATTATAGCTCTGCACCAAGCAATTGGAAAACTCTGCTCAATCCATATCCTGTTAAAAAATGATAGGAGATTGTTTAGAGAGAAAAAAGAAAAGTGCTTGATCATAATATAAGTAATCCCATCATGGCCTGGGGCAGATAAACGACTTTCTTTCAAACATTTTATCAACTCTGATATAATAAATGGTTCATTATATGCATATGAGTGATAAGAATTAAAATTAAGCCTTGTTCTTTCAGTTTGTCTTTTATAAGTTAAAAACGGTTCTGAGAAAGAATCAGAGCTTGAAATGGATGCTAGGGTATTTCCTATTGTCTCAGCGATGTTTTTAGGTGAAGCAATGGTTTGCCCATTATGTTTTAAAATGGAGATATGATTTTCTGAGTACAGTCCTATACACTTTTTCACTTTATTCCAGAGTTCTTTGCTTGATGTGTTGGAGTTAATGCTAGAGATGTAGTTTATCCAGGATTCACGTTGGCTTTTACGCCTGACTTTTCTAGCTTCTGCCTTTGCTTTTTTATATGCAATATAGTTAGCATCATTAGGATACCTCCGGAATTTGCCCCATGCCTTCTGTTGCTCTTTTTTCGCTTTTTGACATTCACTGTTCCACCATGGTTTCCTATGTCTAGAATTAAAGGAAGTTTTAGGTATACTAATATCTGCAGCATTGATAATACATCGAGTGATATTATCAAGTGCATCGTCTATGTTACCTGTGGTCATATCACTTGTAATTTTGGCAAGGTCTGTGAAAGTTGGCCAATTGGCTCTGTCATAGATATATTGTTTAGCACACATATTAGAACCCCTATCAGGAGTAGTCTGTGAAATACAGATTGGAAAATGGTCACTGCCGTGGTGGTCATTGGAAACCCAGAAGTTCCAATATGGATAAATTGATGGGGAGCAGATGGTAAGGTCTATTGCATGAAAAGTGCGTGATGGCTCATGAAAGTAAGTATGATCCCCATTATTGAGTAGGCATAAGCCATTGTCAGATATTAATTTCTCTATCATATCGCCACGTTGGTTAGAGTCATGATTACCCCATAGTTGACTGTGGGCATTAAAGTCTCCCACAATGATGAAAGGAGTGGGGAGTTGAAGAAGGAGACTATCAAGGTTTGTTGCCTGAATAGAAGTGTTTGGTGGTAAGTAAATAGAACAGATGGTAATAAGTCTGTTTATATGAACTCTGATTGCAACTGCTTGTAAGTTGGTATTTAAGTTGATTTGTGAATGGGGTAAATTACGAGAAATAAAGAGAGCCACTCCACCAGTGGCCCTGTCACTACCTGTAAAGTCTTTTCTGTAAGTTGCATAGTTGCGTAATTTCGCTTTGTCAATAGGTCTTAAATGGGTTTCCTGGAGAGCTAGGCATAGTGGTTGATGGTCAGAGAGGATATTACGGATTTCGTCATGTTTATTGTGATAACCACGGCAGTTCCACGAGATGATATTAGACATGAAATGAATGTTAGATATGTATATCTATGTCATTTGTTTTGGAGGTAGTAGACATGCTACTATCTCCATCGTCTAATACTTCATCCCTTTCAGGATGAAGATTTAAGGCATCATCATCCATATGTGTTTCATCTTTTTGATACTGTTGTTGATGGGTTCCATTTCTAAATGTCTTATTATTTTTTTTCTTTTTGGGTGGATTTTCAATTGGTGCAGCTGATTTAATACATAGGGTATGTTTTTCAATATCAGATCTAATGTTTGACTTTAGAGATGGTGTTTTATTTATGTTTTGAGAACATTTTTTATTAAGTGGGGGTTTAGGAGTAAGGGAATTAGGATATAAGGACTGAGAGGAATTAGAAGAGGTACTTTGTGGCAATTTGGGAGAAATAGAATTTATTGACTTTGAAGGCATAGATTGTGTAGATGTAGTTGTCTTACCAGATTTATTAGCCAAGGTATCTTTTTGCTTAGATTGGGCATTTATTTCTGTGGAGAAGTCTGTTTGAGTTGCAATATTTTGATGGGTTTTGCGGTTTGTTTTAGATAAAGCAGTGGCATATGAGACACCAACTATGGGTGTTCTGGATTCAACTATTTTTCTAGCTTCAGGGTAGGCTATATTTTCTTTTGTGCGTATTGTCTGTATTTCTTTTTCTTTTTTCCACATTTCACAAGATTTTGAGTATGACGGATGATCTTTTTTACAATTTACACAGTGAGCGGCAGCACTACAGTTGTCACTTTCATGATCAACTGTACCGCACCGACCACAGGTCAATTTACCACGACAAGAAATTTTGGAATGTCCAAAACGTTGACATTTAAAGCAACGTATAGGGTTTGGGATGTATGGTCTAATGGAACATGATAAATATCCAGCCTTTATGGATTTGGGTAAATTAGGTGAGCCAAAAGTAAGTATAATATGCTTCGTGGGTATTTGTATTTTATTGGTTGGTGTTTGTTCATCATTACGGAAAATTTTTATTCATTTAACTGCTATAACATTTTTATCCTTTAAGTTTTCTAATATTTCATCTTCATGAACATGCAGGAGGTCCGATTCAGAGATCACTCCGCGAGAAGTATTAAGTGTTCTATGTGGAGAAACAGTAAGAGGGATATTTGCAAAATGAGTGCACTTTTTAAGATTTGCTGCTTGTTGATTATTGTTCACTTCCACAAGAAGTTCACCAGATCGTAATTTCTTTAAATTCTTCGTTTCACCAACCAATCCTAGGATAGATTTATATTTTAGAAAGGGAGAAGTATGATCAAAGCTCCCCTCTACACGTTTAACAATAAAAAACTTTTCAGATGCAGGCAAAGAATTACTTTTAAGGCTGTCAGCAGTGTTAACTTCTAAATTAGAAGCAGATTCCAATCTGTCAGCCCATGATGTGGTCGTCAAGGCAGAACTCAATATATCACTTTTTGCTTTATTAGCTTGTGGGGCCACCACATCGCATGTTTTATTCTCTAAATTTGTAGCCATATTTGAGATATAAGATTGTAAAATGCCAGGCTTCGGGCCTGGTCACCGACCCTTCTTCTTACCGTTACGTCTGGTGCAGGTCTCAAAAGGGCGAAAACTATTTTCAACAGACCCCCACGTTTTTCAAACATTGGGTTAAACTCGATAGCATCTCCGAAGCTCCGGTTCTTTTCCAAGGAAAATGGGTAGCCGTAGGTAAGCCTTTACAGCTCTGTCCAACCTACAGCCGGCCCTTACGTCGAAAGGCACCAGTCCTCCGGTGTTAATCCTAACCACCACCATGCAAGCATGGCGCCCCCCCGTACTCGGAACCAGAGTCCAGAGATGCCCTGCACCCTGGGACTCGATATCAACCTAAAAAGGAAGAGACGAGTCGATGAGGTTAAAAGAAACCTCAACACCCAGGGTGTCTCACGTGTATAAAAAAAACCACTATTGTATAAAAAGTTGTATAAGAGGGAGCTTAAAAAATAGTGTCTTTTTTGTTTTTAAACATTTTTAAATTTTTTTTTCTTTTTTTTTTTTTTTTTCAAACAAAAGAATGATAACAAAGTTAGTATAACAAAGAACAATGAAAACAAAGTTATTAGTATAAAAATCAAACATGAACGAGAACAAAGAGGGATAACAAACTGAAAAGAGAAGATTAAAAAGTGTGAAACAAAGAAAAAAGGATAGACAACTAAAAAAGAGAAGAAAAAAGGAAAGGAGAAAGATCGCTCGGGAACCCGGGGTCGCGAAACCCGTAAATACCTAAAGAAGGTATTCCCTTGGGGGAATATTCAAGATTAAAATTTCATAACAAAAGCAAGATAAATTATGTCATAGTATTTTTTTATTGCTTTGGATTTAAGCTTTAAAAATAATTAAACCTTAATTAAATGTTACTTGCTTTGGAAATCTTCTAAGTCATTTTTCAAGCAAATTGGAAATTTTATAATACAAACTGAACTTTCACAGTAGCCACAGTGAAAGTTTGAACAATAGAAGCTAATAAAGAGATAAGGTTTCTGATTTTATACTCACAGTCTAATCTTATACTCAATTATTCTAAAAAAGTATAGATTTTTAATTTCAACTAAACAAAATTTGTAAAATTTATAATGTTTTACTTTTTTTGTGCATGCTGTTGTTTTTGCATTTTTATTTTTCATCACAATTTTCATGTCTACTTTATAAGTTAATATAATCTGTTTAAATCAAATTAAAAGTATTTTTTAGTGAAATAAAATATTATTTTAAATGTAAATAGATCATAAATATTTTTTGTTCTTGAATAAATATTGTAATAAATGTTCTAATAAATGTGCGATATTCCATATTCAAAATAATACTTTCAAGGTTGCATTTAGATCAATTTATTCTTCAATTGTTTTCCAAATTGAAAATATTCAGAAGGTCATTAATAAGCAAAAACATAAATCAGTGTTTCTTTATTATAAGCTCAGATATTTTATTGGAAACAAAATATATTTTAATGGCATCTATTCATAGTTTTATTTAATTATAAAAATCAAAAAGTCGCTATGAAAAACTTCTAAATTATCAATATATCAAATAGGAAAACATATCTTATTTATTTAATTAAAATAATAAAGTTCATTTGTATTCTACCTACACAAAGCAATATATTTCATTATTTTAAAGGGCGAATAATTCCTTTCGACAAATTAAGCTCATCCTCTATTTCACTTTTAGTTTTATTTATGTTCAGCGAGAGCCAATTCTAGTTCTAGTGCAACCAGAAATTGTCAGCGGGAGCCGACTCTAGCAGATGATTATTTACTAGATGAACATCAAATTTAGTTTGCCAAATGAGTGAAAAGTTGCCAAAAAGAGTAACCCTATTTCAGCTTCTGAGCATGCGCTATACATTTTTTTGAGGAGCCCTCTCTATATTGAGAAGCTAGTGTCTGCGATAGCAACAACTGCTAGCTGTTGCCAAAGGTGTTAATCTAAAAGTTTTTTAATGCACTGTTGCCACGAACACAAATAACAGTTTTTAATTGTGCACTGACATCTGGTGGGTGATTCACTAGTCAGAAGAATGATTCACCACAACTGTAATACAATAGTGCACATATTTTGAGATTTTTTTCAGGTTTTCGGCTAGGTTCATTTTTTCTCCTTTCCAACACTGTCGTGTCAGAAATTCAGTTCAAAACTTGGATTGTATTTTTTGAAAAAAAAATTCGCACTTATCAAATAGGAAAAAAGTTATTAAATTACACAATTTCTAAGTAAGAACATGAGTCAGAATTTCATGCTCCTTTGAATAAAATTAATTAGGGGCTGTCCATAAATGATGTCACACATTTTTCTATATTTTTGACTCTCATTTTATTTTTAAACTTAAGCATGTGTTTTAATGACACTTCTGATCTGATTTATAAAAATGTTTTGTATTTACATAAAATATATTTAAATAATAATAATAATTATTAATGTAGAATAGTATTGACATTCTACAGTGAATAGTATAACATTGAAAACAGTAGTATTTTGGAATTTGAAATAGAATTTAAAATATTTGGCTTTAAATCTTATCTTTATGAACACAAAATATTTTAAGATATTTTCATGCTTCTTAATTTAATCTACCGAATTTTAATGCTATTCATTGAACCAAAATGTGTGACATCACTTGTCTTCTTACCCACTCCCACCCCCTTGTCACAATTTCATGACCCCCCCCCCCCTTCAAGGGAATATAGAGGCTTTAAATTTCAGAACAGCATAGAGTTTATAACACTTTATTTTTTAATTATTATTAGAAATTCAACAACAGAATAAATAACAGATTGTTACATATTGATACTTTCTGCAATATATAAATATACATATATATGTATATATTAATTATGTATTTTATTTCTAGGTCTCTGTGGAATCATTTTGAAAATGACCACGGAAGGACAGACAACTATATCGAATCTTGGCACTCCAAGATGAACATGAGAGTTAAGGTTCAACACCCAAATATGTATCTTTTTATACACATCTTAAAAATCGAGCAGAACGAGAATGACTGCGCCATAAGAATGTTGGATGCTGGACACCTACCTCCAACATCGACAAGAATGTACTTATTGAAAAATCAGAGGCTCAGAATTTTAAAAATGAAGCTCAGAAGCAACCAAATAAATTTAGAGCAGTATCTTGAATTGGCGGTATCCTTTAGCCTGCTACGTTGATTTCTGTACACTACATCCAAGAAATTGCCTTAAAAAAAAATAAAATAAAATCTCATTTTTAGCATCTGTCTTCCTTTTTTTTCATTTATTAAGTTTATCTTTTATTTTACTTAGAAAATTATTTTTAAATTACCTTTGTCAATTACGATTGTAGTGTGAAAAAAAAAAAAAAAAGTTAAATAAGAATTTTAACTCATCATAAAAAAACTTGCATATAAATCTACTAATATAGAAAAGTGTGCTTTTTTTTTATTGAAAATATTTAATGAGTTCTGTGAGTCTTCAAAAATTATGTCATATCTTTCAATCAGATCTAAAATTACAAGACATATTAGAAGAATCTTTCCAGTGCAAAATGTCAAACATTTTTGTTTTGGACAATTTTAATCTATAAATTGCATTTTAATCAAGAAAACATTAAATCCTGATTATAAATGTGATTTCTTCTTTAAAATATTGTATCCAATAAATGAACACAAATATATACATACACACAAATTAAATTTTATTTTTCTACAAAGAGTCGAAATGCCTCTCATGCAATTTAAATGGAACACATCTGGTTGCAACTGAATAATAAGGCTAATTCCATGAAAATTTATCATGTCTGTCACATACGATTTTTAGCTACCAATATTTTAGAACGGAAAAATGTGACTTATTTTATTGGTGATATCTCATTTTAGAAGGACCCAAGACTTCTAAATAACGTCTTATAGGCAAAATAATTATTTATAATAAAAATTTCTTATCATTTCGTTGTAGAATATAATGTTATTATTATTACAGTACAGTTACTAATAGACATAATCAAGACATACTGCTTTTATATTTCACATCGATAATTTAAACCCGTTTAATTGCAAAATACAGCAATACAATATTTAAAAATCCTAATTGTGTAAATAAGGTATATGCCATAAAATATCCAATTTTAGCTGAAAATCTATAATTTATTGTTATTATTAATTGTTTTTTCCATTATTAGATCGCTACACAGATTTCAAATAGTTTTTTCATAAAAATAGAAAACATTGTGCAATGAAGGGTTAAATCAATTTGCTTCTACTAATTTACAACTCCACCATGTACCTTAACGCCATAAGAAAATTTTGTACCTTCTTTAGTATAATCTTCATAAAGGAAAAATCAGTAAAGCGGACACCTCTATTTAACATATACTTCTGAATACTATTTTTTAGATGTGTTCGTAATAAATTGTGTAGCAAATGTATTATAATAATCTGGTTCGTTTATCTATGTCTATCTGTATGTCTGTCTATCTGCATATAACAGTGCAAAAACTACCCTAATGAATGGTTTGAAATTTAATATAAATAGTCGTTGCAGAATTTTGTCGTGGCACTTCAATCAAGTCATTTTATAAAAATCTAAAATTAGGGTAGCCATGGTGATTACGTCATATTTAAGGTGGAGGTATATTATTTCCGTATTACTGAATCTAATATATGTTATAGAAATAAATTTTGTACTAATTCATTTTTGCATTATTCATAATAAATATTTATTTTTTAACATCTATTGCACCAAGATCAGAATATTTATAAAAATAATTTTAGTAGGTATGTATTTCATTTGCCACGTTTCACATATAATTTCCGACATTTTAAACCTAAAATGCATTAAATTGATAGGCAATAGGCTATTTTGGTAGGCTCATATATTGCTAGGCTATTGATATTAATATCTAATAAGTAATGATTTTAGGTTGCCATTGTGATGATATCCTATTTAAAATGGAGTCATTATTTGCATATTGCTGAATGTAATATATATATAATCATAATAAATGTTGCATTAATGCATGCTTGCATAAGAATTCAAGATGTATTGCACCCAGGTCTGAATATTTATATAACTTCTTATATTACAAATGCATCACATTTGCCACTTTTTGACTTTCCCCCAGGGGAATACCTTCTTTAGGTATTCACGTGCTCCACAACCCCGGGGCACCTGAGTTATCTTTCTCTTTTCCTTTTCCTCTTACTCCTCTTGTCTTCCTTTAATCTTTGTTTCACTCTCATTGTGGTTTCCTTTCCGGAGGTGAGGGCAATTCTGTATGAGCCGATGTCAACCTGCGTATCGACTCGTAGAGAATTGTAAACCACCCACGTGTTGGCCGTGCGTGGCAACCAGTGTCCCTGGAAAGGGGATCCTGGCAGTTGAGGGAAACCAACACACTGCTTTGGCCTCTGCTTCAGGTAGACGGGAGATGCATATTGGTCCCGTATGCATCAATCGGCTGGTCAGCTGACTTTAGTCACTGGCTTTAGGGATCAAGTGTTGGTTGGTTGGTTGATTGAGGTTTTATGGCGCAAAGTCCCCCCTGGGACATGCTGCGCCAAGACAATGTCAAAATAGGAGTAAAAAATTAAGAAAAGTGATGTTATGCATAATCAAAACCAATGAAGTGTTGAGAAATTAAAATCAATTAAAAGTCAACAGTCCTTACTTAAAATACATAAAATCACAGATAAAGTATGATAAATTATAGACAATGCACAATAAACATAAAAACAATTTCAAAGAACACAAAAAAAGTAAGAGGTGAAATCAATACGGCACATATTAAATACAAAGTGCAATTAAAAAATGCAAGAATAATGCAGTAATTGTTAACATAAAAACAAAGTATAAGACGATGCACAAGTTACATATAAAAAATAATTTTAAGATACAGAATTTAAAAAATGTAAAGTTAATCAGGCACGTATTCATCGTAAACAATATTTTCTTCTTCTGAACTCGAGTCGAAAGTTTCTTCCATAGCCTCTTCTACGTAATTTAATAGATGTTTGGGGTCTTTTAAGTTTGTAATAAACTGGTTATGTTGGGATTTGCGCTGTTTTTTTGTAACGGTTTGCCATTGATGAGAACCTCGCACAGTTTTAATCTCTCTTGTCTTTTGGGTCAGTTTCACAGCTTGAACAGTATTGGGTTTCTGTAGATAAGATGCAGAGTGATCCAAAGTTTTTTTATTAGGTGCGATTGTCTTTGTCTTTTGATTAGTATTAGGGTCCGGGACATTAGAAGAAGATGGATCAGGTTTTTTTTTTTGTTAGATATAGTTGCTTTATTTTTAGTTTGGAATTCAATTGACTTTAGAATAGTAACAGGTTCTGAAGACGGTAACCAGCGTTCTAATTTTGGGATTGCAGGAAGTTTTACTGAACAACACGAATCGCATGTTTTTTTCTTTGGGGTACTGGGTAGATTACATGATTCTGTCTGAGTGCTTATATGTCTTACGGATTTTGATTGCTGCTTGAGTATACTAGAGTAAGAAACACCTATAGATGGGGTTCTGGTTTCAACAAGTTTTCGAGCTTCTGGGTATGAAAGATTTTGACTGATTTTTACACCAAGAATTTCTTTTTCATGGTTCCAAATTAGACATGCGCGAGAATATGCAGTATGGTCACCTTTAAAATTTGCACAGCGTTCAGATTTTTCACAAGATTTATCGTCGTGGCCGACTTCTGCACAACGAGCACAGGTAACATTGCCACGACAGTTGATATTATTATGCCATAATGCTGGCATTTAAAGCAACGGAGAGGGTTAGGTATGAAAGGTCGAACAGGACAGCTTAGATAGGCAGCTTTTATTCTTGTTGGTAGATTAGGACTATTGAATGTCAGAATGATGTGCTTTGTGGGAAGCACTTTTTCATTCCGATGAATTTCATTTCCGATGCGCCTTACATCTATGACATTTTGATCTTTCAAATTTTCCAAGAGTTCTTTTGTAGAAAATAAAAGTTCTGGTTCAGATATAACACCACAGCTAGTATTTAAAGTTTTGTGCACTTGAACGGAAACTGAAAAGGGTCCTATTGTAGTGCAATTGGAGATAAATTGAGATTGTTTGGGAGAGCTCACCTCCACCAACAGATCCCCAGACTGCAGTTTTTTAAGTGAATGACCATCACCGAAAACAGACTGAAATGTTTTTGCGATTAGAAAAGGTGAAGTATTTTTAAAAGAACAATCAGAATGACTATCAGTGCGTTTAACCAAAAAGAAACGAGTGAAAGAACTTTTCTGTACAGTTTGTTGCTCTCCATAGGGATCAAGTGATCAAGCAACTACTATTCATCTCGTTAAGGGTGGAGACTGACATAGGGTTGTCTTGTGACCGTATAGGCCCTGGTTAGCACTGGTGCATGAATGTGCATCCCCTTGTTGGTGTTAGTTTACATTACGAAGACGTAATGAATTGGGGTTTAAATATATAGCAGAGTGCTAAAGTACAGTGGAAAGCGTTATTGCTGATTTTGTCAGACCCCCCAAAATTAAATTATGTTAACTATGATAAATAAAGATATTGTTAATTTAAATTAATGTTTAAATTAAATGTAAATACTTTAAATGAAAATAAAGATAACATATTTAAAAAATAAATATCCATTTATTAAATTTCAATATATATTCAACAGAAACATATTTAATCCATATCATAATATAACAACAATTAAATCCATTAAAATCCTTAAATCATATAACATTTACCCATAAGATTAATTTATTTATAGAGGAGAATATTAGAAAGAAAAAGATTAGACTCACGACATGATTGCTTTTATGTATATTAATAGCCAACAATCCAGGACATTGATGCAGAGATTTAATCCATTCCAAGGAAGATCCTACTACTTCATTAATAGAAGTGCTTCACCACAGGAATGATCTAACACAATAAAAATACGCTTGTTTCCATCACCGGCATACTTAAACAGCAGTAAGTCTCTACTTGAGCATCTGACAATTACCAGTGCAAAACAGGGAAAGAGGTCTACACGAACTACGACTTTCACTCTTCCCGATAAACTCTTTAAATCACCTCAAAGGCATTCAAAAATCAAACAACATGGCTCGTCGATTCACATCAGGAGACAACAGCCTGAGTTCTTTATAACATCAAGATGACTCACATTTAAAAAGTCTTTTAATTAGGAAGACAAACTTAAAATCAGGAACTCAGCTGAACTATATCATCTTTAAATGTTTTCCATACTGACCAGACAGTCGATAAAACTTTACTCGAAACATTAGAACAGATGAACTAACAACGGCAGATAGAAAGCGTGAATGAACTGACAAGAACCTGCCCGCTAATCTATTTATATCTTACCGGCAGTCTAAAACGAAACTCTACGCATGACAGTCCATCCTTCTACCAGTTTCCAGAACATCATATGCAAAACTAAAGATGACGTGGATTGCGATACGATCTACAATCGCGACGCCACCTGTTATTGCTTTCATGAATTACTCAGTTAAACAACTGGGATTAGGTCGGGAATTACGTACGGAAGTTTAATATGTTGCCGGTGTTTATAAAGAACAGACAGGTGATTTTAAAAACAAGTTTCTTTTAAATTTATTAACTATAGAATTATACTTTGAGAAAATGACTATGTTTGAAAAAGGTAAGTTAAATTTATTCAGTTACTTTAATAAAGTTATTTTAAATAAACTATTGAAATGACTTGTATCTTTAAAGAGTTTTTTATAATAGCTATGGTAAGTTAAATAGAAGTAATTAACATATGGAGATAATTAATATAGGTACTTAAGAAATGAATTAATAAAGATATTCAATTTGAAAAATATTATAAATTAGTGCAAGGGTGATAAGAAAAAGGTCCTAATATATCTGACAGTTGGGCTTGGTAGTGGGTGGTGCGGCAGGTGTCCGAATTACTTTTTCTCCTACTATGGATAGAAAAATTTCTAATTCAAGTAATTCTCTCCCATGTGGAGAGCAACAAATTGTGCAGGATTCATAGTTTACTCGTTTCTTTGTAATTAAACGCACTGATAGTGTCTCAGATAGTTCTTTTAAAAGAACTTCACCTTTTCTAATCGCTAAAACCTTCCAATCTGTTTTTGGTGACGGTCACATTCTCAAAAAATTGCAGTCTGGGGATTTGGTTGAGGTTTCTTCAGCCAGCCAATCACAGCTTCTGGTCAATTGCACTACAATAGGTTCTTTTGCTGTTTCTGTTGAAGCTCATCGAACTCTAAATACTAGTTGCAGTGTAATATCTGAACCAGATCTTTTATACTCCTCAAAAGAAGAGCTTCTCTCAAATTTTAAAAAACAAGGTATAATAGATGCACGCCGCATTACTATCCAAAAGAATGGACAAGTTATTCCAACAAAACACATTATACTAACTTTCAATAGCCATAAATTACCATCTAAAATTAAAGCTGGATACTTAAGCTCAGTCCGTCCTTATATTCCTAACCCTATACGATGTTTCAAATGCCAGCGTTTTGGTCATACTAACATTAACTGTCGTGGCAATGTTACCTGTCCTCGTTGTGCAGAAGTCGGCCATGATGGTAAATCTTGTGAATAACCAGAATGCTGTGTGAATTGCAAAGGTAATCATACGTCCTACTTTCGCTCCTGTCCAATTTGGAACCGTGAAAAAGAAATTCTTGCAATAAAAATCAGTCAAAATTTTTCATACCCAGAAGCTCGAAAACTTGTTGAAACCAGAACTCCGTCAATAGGTCTTTCTTATTCTAGTTTACTGAAGCAGCAATTAAAATCCAGAAGACATATAAGCACTCAGACAGAATCATGTAATCTACCCAGTACCCCAAACTATATTGCTGCCTATTTCAGGTATGTGAAACACAAAAGATGCAAACCCCTTACTATACTATTTCGTGCTTTGATTTTTGCTTAAATTTTGTCTCCTGTGCATTGAAACGAAACTTGTTATTATAGATATATTTATTAAGTAGGTATTTGTTACTATTACAGGAGTCAGTCCCGGTCGTCGTCAAAAAGCTTTTGTAAATTCAAGTGAAAGAAGCAAACGCCGCAAAACCAAAGACCTCCAATCAAAAGACGTTGAAGTATTGACATACGCTACGCATATGAAATTGCTGGAATCGGGCGAAGTAGATGCTTCTAATGTCGTAAAAGATCTTACAAAAAGTCCCCAAAGAGCAAAAAAATATTTAAAGGCTATGAAAAAATGTTCCGAAGAACAAGAGAAACCTCACCAATTATCAGCTTTACGTACTTTGTCCATGTATACAGAAGCAGGATTTACTAAATCTCAATATGAGATAATACGAGAAACAAATACAAGCTTTTTTCCGTGCTATTCTATTCTTCAGAGGGTAAAAAAAGAATGCTATCCAGAAATTCACAGAGTGACACAGACATGTGCTGAAGTAAAGTGCAAATGTTGATGGATCATACGGCATCATGACTGATTTTACACGTTAAAGAAGCTGTAGAATCTTTAAATGCTGACAAAAAACTATCTTTAATTTTAATAAGCAAGTGGGATTGTGACGGGTCACAGCAGATGCAATATAAAATGAAGCAGATTCTGACACCAATATTTTTCAAAGTTCTGTGGTTCCTCTTCAATTAATTTACGGGCCCGAAAAGAAAATTCTTTGGCAAAATCCAACACCATCATCATCTCAATACTGTCGACCTATAAGGATTCGATTTATCAAGGAGTCAAATGACGTAACAACAGACGAAATAAAATATATCAAATCGCAGCACTTACTAGCACAGAAATTGACGATAAAAAGATAAAACATAACATGCTATTCACCATGGTGGATGGAAAAGTATGCAATGCCGCAACACACACCAAATCTGCGATGAGGTGCTACGTATGTGATGCTACGTCATTTGACTTTAATGACTTATCAAAAAAGAGGGGATCTAAGAATAAAAATTTAAGTTTCGGCCTTTCCTTGCTACACGCTCGTATACGATTTTTCGAGAGTATATTACATGTAGCATATAGATTACCTGTAAAAAAATGGAACGTCTGCCTATCTGCTGAGGAGAAACAAGTGGTAGAAGATAAAAAAAAAAAGAAATTCAGAAAAATTTCAAACAACTCGGGCTTATAGTAGACATCCCCAAAGCAAATTTAGAAACAAGCGGTAGAAGATAAAAAAAAAAAGAAATTCAGAAAAATTTCAAACAACTCGGGCTTATAGTAGACATCCCCAAAGCAAATTTCGGAAATACCAGCAGACGATTTTTTGAGGAATATGAAATGTCGGCAGCAATAACGGGAGTCGATGAAAATTTAATATATCGTCTTAAAGTGATATTAGATGCATTGTGCTGCAGATTCAAAATTAACACAAAAAAATTTGAAAAATATTGCCAAGAAACGGCTGAACTGTATGTGAGCTTATATAATTTTTATCCTATGTCCCCTACAATGCACAAGATACTTCGTCATGTTTCAGATGTAATAAAAGAAGCTATTCTGCGAATAGGACAACTAAGTGAAGAGGCTGCAGAAGCTTGCAATAAGCATATTAGGTCATTCAGGTTGAACTATACAAGAAAGTTTTCTCGTGTGGCCTGCAACATGAATGTACTAAATAGGCTTCTTCTGACCCCCTAATAACGGGCATGAGATGCAACAAAAACAAGAAAAAAAAATCCTTGTCTTCAAATTTGTTATCAGAAAGCGATATCACAAATGTTAATATTCTTGATGATAGTAATAATGATGAAAGTGATGAATAAATGTTTTAATTTATTAATAACACTTTGTTTTATCATTTTTATTCCATAATTCAAATAAAAACAAGGATCTGTAGCTGTAAGAGTAATAAAATAATTTTGGCCAGGTTTTGGGGCTAAATACCACACTGTGTGCTGTTCATCGTTGGATGCTTTTCCACCATTTGTGAGTACACATTAGCTATTCCTGTGAACAATTAGCAGGAAAAATGCCTGACAAATGTAAAAAAAAAAGGATCTTTATCCAGCGCAAATTGAAAAAAAGGAAAAAAATGGTCATAAATGTTCAGTCAACAATAATGTCAATGATAAATCCTTTCACATGGCATGAAGATGCTTTACTTAATATTTCGAGTGGAGTTCATGCTAGTGATTCAATACAAACTGATCTTGTTTCTGCTAAAGATGTTGGTCCAGTGGCTTTTCTGAAATATTATAAGGAGAGGCTACATGAATGCAGAGATCTACATGCTCCAATAAAGCTTTTAGGATGCTTGTAAAACAGTTAAATCAAGTAACATTGTTCTAAAAGAATCACTTGAACATGCTACTGATCTCTTAGCTTGAATAACTGTTATAGGTTGGTTGGTTGGTTGAATGGGGTTTTATGGCGCAAAGTTCCCCGTGGGACATGCTGCGCCAAGAACAAGATAAAATAACTGTTATAGGACAATCGACATCCCTTGACATGAAAAATGTCATGTTTTTCAGTCTAAATGCTTTTCCGCCAGCAATTGCAAATACTGACGGCTCTCTTGTAAAGACAAAGCTACTCTAGTTCATGCAGTATTGGATATGGTTGATAAAAATGCAAATTTCAATGATTTATCATGCAATAATACATTAATTCTAGATGGAATGGCAATATTCCAAATACATTTGGTGCTAACTATAGATGTTATTAAATATATAGTTAACTTGAACATAAGTTATAAGTGCAAAAATGTTCACTTTGTAACAGACAATTATCCTTCCATAAGCATTAAGAACAATGAAAAAGAACAAAGGAGTGATGGGAAGGGAGCTGTAATCAACATCAGAATCCCATGTCAGAAACTCTCGAAGCAATTTAAGAAATTCCTTATAAATAGGCAAAATAAACAAGCTCTTGTTCATTTTATATTTGAACAGTGGTCAGCACTTGACTTTAAGCTTTTAAAAGTTCAAACAGTGTTTATTTCACATGGTCACATGTGTCATGTGATACAACCAGAAAATGAAAGCCTAGTTGTAAAAGAAGTACCTGAGTTAATTTCTGATCATGAGGAAGCAGACACTCGTGTTGGCTTTTAAAGTTAAATGTCAAAATTTCAGATGCTTTAAATTTGCCACTTTTGTCAAAATCTTATTTTTAGTTTTTCCAGTTTCACTTGCACTTCAACACTTTGTAATTTTTCAGCTCAAGAAATCAAAGTAATGTAAAAGCAGGATTTGACATCATTGCATGAATTTCGATTGAGTATATAAAGGTATTCTAAATTTGTTTGACGTCATTATGTGATCGATGTTCGGCCAATCATAAATTTGTTTTTCAGAAATTTTTCGCAGTCCCGTTTTTCCCAACTAGCTGAAATTATGCAAATTTAATATATGATTTTCTTTGTTTTTTAAGACATTGGCCGGGGATTGAAGGTTGGTCTTTTTCTCAGAGCTGGTTTTCTTATGCATTTATTTTTAGTAGTGCTGATATGTTACTGTGCATATAGAGATGCTGTCAGTACAGTTAAGATTAGTTAGTTTTCATCATGTTTAATTCTTTTAGCATCAATGTTAGTTTAAATGTTTTTTGTGTTGTGTGGAGATTGTGATGTTAAACTATTGTTAATAAAAAGATGTCTCCAAGAACTTTTACTTATCTCTGACTTCCACTACACAACTCTGCTAATTTACGATTAAGTTTAAATTTATGAGAGGAGGGGGTCATCAACTTGGATGCATCTGAGCATTCTTCAGCAATCTGGAACATGGTTGGTTAGTTGGTTATATAGGGTTTTATGGCGCAAGGTCCCTTTGGGGACATGCTGCGCCAAGACAAAGACAAAGTTAAAACATATGTTTTTGAATAAGTATAACTTAAAAATCCAGCATCAAAATGAGAACTAAAATTGTAAGTATAAAAAATACTAGCAAGTCATGGATAAAAACAATGAAAGTGTAAACAATAATGATGTATATAAATAAAACCAAATTAAACATTTCACATAGTTAAAAAATCAAGTTATAATTAAAATGTGTAAACGTCAAAGTGATGATTGTTAAATTATAAAAAATGTATTAGATGATACCCAAAAATACATAAAACAGTTTGAAGCGCACAGAATTTAAAAATATGACATCATTGAGGCTTATACTCCTCAAAAACAACATTTTCTTCATGATCACTTGAGTCGTATGATGCCGACTCCATGGCCTCTTCCACATGTGTGTTCAATTGCTTTGGATCTTTGAGATTTGTGGTACATGGGCTATGACATGAATTTCTCTCTTTGCTCTTCACAGTTTGCCACCATGAAGAACCCCGAATAGTTTTATTCTCCTTTGTTTTCTGGATAGGTTTTACTGTTAGACTAGTTTTGGGTTGCTGGGAATTTGATGCAGATGAAGCAGGTGTTTTCTCATTCTCAGGTTTGGTTAACTTTTTTACTTGACTTGATTTCTGCGATTGACTAGTCCAATATTCAATTTTTACACGCTCTGATGAAGGTTGGCAAAACTCTGGTAACAGCAGTAGAGTGGGCATCGCGGGTCTTCTTTATAATGTTAGATATTTTTTCAGGTGAACAGCTTGGTGGAAATCAGGAGTCAGTCTGTGTACTAATGTGTCTTACAGGTTTAGATTGCTGCTTAAGTAGGCTGGAGTAGGAAATTCCCAAGGATGGGGTTCTGGATTCAACAACTTTACGGGCATCGGGGTAAGATAAATAGTGAGTAATTTTTAGAGTAAGAATTTCTTTTTCACGGGTTCAAATAGGACAGGAGCAAGAGTATGATGCATGATCACGTTTGCAATTTGCACAGCGTAGAGATTTTTCACAAGTTTTACTGTCAAGGCCAACTTCTGCACAATGTGCATTAGTAACATTGCCACGACATTGGCATTGGTATGGCCATAACGCGGGCATTTAAAACATCAGAGAGGGCTTGGTATATATGGTCGGACTGGGCAGTTTAGATAGCCAGCTTTAATTCTTGTAGGCAATGTTGGACAATTGAAAGTTAGAATAATGTGTTTAGTAGGAATTATCTGTTGATTTCTACGGATGGTGATGCGACATACATCAATCATATTTTGGTCTTTTAAATTTTCTAGAAGTTCATCTTTGGTGGAGTATAAAAGGTCAGGTTCGGATATTACACCGCGGCTCGTATTTAATCTTTTATGAGTTTGTACAGACACAAAAAAGGTGCCTATTGTGGAGCAATTAGAGAGAAGTTGTGATTGTTTGGCTGCAGAAACCTCAACTAGCAAATCCCCCAGATTGTAGTTTTTTGAGAGAATGACCATCTCCCAAGACAGACTGAAAGGTTTTAGCAATCAGGGATGCCAGTTTTTCGCCAAATGGCAGATTTCCACTTTTTTAAGAATCTGAGATTTTTGTTAAGCGATCACAAAATAAAATAATGATTTTCGTCAAACAATCGCGAAATAAAACGGCGATTTTTGTCAAACGATCGCGACATAAAATGGAAAACACTCACAAGACTTCAAAAACCAACCACTATTGAATCAACCCAACTGACACAAAGTTAACAACAGCCAGAGCTAGAAAACTGACAAGCTGACCAGGCCACATCAACCACCTTCACTCACCATGTTTTTGAAATCAAAACATTTGATTGCTTCCCTTCACTTCGCATACATCGCGATAAGTGCATTACTTTGATAAAAGTAAGCCTACAATTTGACAATGCTTACAATTGTTGTACTTTATTGCTGACTCAGGACAGTTATATACAAGCTGATGCATGCACATATCGTACTTATCACAAATCAAATCACATTTATGTGAAGAATCAACAGTTGAAAATGATGACACTTGCCAGTAGTCATCAATACACCAAACGGAAATTTCATTATATTTTTTTAAAGCAATAGCGTGGGCCTTTATAATTGAAACTACGTTTTTGGTTAGTTTGCCTCTGCTGATTGATGCAAATCTATCCATTAGTTTCAGGCATAATGATTTCATTAAGCTGTGATTGACCTTATCTAAATGGCCACCACATTTACCTTTTAGATCAGAATTGAGCTATTCCATCTCAATTCAGGCAGACAGTACTGATATGCGTCAAGTCACCATCACAGATTTTTTTCAAAAAAATTCAGTAGTTAGAACTAAGTGATTTATAAAATTTCCTAAAAGGATTTTTCCCTAAAAATTTTTTTTCTCTGGTTACAGCACTTTAAAGTTCATGATAAAATTGGCAGTTTTCAGAAAAACTGAAAAACGCTTCATTTTGAAATGAACACAATACCAAACATATTCAACATATTCAGTCAATTTATTTTTTATAAACAGTTATTAAACTGAATTTTACTTTGGCATAGTTTAAAAAAATATAGTGACATTTTTACTTAATTAAAAAAATTAGATTTTAAGTATAAAAAATATAATTATTAGTGAATTTAAGATTTTTTTTCAGAATGAAAAAAAATATTTTAAAGCTAAACATTGATGGCAATCTAAGGACCTTTAATGGGAGTTTTACAGCAAATTTTATTTTAACTCTAACGTGCTTACAACTTTTGTAATTCAATTTTAAATTTTGCAAAATTTTGTAAAATCACTATTTTTGAAATGCAATTTCTCAAAAACACCATTTTTTAAAAATCTGATAATATGCTCAATTCATACCTTATTAGTCTCTAATAAATACCTTACAAGCAAATCGTGTGTTTTTGCTTAGAAAATTTTATATGATTTTTTGAAAATAATATGTTGTGTGTATTTTTCAACAGACCACAAAGTCAAGCTCTTCCTTATTTAACCGAACTTGTAATGTAATTAATATTTCAAACTAAAAAATACATCACTAGTACATAATTATTACTGTTAAATTATAGCTAATCATTTGCTTAAATTTAAAATTGCGTAAAATACAGCCAATAATAAAATTAGTATTGATGATATGTCATTTCATTCCATACTCATGAATGTGTTAAATCCATCTACACTGTGTAAAAATGTTGTTATACAGTATGGATATAATATATTAATGTGCAAATACATACATAACAGAAGAATTAGGTAGTGAAGGTTTCTTAAATTAACTTCAACTCCTTATCGTTGAAGGTATGAAGTCTCTCAGATTGTCCTATTGTAACTGGTTTTTCTCTTTCTAGAAGCACATTTTCCAATGGTAATGCACATTCATATTTTTTCTTTCCAGATTCTTTTGGCCACTGGAATGCTTTATCTATGGACCATGTTGGGTACATGAATGATACTTTAATGTCATTTAGTTCTTGTGATTGATATACCATTGATTTGTCCTATCCACCAATTATTTTCATAAATGCATTCAATGAAATCACCGATTTGGAAACTATGTATTGAATATTGTCTTTTCATTTGGCTGAAGGTTTCAACTTTTGTCAATTCATTTTTACTTGCTCGTTCCATATAATTTTCATTATTTACAATCACCCTATAATGTTTATATCTAATACCAACAATAGATTTTGCATTAGCATATTCTTTCTCATTATTAGTTCGATAGGATTGGATAATATTTCTGTCTGGATGGACTAGAATGCTATTTTTTAGCAGAGAAGATAGTTCAGCAACAAATGAGACAGATTTTTGGATAGCTTTTATTGGCTCCTTTTGGAGATTAAATTTTGTTGCATAGTGCCTGTCTCAGTCCTCAATAGCATCACATGCACTTTTAACATGGCCAGTACCTGAAAATATCCTCTACTTCAGTACAATTTTATTTTTGTGCAATTCATAAAACTGATACTTGTTTTTAAAATGTGCTCCAGCTCCATCTGGTATATACACAGGTGATTCCAGTGTTTGTAATTGGTACAACTTATATAATTCTTTTTTTACTTTTTCTATGTCACAAACAGCATGAGCTGTATCATGAGTTAATCATCAGAAACTATGATAAAACTCTTTATTTCTTCTCTAAAGTATGCTGTGCAGGTAACTAACGATATCTGAGTATTCAATCAGTGGTAGCTTTGTACTTCATTTGGCAGTATTAGTGAGTAATTTTCAGCAAAGTCAAAATGCATCACAAGCGCAGATTTTTTTTAAAGGGGTTTGGCTTATTTAATTTTATGAATAGGAATTTTTAAAGATTAGCTTATATTTATCTGCCATAATAATGTGCATATTATTATTTTTTCATTAAAAAATATTATTATAAATACAGAGAAATAAGAAAAAGCTTGATCTTCTGGTTTTCTGAGGAAAAAAAAAACTAATTGGAAAAAAACTAAACTTGAAAAAAAAAAAAATCTAATTCAGTTGCAATGTATGTATTTGCATTTTAATATATTATATCCATACTATATAACAAAATATTTAACACACTGTAGATGAATTTAGCACATTTATGAGTATGGAATCAAATGACATATGATCAATACTAATTTTATTATTGACTGTATTTTACGCAATTTTAAATTTAAGCAAATGATTAGCTATAATTTAACAGTAATAATTATGTACTAGTGATGTATTTTTTAGTTTGAAATATTAATTACATTACAAGTTCGGTTAAATAAGGAAGAGCTTGCTTTTGTGGTCTGTTGAAAAATACACACAACATGTTATTTTCAAAAAATCATATAAAATTTTCTAAGCAAAAACACACGATTTGCTTGTAAGGTATTTATTAGAGACTAATAAGGTATGAATTGAGCATATTATCAGATTTTTAAAAAATGGTGTTTTTGAGAAATTGCATTTCAAAAGTAGTGATTTTACAAAATTTTGCAAAATTTAAAATTGAATTACAAAAGTTGTAAGCACCTTAGAGTTAAAATAAAATTTGCTGTAAAACTCCCATTAAAGGTCTTTGGATTGCCATCAATGTTTAGCTTTAAAATATTTTTTTTCATTCTAAAAAAAAATCTTAAATTCACTAATAATTATATTTTTTTGTACTTAAAATCTAATTTTTTTAATTAAGTAAAAATGTCACTATATTTTTTAAAACTATGCCAAAGTAAAATTCAGTTTAATAACTGTTTATAAAAAATAAATTGACTGAATATGTTGAATAAGTTTGGTATTGTGTTCATTTCAAAATGAAGCGTTTTTCAGTTTTTCTGAAAACTGCCAATTTTATCATGAATTTTAAAGTGCTGTAATCAGAGAAATAAATTTTTTAGGGAAAAATCCTTTTAGGAAATTTTATAAATCACTTAGTTCTAACTACTGAATTTTTTTGAAAAAAATCTGTGATGGTGATTTGACATGCCCTGCCTGAGCTGAGATGGAATTGCTCAATTATATTTCAAATCTTTCTGCCAAAGCTCAATTGACATGTTTGTGTTGATTAGTGCTCCGGTTCTGTAGCAATGTACCCAAAGAAGTATCCAATTTTCATAGTGATTTTTAAAAATATGTCCAAAAGCTTTGAGTTTTTTCATCTACTAATGATGCTTTCATTTCTACAAGTCTAGAATACATAACAATATCAACTTCATTTATCATTAAATTACTGTCTCTTTTCGAGATTAACAATTTTGTGATGTCCAGATGATAAATTTTTGGCTTAAGCACGTTTCACATGCCAATCACACAAGAGATGGTACTTTACTTCACCAAACACTTTTTTCCATTCATTGTAAAAAGCAGGAAAATCATCTGACATGAAAGTCAAACAATTTTATTTTTCTATTCCTTTTTTTAATAGCAGCAAAAATAGTGAAAACTTCTTCAGTTTGTTTATTACACCATAGAAATGCTACAGGAAAGGCTTCACAGTTTTAATCTTTTACAACAATGCACATCATACATGTTTGTATCATGAGTAGAATCCATAGATACAACTGAAATATCTTTCTGTGCTTCATTCATAAAGACTAGTAAAAAATCATCTTCTAGTAGTCCTGGATATTCTTCTTTTACTTCTCCAGTTAATTTATATAATAGAATAGGCTAGTTTTCTTCATTTAACATCTGTTTCTCCCAACTTACAACAGATAAAACACCGTTCATGCTGTGCTTTCCTTCAGAATTTATATTGTAACTTGCAGCTATGTATCTGATTTCCTGCATCCTTGTCACTGATAAACGACTTTCTTTTGATACGTTTTGGGATATATTCAGTAAAATCCTATTCATGGGGACACCTATTTATAATTGGCAAGAAATTTCTTCCCTCTCATTTTTAGACAATTTTAAGTGCTCATATTCACACTCATGGCCAAGATGTTTAGATATATATCTTACATTAATTTCCCCATTTAGTTTTAAAATATGATAAATTCGCAAAGGGCAAAAATAGTTTATTTTATTGGTGCCTTGTAATTTCTTGTATCTTTCTCCCTTGCCTTTACTTTTAAATTTTCCATTTTGATGGCATACAAATAATTTATAAAATCGAATGATGCAGTTTGATATGTTCTGGCACAAACAAATGCCGAAGCTGTCGATTTTTTCAATTTCTGTCTTTTATTGTATAAATTCGTCATCAGTTTTGAATGAAAGTTCTTCGGTTACTAATGCAATATTTGAATGCTGCAAAGAAATATGACCATAAACTCTTTAATAGTATAAAAACAATTTTTGCATTCTGAACATTTTAATTTTTTAGTACATGGATGTACAAATCCATGAACTTGCCTTTCGTGCTTTCTACTATTACTCTTATAGTTAAAACATTTATGACATACACTGCACTCATGTTGTTTTAGGGGACTTTTTTCCGATTTATGCCTAATTTTTGTGTACTTTAAAGTTGTGTTTATATATTTATTGTGGATTGTCTATATTTTAAGAAATTTTATGCATTTTAACTGAGGACTTTAGACTTTGTGATTGGTTTTAACTATGCATTTTATCCCTTTTTCTTAATTATTTTTCCTATTTTGACTTGGTCTTGGCGCAGCATGTCCCTAAAGGGATTTTGCGCCATTAAACCCCAATCAACCAACCAACCGATTTATGCCTAATTAACAAGGCAGGTCTATAAAAAATTCTTCCTGTACAGGGCACATTTATGTTCTTTGAAGTTTCACAGGCGATTCTTTATGTTGTACAACAGTCTCCTTACGTAATAAATTAATTTTTTCAGATTGTTTGATTGGGGTTTTATGGCACAAAGTCCCCTTTGGAGCATGCTGCATCAAGACCATTGACTTTCTAGACAAAGTCAAAAACGTGAACACAGAGTTATGAGTGAACAGTGACCAGTATGATAATGAGAAAAAACAATAATGAAAACAACAATACAATAAAAACCAATAAAAAAGTACAATTAAAAGTTGCATAAATTAGCATTAATTGTTAAAATGTAAACAATGTATAAGATGGAGTAAAAATACTAGATAAAAACAAGCTAACTTGCAAATCAGAGATAAAAGCAATGTAATTAAGTGTAAATAGTAATGATACATATATAAATAAAACCAAATAAAACAGTTGTGAGACTCTAGATTACAGAATATTAAAATAAATTGTTAAAATATAAACAATGCATAAAATAATGCACAAAAAATACAAAAACAATTTAAACAATACAGAATTTAAAAAGGTAAAATCAATTAGGCTTATATTTTTCGTAAACAATATTCTCCTCTTCTTCACTCGAGTCATAAGAGGCTGACTCCATAGCCTCTTCCACATACTTATTCATCTGTTTCTGGTCTTTCAAATTGGTAGCAGATGTGCTATGACATGATTTCTTCTCTTCACTCTTCACAGTTTGCCACTGTGAAGAGCTCTGAATAATAGTCTTATTTTCCTTAGTTTTTTGGATTGGTTTTACAATTTAACTATTATCAGGTTTCTGGAAATTTGATACAGATGAAACAGGAGTTTTTTCAGTCTCATGTTTGGTTAACTTTTTTAATTGTCTTGATGATTTCTGTAGTTGACTAGTTAAATATTCAATTTTTACATGCTCTGATGAAGGTTTCTAAAGCACTAATTTTGGCAAAACTCTTGTAGCTGCAGTAGAGTATACATCACGGTGTCTTTTTCTTTATAGTATTAGATGTTTTTTTTTCAGGTGAACAGCTTTTTGGAAAAGGGGCTTCAATTTGGGTACTAATGTGCCTAACAGGTTTTTTTTGCTGCTCGAGTTTTACAGATGGGAACAGTCTTTGGAACAATGTCTATTTGTTTCTTTTGAACTTCAATATGAGCACCTTTTCTGTACCAACGTTTGTACTTGGATGTGAAAATCCTTTTTTGCGTTTTATATTGCACGATATTTTTTTCAGGAGCATTTTTTTCCTTTCGAAACAGCAACCTTATGCACATCTATTTTATGCCTAATTACATGAGAAGGCCACGAAAATACTTTTCGGCAGATATCGCACTCGTGCGATCTTATTTTAGAAAGCAATATTTTTGAAAACAAGCAAGAGCACTACGCGACGCAATAGACTATGCTTGATTCTTCACTCAGTTTCTAAATACAGCTGTTGCTTTTTTGTACAGTGTATGCTGATTGGCTAACTCTGAGTTTCAGCTCCCAATATACCATCTAATGAAAATGCTCAAGTACATGGAATGTGATGCGACTACACGCTAGTGATTGATCTGTTTTTCACAAGTTGTAAAATGAGTTTTTTGTAGGTACTGCTTTATCAAGTTTTGTGATGACTTAAGTTTTTAAAAGTTTTAATTAAATTATCTAGCTATTTTTTTTAAGTAAATTATTAGAAAAACTTTTTTTGGCAAATTTCATTATAGACCGAATTCTCAATGTAAACATTAACACTAGAACGTCTGAAATATTGCTACCCCCTAAAATGCCGGCCAGGTGTCATTTTGACACTGGTCGATATTATGCCCAAAAAAAAAAAAAAAAAAAAAAAAAAAAAAAAAAAAAAATACAGTTTAATATTTTTTTTACAAATACATGTAAAACACACAAATATTGTTAAATCTAAAAAAAGAAAAATTTTACAAGATTAAATTAAAATGCTTAAAGTACACACAAATATTATTATATTTGTAAAATACTCTTAATTTTTCGAGATATGTAGAAATATATTTCACACACAAATAATATTTTATCTATAATATAAGAACAATTTTTCTAGATGATAAAAACATACATATGGCACACACTAATAATTATTATGTCTGTAACTTAAGAATATTTTTGCAAGATAATATGAAAATATAAAGAAGTGAAATAACTACTTACATTACTAACAGTCAATACATTTATAGGTGACATTTTTTGTGCATTTGCCGCATGTTATTTTATTACAAGAAGACCATACTTTATTTGTCACATTTCCTTTGTGACATTTTTTAACTTCGCATTTCCTAAGCTTAGAAGAATTTTCAGTCTGCATTTCTTCATCTCTCCTTCTTCTTTTAGTGAATTTTTCAATGTATTCTGCTCGCATTTCTTCCGCTAGTGTTTGTATGAAAGTACGCCTTGTTATGTTTTTTCTCGTCACAAGTTTGAAAACAATCCAAGCA
This sequence comes from Maratus speculifer, assembly GCA_964019185.1. Taxonomy (NCBI): domain Eukaryota; kingdom Metazoa; phylum Arthropoda; class Arachnida; order Araneae; family Salticidae; genus Maratus; species Maratus speculifer. Next base: position 173,380,651 of record OZ025301.1, read on the forward strand.
TTTATGTCAACAAAATCTAAAATATTGTCGAAAGTGTGAATTGGTCATCTTCATGAACCTGCTTGACTATTGTCTTGCTATTTGGTCAACAATATCTACGTCACATTTCGTTTCATTATAAAAACTGACGGTTTCAGATGTTTTCTTTGAATTCTCGGCAACTGTGATGCTTGAATGCATAGAACTAAGAATTATCACATTTGTTTCTTTTTAGACCGATAAACTGTAAGTATTAAGCCCGATGCTTCATTCTTCAATATTTTTGTTGAATACAACGCTTCTTTTCCTGATTTTACTCAATCTGGAATTTCCCGTCTTGCCCTATTTATCGTGGCAACTAAACTCGTCCTCCTTTCCTTTAGTTTCTTGGCCAACTTAAGAAAAGTAAAAAAATTGTCAATGGTGACATTCCTTCCCATACTTTTAAAATGTTCTCTTAATTTTAAAACCACATACCCAGAAAGTCTCTGACTTTTGATCTTGTTCTTCATTATTTCCTAAGTATGGAAATGCGTTTATAATATATATTTAATTTCTAAATCTGCAGCTATCCAAAATTTTTGCCTGTATTTATCAGGTTTTGATGCTATAAACTGAGTAAACGGACAGCGAGTCTTACTTGGAAATAATTGTTCATCAATTGTTTTGTTCTGGCCTGGTTTGTATCAGCTTATGCAATTTTCAATAAAACAATTCCATACTTCCGAAATCATTGCGAATTTATCATCTTTAACTCGATTACGACGAGTTGACTTGATATCAAATCTCAAAAATCTTGATATTTCACAAAATTTGTCTCTGGACATGGTTTTTTTGCAAAAATTTATACCCCATTCTGTAGACCATAATGAATGAAGTTCCAGGTTACTAGCTCCTGAAACTCCCCGTGCATACAAAATCAAAATGTAAGCAAAAAGTTCCTGTTCTGAAATCGACCAAGAATCATTTTCTAATACTCGGCAAGCTTCTGTGTTTGTGCATTTTATTATATGTTCTAAAATCCTTTTGTCTATAAAAAGCAACCAAGCACTCAAAACACTGTCATAATTCCCATTTCTTTTTGCATAACTAATTGGGCCACTATTTTCTCGCAAAATATTTTGTATTGATAATCTACCAGTTGCACTTCCAGAATTACATTCTTTCCAGCACGAGCCATCAATTCAATCTGATTTCGAGAATGATTAATTTCAATATCCTCATCGCTTTAATGAAAATGCTCAAGTACATGGAATGTGATGCGACTACACGCTAGTGATTGATCTGTTTTTCACAAGTTGTAAAATGAGTTTTTTGTAGGTACTGCTTTATCAAGTTTTGTGATGACTTAAGTTTTTAAAAGTTTTAATTAAATTATCTAGCTATTTTTTTTAAGTAAATTATTAGAAAAACTTTTTTTGGCAAATTTCATTATAGACCGAATTCTCAATGTAAACATTAACACTAGAACGTCTGAAATATTGCTACCCCCTAAAATGCTGGCCAGGTGTCATTTTGACACTGGTCGATATTATGCCCAAAAAAAAAAAAAAAAAAAAAAAATACAGTTTAATATTTTTTTTACAAATACATGTAAAACACACAAATATTGTTAAATCTAAAAAAAGAAAAATTTTACAAGATTAAATTAAAATGCTTAAAGTACACACAAATATTATTATATTTGTAAAATACTCTTAATTTTTCGAGATATGTAGAAATATATTTCACACACAAATAATATTTTATCTATAATATAAGAACAATTTTTCTAGATGATAAAAACATACATATGGCACACACTAATAATTATTATGTCTGTAACTTAAGAATATTTTTGCAAGATAATATGAAAATATAAAGATGATGATTCAGATGATATAACAGGAATAAAATTTTCACTATCAGATTCATCATACAGTTCTGATAATTCTCCACCTTCTGATTCATTATCTGACAATTCTCAGTAGCGCAGTAATTTAATCTGCAGTAAGTCCCCTTTTATAAGACATTTTAAGTTTATTCATAAAATGTAAAAAGAACAAAAGAAAATTTCACAAAATTTTACTAGTTATAACTCGGAAGCAACCGTATATGTGTGAGAAATAAAAACCTCAGTGGCAGATGTTGTTGTGGCTGAAACAAATCACGTGATGAACAGGTGTTGAAAAATGCATACTTTCTGCTACTTAGTTTTTAGTATCTCAGCAGTCAGCCTATCTTGTATCCTCTAATGTCAGATCGTTTTATGACTCCGATTCTCAGTTTACCCTTTCTATTTATTTACTTTTAATTGTACATTCTAACTTTTTACTTTTCTACCATTGCTTGACTGTATCTGGATGGGATACCTCATCCAGATATTTCTCATTTTTGCTTTTTTAGTCTTTGTTTTGGTGCAGCATATCCCTGAAGAGATTTTGCACCATTAAACCCTATTCAACCAACGAACCACAGATCTAAATGTAAGAATCTAAATGTAAGAAAATAATTGCAATACAAAAGTGGACCAACATTTCTTACAGGGTTCATACCGTGCTTGAAAGTGCTTAAAAGTCCTTGAATTTTTAGGACAGAAAAAAGGTTCTTGAAAGTACTTGAATTTGTTTAAATTTTAATGAAGGTGCTTAACTTTTGTAATTTTTCTTTTAGGTGCTTAATTTTTCTTATTAATATCTTAACCCTTAACTGGTGAAGTGGGGTGTTTTTCACCCCAGAAAAATTTAAATTCTAAAATATTGCCATTTTACATTACTAGACACTTTAGATACGTGAATTTATATGTATATGTATGTACACTTACAGAACTTTTTTTGTTGTTTTTATATAATTAAATAATGCAAAATTCACAGGAAATTTTCTTTTTTTAATTCGCCAAATTTTGTGGAGTGTGTAAGAAGTCAAACTTTGGGGTGTCATACACCCCATCTCACCACTTATGTTATAAAAAATCACCTCACCACTTAAGGGTTAAATTAAAATAAGTCCCAAATGTTAAAAAAAGTTAATTAATCAGGTGAAAATATTTGCTTTGAAATAGTTTTCATTACAGGAGGTTAGAGTACAAGCATTTGTGCTTCACTTTGTTCCGTATATTGAGCTCAATCAGTTGATACATTCACGGATGCATGTAAAGTAGTCCTTGCAACTAACAGTTTTTCATCTGTTTTCTGTAGATATATAATAGTAATTATTATTTGAGACATGCTATAACGATATATGAAAAGTGTACTTTCAATAAACTGTGGATAAAACAAGAAATATGCAATCGTTAGTTAGAACAGTATTATATAATGTGGAAAATGCACCAGGACAATCCAGTGTGGGGTTGTCCTAATGCATTTTCCACATTTATACCAATTTCAATGCAAGCTATGCTGTACTGTGTGTGTTGTTAAACATTGCTACTAGAAAAGGGGAGCAGGAAAAGTCATGACCCTTGTTGTATTTATTTTCTTTTTAAATTAAATAATTTATTTAGATTCCAATTAATTTTGATCTTTTAAAAAAAGTGAAATTTATTTTTGCTTCACGATTTTGTTTTTGATCATATCTAAATTTATTTCTCATGCAGCCCATGTAGTGATTTGATTAATTATTGTTGTTTTTAATTGCATACTAAGTGACCCACCTGTTGTTGCCTGTACCCTGATCGAATTTGAATGATTTAATATTTTTTAAACAAAAATCCTTCAAAACAAATTTATGATTGAGGGCCATACAAGCTTTGTCCAAATATTTCTCAGTGTTCTGTCCGTTGGTGTTTGGGCCCGTATTGAATTTGCATGTTTTTAAATTTTTAAAAGAAAAAGTTTCAAAATAAACCATTTTGTTATTAATAATAAATAGAAATAGTTTATTTTTAATAGCTTCAGTTTTAAGCAATTATTTTTATTATTTCTTGCTCAATATGCTATAATTCCCCTCACTTTTTTTCTTTTTTTAAACTTGCGAAATAAAAAGATTGTACATAATCATCTTGTACTTTTTAAATATATTATTTTTTTTTATGTTGGACTTTTATTTTCATTCAGTTATATTATTAACGAAGAAGAATTAATTTATGAAGGAAAAAAAAAATGATGTTAGATCTGATATTCTTAAAATTTGATCTTATTTATTAATTTTTTTTATTGAAAAAAATAGGCTTTTTTAACAGTTTATGATTGTGCTTTTTGCTGTGGTAAATGACTGGTTAAATCCATCATTGAATCTACTAATGGGGTCAGGGTGGCTAAAATAGTTTTAAAAACACCACTTAGAGTGTTCAAGTACTGTCTAGCAAAGCTTCAAGGTTATTATAAAATATCATCAACAATTAAAACTGCCTTGAAATTTTGACAGCATACCAGCTATAAGAAGAGCCATTGAAATCATGGAAGATTATATTTTTTATCTCTTGTGCCCTCTTCTCAAAAAAAGAGAAAAAAAAAGATTCTGAATCCTAACAATAACAATCGCATGTATGTCTTCATAGCATCTTTTCTTTTTAATTAAATTGATAAATTTATTTTTGAAGTTATTTCTTCAATTGCCCCTTTGGTGCAGCCCTTCATGGTGAAATATCAAATTTGTGTTAGTGTTAGCACAAATAACTTTCAAATTTGAATGTAAAAAGATTTTCTTTATTTTTTGAAGATTTTCTTGTAACATTTTACATTAAGACTTTGCTACAGTATGTTATGTATATTCCAAAAACTTCCCACCTAGAAACATTTATGTTATAAGTTAGACATTATAAAATTTCTGATAAGGTGCTTGAAATTTGAGAGTAAGGTGCTTGAATTTTATCATTGAAAGAGAGTATGAACCCTGTATGTGTTATATATTTTGTAGTTGTATTATATTATATTTAATTTCTGTCATGTTTCAAACTTTCTTTTCATTTTTTAGAAAACTGTGCCTAATACACTCATTTTAAAAATGTTGTCTGATGAAGATACATCAACAGCATGTGAAACAGAAAGGCAAGAAGTGGACATAGCACAAAAAAGTTATTTTCTGGAGGGGAATATGCCAAGCTTATTTGATCACTACAATATATTAAATAAAAGATTTTCTGAAAATTTTAATATTCAGGAAAAAAATTTAAACAGTGTGTTCTTTAAAGAACATATCACAAATGTGGAAATGTTGACACATGCCCAATATAGTCCACTTTGGGTATGTTGTAGACAGGGCAGAATCACAGCATCCTTATTTGGGAGAATTTTGAAATGTAGCAAGAAAGGTCACACAAATTGAAATGAGACAATTCTACATCAGAATTCTTTTTCAAGTAATGCCATGAAATATGGGCAAATGGCTGAGGAGCTTGCCAAAAAGCAATTAAAAAAACTATTAGAAAAACAGTATGTAAATGCTTAAGTAATAGAAACAGGACTTTCAATTGATAGTAAATATGGATTTTTAGGTGAGACTCTGCCCTTATAGAAATAAAATGTCCTTTTAAGGAAATAGGGCTGTCTGTAAAAAAGTTCTTTTTGGATGAAGATCTCAATTTGAGACAAAATCATATATTATGATCAAGTTCAAGTTGAAATGGACATTTGGAACATGTCAAAGTGTTATTTTGTAACTTATACGGATATTGGCAATCATGCAAATCAAATTTGATTAGTTTTTATAAGAAGCATGTGTTTTTAGAAATTCTTAAAAGTTTGTGAGGCGGGAAATAATTTTTTACATATTTTCTGTAAATATATTTTTAATGTTTTTGGTTTTTACTATGAATAATAATATGCTACTGAATTAAAACCTTCATTATTCAATTGCATAATTTGTCAAGTTTTTCTCTCTTTTTTTTTTGCTTTTATAATATTAATGTAGGAATATATTAGAAAAATTTTTTTTTTTACTGGAAATCAGTTGTGGTACATTGTTAATTTTTTTTCTTATAACTGAAATTTAATTTCAGTCACATTTTTAGATTATAACTATGTACTTCTCTATAAATTAAGACTTCCATCATTATTTGAGTATTAAATGGCACCCTTACCTTTACTAAATTTCCTAACATTTATATAGGAATGATATCTTGAGTTATGTTATGCAATTGTATCATATATGTTTTTTATATAATGATTATAAAATGGCTTTTTTTACTTTTTAGAACATTTCTTTTGTGATGTAACCTGCTTCAAAGATTTACAGTTGTTTCCTTTAACTAAGATTTTTTTTTTCTGTACTTTTCTTCTTTTCTAATGTAGGGTAACACCCCCAGTAATTGGCATGCACCAGTGATTGGCACATTTTACAAACATGTCCTAAAATAAGATTAATATCCAGTTTTTTAAAAATTGAAGACGATATATCAGTTATATGCTCATTTACGTTAAAGATTATAACTTTGATTTATTTTACAAGATGACAATAGAGCCTAGGAAAGAGAAAAAATTATGGCTTGTATCAAATTAGCCATTTTGTTGCAAATGAGCTTTGAGATTAGACTAATTTTGTTTATCATTTGTTTTTATTTGAATATATAAATTTTATCAGTAGTTGGAATCCATTAAAGCTTCATATGACAATTACTGGGGACAGCATGACAATTACTGGGTATTAATGTAAGTACATTGTATTGTTTTAAAGTGTTCACATTTTAGACTAATATGCTGATTTCTTACTCTCAAAAACTTGAAATATGGCATCTTCATCTACAGTAAATTAATTTAAAGCGATTAAACCCAATGCAAAATGTAAAGTTTTTTTTTTTAATATAAACATATGCCAATTACTGGATCACAAGGTGTCATACATTGATGCTCTAAGTGCCAATTACTGGTGATTTTAGCAACTTTCTATAAATATATTTTTATAAAAATACTTTTTCAAATTTTTTTTACTTTTAGTGGGCAAAATAGATGCACAGATATGCATTCTTTGATTTAAAAATATTTCCAAGTAAATAGCTTATTTCTTTTAATGAAAATTTAAGTAAGTTTAACGAAAAATTCTTAATGTGCCAATTATTGGGGATGTTACCCTATGTCTTTTTTTTTTTTTTTTTTGTGTATATTTATTGCAAATAGCATATAATTAATATTTAAATGTTTTTGGTAACTATGTTTTAAATTACACTAAACTTCTGACTATCTGTCAGTCTTGGGAGCGATGGTATGGCAGATAAAGACAATACCAGATTGTTACAAAAATTATATTTCTATATGACAGTTTATAAAAGAGAATATTTAAGTTTTTTTTTTTTATATGCTGTGTATTTGTTTAATGTAAGTTAATAATTCATAAAAAGAAATCAGGGATATAAATTTAGAATTTAAAGAATAAATGTGTAATACATGTTTTTATTTAAAGTAATCCATTATGCAGGTTTGTTTGCATTTTGATTTCACTTTTACAGCAGAAATTCTACACATTAAAAGTACTTTGGTTTCATGACCTTTCTCTTAAGGGCATAGTCTTTTTAAATATTGTTAATAATTTATTATTAAATTTATTATTAATTTAGTATTTAATATAATTTAACATAATTAAACTAATAATTTGTATGCCAATTATTTGTTAAAAAAATTTGTTATTAAATAATTTGTTTGTTATTTTTATAATTTCTATAATTACTAACTAATAATTAAATTTTATTAAAGTGTAAAAACACAGATTATGCTACAAGTTTAATTATTTTGGAAACCTAAAACTCTTAGTATCTTTTTGATATTTTTACTTTTAATGAGGGAAATGAATTTAAAAAAATTAATGTTTTCGAAAAAAAAAATTGTGCTTTTTTTTACACTGTATGTTTAAGATACCTTAAATAGTTTTGTAGACAAAAAAGGCCATTGGTTTTTCTTTCTTTGCTAGTTTAAAGAATTTTTTTTTTCTCTCTCTCTTAAAGATTTTATTTTTGGTGTTTAACGACTTTGACATGTCCCCTGAGACAAGTTCAGGTAAAAGCATTTTTTCCCTATACCTGTTGCCGATAAAGTCGTTAATTAAATAAAACTAAAAAATCTGAGTGTCAGGTGCTAAGGGCAAATCTTGGACTATCCTCATCAGAATTTCAGATCTGTACCCACACAAGATTTTGCGATTCATATAGATAAATTGCCCTTTTTATATTAGTGTAGATTATTACAGTTTTTTTTTTTTTTTTTTTTTTTTTTTTTTTTTTTACCCGTGCAAATATATTTCTATGTTATATTGAACCAGCAGATTTTATTTGTAACACCAGATTGATTGATTTAATTAAGCTATGTATGATGATTTGTATTTTTATATGTTTATACTCAATTAATTAACAATAAATAAATTAAAATGAATGGAATATTTCATGTCTACTTGTTTTGAAAGACACAATAATCCAAACATCACATGATTGAATTAAGCTAGTTTTAGTTGTCTCCTATTAGTAAAAATATGGGTGGTTCTTCAAAATTTGGTTAACTTGTGGCCAAATTTGGACAAATGTGTTTTTAGATGGTTATCGTAAAATGGGGTGAATCGGAACACTTTTCAACTTTAACGTTAAAAAAAAGCAACAACTGATTTTTTTATTTTTTTATTTTTCTACTAGAAATCTGTTAAAACCTCGAGGATCAACGGCTCTCAAAATATTAGAATACATAAATGTGGGAAATGCACAAAATGCAAAATCCCCAGGCAACCAATCTCACTAAAACCAGCAAGATTCAATGTAGCAGTCAATTACCCTAAGAAGAAAAATATAACTGCCGAAGACAATGCTCCCAGTAGCAATAGGAATTTACAAGAGAATAAAAATATAAATAAAGATCCTAAGATTAGTGCGTCTTCACCTATTAGCTCTGATATTGATAGCATGCCCAATACGAATTAAAACACTAATACTATCAATGAATCAGTACCACTCGAAAACACCACACAGTCTCAATCTCCAGTGCAGCTTATTGATAACCCCGCCCAACGGGCGACTAACTTTCATTACAAAAGCAATACTCAGCTCCAAGCTCCTAAAAATTCTACACCTGGAGTGTTATCATTGAACTATTTTTAACATAAATGAAACTGAAAAGATCTACTTATTTTACTCATAACTTAGCTTTTAATAGCTACGAATTTCACGTACATCATGAACAGTAGATGTTCACGCCATAGCCATAATAACATCACAGTGTTGCCAAATCAATAAACATAATAGAGTGTTGCCACATACAATTAAGAATATCACATCCACCCCCCTTTAATTTTACATGATTACTTCAATCCCTGATGTAGTCCTTCAAATAAGCAGGAGGTTGCCTGGGGCGAATTGTCGTGATGATACAGTCTGTAAGTTGTTTGCATCTGCTGACATGATAGTAGAGTCCAAATTTATTGGTTGTACGTCAGCCTCTTCTAGACTATTTTCTTCTGAATTATCCTCAGTTGGTTTAGGAGTCTCTCCTCTTGGAGCTAAATATCTAACTGACACAGTTGACTCTCTTCCATCAGGAAATTTAATATGAGCGTAGTCAGGATTAGCTTCAATCAGCTCCATCTCTTGGACCAGTGGCTCATACTTGTTTGTACGCACATGGTTTTTCATTAAAATTGGACCAGGCTGAGTAAGGAAGGTGGTGATGGAGCAACCATTGTGTGATCTGCGAGGGTGGGAAAACATTCGTTCATGGGGAGTAGCATTGGTAGCTGTACACAATAAGGAGAGAATGGAATGAAGAGCTGGTTGAACCACTTCTTCCCACTGTTCAGTCCTCATATTGTTAGATCTCAAGCAAGCTGTATGCTTTTCCAGATTATTCTATTATAACGTTCCACCTGTCCATTTCCAGCCGGATTATAAGGAGTTGTACGACTGGTGGCTATTCCATGAGAGGTTAAAAAACTTTTTAACTCATGCGACATGAATGCAGGACCTCTGTGAGAATGAATGAATGATGGCATTCCAAAGACTGAAAAAATATTCTTTAAATGCAATATTACAGTGGATGCAGAAATGTCACTACAAGGAATGGCAAAAGGGAATCTGGACAATTCATCTACCACTGTTAAGATATAACAATTTCTTGATACACTAGGGAGAGGTCCTTTGAAATCAAGGTTCAGCCTTTCAAATGGGGAAGTTGCTTTCACAAGTGTTCCAAGATTTTTCACAAATCTGGGCTTTAACTCATTGCATACTAAACAAGAATTTGTGACTTTTCTTACTTCTTCTAAGGAAAAAGGAAGATTCTTGCAGCGAACCCAGTGGTGCATCCTTGTCACCCCAGGATGACAAAGAGAGTTGTGCAGGTCATTTAAGTCAACTCTAGAAGTTAAAGCACATGTTATGCGGGATAAAGTGTCAGCAATTACATTTTGTTTTCCTGGACGATAAATAATGTCAAATTTAAAACTGGCTAGTTCAAGTCTCCAACGGATTAATTTTTCATTTTTAATTTTGCTGCTGTGTCGTTGATTGAACACAAATGAGACTGCTTGTTGATCAGTGAACACTTCAAAATGTTTTCCCATTAAGAAATGTCTCCAATGGCGAAGAGATTCGACAATGGCATACGCCTCTTTCTGGTGAAGAATGTCTCAGTTCAGATGCATTTAATGTTCTTGAGAAAAAGGCCACAGGACGACCAGCTTGGCTCAAAATAGCACCAATTGCAAAGTCAGATGAATCTGTTTCGACTCTAAAAGGTATATTATCTTCAATAGTTGCCAACGTAGCATTCGCCACATCCTTCTTCAGCTGATTAAAAGTTGATGCTGCTTCTTTAGAGAGAGGAAACTGTTTCTTTCCTAAGAGAGGACGTATCTTCTCTGAAAAACCTGGAATCCACCGACAATAGTGGGCAAACATACCTAAAGCACGTTGTAATGCGGAAGAGTCTCTAGGAATAGGCATATCCATTAAAGGTTTCAGTCTTTCAGGGTCTGGTTTAATTGTACCGTCACAAACAATATAACCCAGTAACTGGACAGAATTTGTTGAATAGGTGCACTTTTCTTCTTTTAAGGTCAAATTAAATTTTTTTACTACAGCCAGGAACTTTTTCAAGTTGTCATCATGTTCCTTTTGATCTTTGCCACAAACGGTTACATTATCAATAAAAGGAGATGTAAGTTCGAGTCCTTCTTCTTCAATAATTTTGTCAATGACTCTTTGAATACAGGCTACTCCATTCGTTACACCAAAAGGAACACGCAAAAACTGGTACAATTTCCCACAAGCTTCGAAGGCTGTGTAACGTCTTTCACTATCCAGAGTAGGGATTTGATGATAGGCACTTTGCAGATCAATTTTGCTGAATACTTTATTTTTTGAAATTTTCAAAATTATATCTTCAATTTTAGGTAAGTAAAGCATACCTGTTGATAGTTTGTGAGTAGTCAACTACCATTCTGGGCTTGTGATTATCACCTCTAATTACAAATGCTTGAGCCCGCCATGGTGAATTGCTTGGTTCGATGATACCTTCCAGAAGAAGTTTCTGAATTTCTAAAGCCATAAACTTGTTGCTTCCTGTGTATGTCGCCTTGACTTTGTAACCACAGGCTTACAATCTGGATCCAGGTTAGAAATTAGCGAGACCGGAGGCACTTGAGCCACAGCTAATGAACATATTATTAGAGGAGGTCTACTACCATCAAATCCAATTTCAACAGATGAGTGTCCTTTTAGTATGTCATGGCCTATCAGAACATCACTACAGAGATACTTCATAATCAGAAATTCCACATCTTGATAAGTGAAGTTTTGAATTTTTAAATTAACTCTGCATGAACCAACTGTTTCACTGACCATCGAGGAATTTGCCATGGATATTTTTCCAAAATATGGTTGAATTTTAACTTTACATTTAGTCACATGTTTTTCGTTAAGAAAACTAAGAGAGCTTCCAGTATCGATTAATGCATTGAGCTGAATATTATTTACTGATGCCTTAATGACAGATTTCTGGAAACAATGACTAGCTCCTGTAATAGCTGCTAATGTGTTTAGAGAAGCCACCACATTTGATGAGTTCCTACCTTATCTGGACTTACACACTCGCTGGTAATGTCCCTTTTTGCCACATTTTCTGCACATGGCAATTCTTGCTGGGCACATGGTTCGTGGATGGAAATCACTCCCACAAAAAAAGCATTTTTGGGATCTTGGGGAGGAGGCAGCAGCTGATGTCTGTTGTACCTCTTCTTCAAGAAAAATATGTTCGCCCACGGCTGCAGATGGCGTCGCCATGGTGGAATTTCCCATATAAGAAGCTGCGTGCACTTCAGCCAATTCAAGTGCTCTGGCTTGTTCAAAAGCTTGATCAAGAGTCATTAAAGTATTTTCAAGAGGTCGTTGACGAATGTGAAGACATCTTAACCCCTGTATGAACACATCCCTTATGTATTCTTTGCGGTAATCTTCAGCTTTTACATCCGTGAAGTCGCAGTCCTTGCTTAATTGATTTAAAATTTGTAAATATTCACCGACTGTTTCTCCAGTTTGCTGGCTTCGCGTCGACAAGCATTGTCTAGCAAATATCACATTACGTTTTTTTATGAAAAGCGAATCTAGTGTCGTAATGGCTTCAGCGTAGGTTGTACAGTCATTAATGAACTGGTAAACATTTGAACTTATGTAGTTGCACAACAAAGGTAATTTATTTCCTTCTGAAATGCTTGTTATACCTTCTAAAAAGTTGGCAAAAGTTCTTTTCCAATGGCTCCAGCGTTTGAGCATGTGGGATCCACGTCGAATCTTTTAGGCTTCAGTAGTTGTTCCATAATACTGCCTTTAGGAACGTATGCGATCAAATATTTACGTAGCTATTAAAATTGAACTATTTTTAACATAAATGAAACTGAAGAGATCAACTTATTTTACTCATAACCTAGCTTTTAATAGCTATGAATTTCACGTACATTGTGAACAGTAGATGTTCACGCCATAGCCATAATAACATCACAGTGTTGCCAAATCGATAAACATAAGTGTTGCCACATACAATTAAGAATATCACAATCATCGAACTACCTAGTCCTATCAACACAGCTAAAACTAATCCTACAACCGCCAACACAACTAAAACTAAACCCAAAAATTTCAGCTAAACCGTCTTCTCCAGTTGCAGGCTCTTCAAAACAAGCTGTGATTACCACAATTGTTATGCCCAGCAATGAAATTGATGATGACTTACGCTTCACACAAGAACCTAATAATAAAAAACATCGCATTCCAGCTAAGTCTACTAGCCAAGAACCTCCGACTAACAATGTTCCCATGCAATCAGAAGAAATTCTCTCTGCTCGCACCACACGCTCCAAGTCTAAAAATAAAGAATCTTCATTAAAAACTGGCTCTACTCTCAAAGGCCTCACACACGAGTCGCCGATCCTTAACAGAAGACACAAAATCCACTTCTAAGGCTTTGTGACTCTGCCAGCCGCCAGGAGGCAGAAAACCAAGAAAGCTCTAAGCAAGAAGAAAAATACAGGTAGCTCTGCCCTCACAAGTAAGAATTGCAATCTAAATAATGACTCTGCGAATAACACCTCAGAAAGCTTTAGACTTGAAGGGAATGACTACATTGTTGTAGACGAAAATGTTGACGAAGTTGAAGATGATACCGTGCTAGTAGCTCCCGAAACAGATATGCCTAGTCCGAGATGGGTCTACAGTAAAGTTGACGATACAGATGATGATCACGACTTCCAACCTACTACAGGAAACCGTAACCAAGATAACGATTCCAGCTATAGCAATAACTCCGCCCACTCACAGTTTGATTCTTCTCCTAAGAAATGCAAACGAAAATCCTTGGCCAACATTTGACAAAAAACGTCATATGACAATATTGTTCCTCCTGACTCTGAAGAACAAGTTTTTTCCGCATAAGTGCCACTGAATGATAGCTGCCCTACCTCAACTGTTCACACCGATGGCAAGCTTAAGTTCCTCTTTTCCATTATTGGCCCCATCGATTGCACGGAACGAGGTTGCAACTTTAACACTATTCAAGGCCCTTGGTTCCGCAAGAAGCACAGCCTACTGAAACATCTAGAAAATGTTCATGACTTAGCCTTCTCTGATGAACGAAAAAATATTGTAAGATGGTGCATGATTTGCCAAACACTCATCACCCAGCCTAAAGTCACTACTCACTACTGTATGAGAAATTTGAAAGAACGTATGGGACGTGAAATCAACTATACCACTCTCACCCATGAACAATACCAAAATTGGCTTTCAAATGCTCGAAGTGTCCAAATTTTGCCACAAACAATAAAAGAGCCTTGAACTCTCACAATTGTATTCACGATCACGGAAGATCTGCAAATAATGTCTCAGCTGCAACCACCTCTAATGATCCTATTAATGATGCAGATACCATTCTCACTCAGATGTCCAGATCTACTGAACCTGAAAACCACGACCCCTGCTCGCAAACGCGAGGCCTAGCAGATAACCACGAAGCGGTTAACATTGACAATGAAAATTAAGAAGATCTCACTGCAGAAGAGGCACAGAATGAGCTCTTAAGTTCAATTAACCCTACAATACAAGAAGATGCTCCCTCTGACTCCTTCTATCCCCGGTTCAGAGACATTACGATAAGTGGGACGACATTGAAACTCTGGTCGCTGAATTTACCAAGGCAATTCGTGTACATGTCAAAATTGACGAAATCAACTCTACTTCTACTAGACGCAGGCAAATTGATCCCAATGATCCTACTTCTACACAACGGCTCTACCGCCGTAAATGGAGACGCGCGATGCGAGTTATCAAAGGCGAGAAAAACTCCAACTGTAACGTCCCCAGCCAAGATCTAGAAAACCAATTTTTCAAGAAATGTACTCCGACACCTGACCTTCTATATACAGCAATACTAATAAAGCACCACGCCCACTAAGCGCCGCACTATTGCCTTAGTGCTCTGCCTTTGAAGTGAAGAAAAAGCTCTATGGTTGGTTGGTTGGTTGAATTGGGTTTAATGGCACAAAATCCCTTTAGGCACATGTTGTGCCAAGACCAAGTCAAAATAGAAAAAAGTTAAAAGCAAGTGAAAGTATGCCAAATTAAAACCAATTAAAAGTCTACAGTCCTTTGTTAAAAATGCATAAAAATACAGAAAAATATGTTAAAATATAGACGATGCACAATAATCATATGCCCAGATGCAAAACTTTAAAACATCGGAGAGGGTTTAGTATATATGGTCGGACTGGGCAGCTTAGATAACCGGCTTTAATTTTAGTTGGTAAAGTAGGACTAATGAATGTTAGAATGATATGTTTAGTAGGCAGCACTTGTTCATTGCTATGGATAGTAATACGGCGTACATCTATGACATTTTGGTCTTTTAAATTTTCTAAAAGTTCAGTTTTAGTAGACAATAACAGATCAGGTTCAAATATGACACCACGACTTGTATTTAAAGTTTTATGTATTTGTACGGAAACAGAAAAGGTGCCTATTGTAGAGCAATTAGAAAGAAATTGTGACTGTTTAGCTGTAGAAACCTCAACTAGTAGATCCCCAGATTGCAGCTTTTTGAGAGAATGGCCATCCCCCAAGACAGACTGGAATGTTTTTGCTATGAGAAATGGTGAAGTTTATTAAACAAACTATCGGATAGGCTATCAATACGTTTAATGATGAAAAAGCGAGTGAATGATATAGTCTGTACAGTTTGTTGCTCTCCACAAGGGAGAGGATTAGAAGAAATAGAAATATTTCCATCCATATTAAAAATAATAAAATTCAGACCCCGGACGCACCACCCACTACCAAGCGCAACAAGGGGATGCACATTCGTGCACCAGTGCTAACCAGGGCCCATACAGTCACAAGACAACCCTATGTCAGCCTCCACCCTTAACGAGATGACTAGTAGTTGCTCGATCACTTGATCCCTAAAGCCAGTGACAAAAGTCAGCTGACTAGCCGATTGATGCATACGGGATCAATATGCACCTCCCATCTACCTGAAGCAGAGGCCAAAGCAGTGTGTTGGTTTCCCTCAGCTGCCAGGATCCCCCTATTCCAGGGAGACGGGTCGCCATGCACGGCCAACACATGGGTGGTTTACAATTCTCCATGAGTCAAATTGCAGGATGACATTGGCTCATACAGAATTGCCCTCGCTTCCGAAGAGGAAACCACAACGAGAGTGAAACAAAGAGGAAAGGAAGACCAGAGGAATAAGAGGAAAAGGAAATGAGAAAGATCACTCAGGTGCCCCGGGATTGTGAAGCCCGTGAATACCTAAAGAAGGTATCCCCCTGGGGGTCTAAAATCTCTTTGCAAGCGCATAGAGTAAATGTATGTGATCTTTCTATTCGTAGAAAACTTATCTCAGCTGGACTCAGTGCTCACCATTTTTGAAAAAAGACTAAAATCATATCTACAATGGCAAAGAAGGGACTTGTCTGGGCAAAAATTGTGCAAATAAAATTTCCTCTATAAGGATATTTCTCTACAAATTACATACCTTAAGTAATTTTATATCTTTAGGTATGTTTTTCTCATGAATCAATCTTTACGATATCTGGAGAAAACCAATGAAGAATTTTCTATAAATTGTTTAGCACAAACGGTTAAACATCCTACTAAAGAATTTTTTTGAAATGTGAGTTCTTCTCCAGTTACTAGACGTTTATACATTTTAGAAGGCATAATGTATTAGTATCAGTGTAAAAAAGTGCTTGAACAAATAGTAATTCTACAATTAGAAGACCGTTTCCCAAATGAAGACTTAATATTCATTCATAATGATATCCATCCCATAAAGTTTCATCTGTGACTAAATTTTTGGATTAAAAAATAAATAAATAAATAAAACACTTTGATGGCCTGGAAACAGTCTAGATATGAATCTCATAATGAATCTTGGGCCATTGTAAAGAAAAACATTAAAGGAATGCATCATAACAATCAAGAAAGATCTGATAGAAAGACTCATTGGAATTTGGCACCTGACATTGAAATACAAACTAATTACCAAAAACCAATGCAATGTTAGCCAAAACGTATCAAATCTTTAACAAAAGTCAACGGAATGCACACTGAACATTAAATGTATCATTATTTTTAAAATAATATGCTTTTTAAATAATATATCAAGATTTTATTGTAAATTTCACAATTATTCTAATAATTTTCACACCTCTGTATATTTAAATAATGTTAACGAAACCTGCATGCATCATTCTTTAAAAAATTGTTTTCCAGCATTCATCGTTGTAAAATTTTTCTCCTCTCTGAAATGAAATTGAATGTCTAGTGCATCCATATGAACTGAAATTATTTCTTTTATCTTAAAATGTTTCATTTGTGCTTTTTTAAAGAGAAGTAGGGGGGGGGAACAATGTTTAGCGCTGATATTATGACATGTATGTACGTAATGAGGAACAGGTGTTCTTGTTTGGAAAATGGGTTATTCCATTTTGCATAAGGGGGAGGTTGGATGGAATTTTTAGCCAGCTGCTACATTCTTGGTAATCTGTTGTGCCCAATGCAGGTGTTTAATTTCAAGAATGTGAGTTTTTAATTTAATACATTCTGCTCTAAATTTTATGCGTTCTGCGAATTTTAAGTATGACAAAACAAATCCGAACCTTAGAAGAAAGGCTACACATCATAGATTAAGTGGAAAAGAATCCGTTTGAGAAAAAAATTTGCATCGCTAAACGTTTAGGTATACAGTCTTCAACATTCAGTTCGATAATTTTGAAAATGAAAGAAATTAGAGAGCAGGCTGTTAAGTATGGAATGTCTGCAAAAAAGAGAAAAACAAGCAAAGTATCTACTTACAGTGAATTGGACAGAATTCTCTTTGCTTGGTACGAGCAGGCTCGGGCATCAAATATTCCTATGGATGGGAATATTTTTCAAGATAAAGCACTTGAAATAGCGGCAGAACCTTTGGAATCTCAAAATACCTCTATACCTAGTATGGAAGACATTATATTTTCAGACAAATTCCAAAACTCTGAAAATCACAAAAAATTTTTGCAAGAACGTTGCTTATTAACAATTGAGTAGATTAGAAATATAGCCTCTGAAACAATAGGACAGTCATCTAACTGGAAGTGGACGAAACTAAGAAAGTTTCGGCTAACAGCCAGTAATTTTGGTGTTATTTTAAAAGCTATGAAAAGGCAAAAATTCCCAGACTCACTGTTTAAAATATATGTGGAAAATACAACTTGGATGGTGTAAAAGCTGTACAGTGGGGTAAGCAGATGGAAAGAACAGCTTGCACTGCATTTGAAAAAATAACAAAACTAAATACAGTTGAAACACGACTCTGGTTACATCCCAGAGGTATTTTTGGCGCAAGCCTTGACAAACTGGTAAATTTTGCTGATGGAAGTCAAGGAACAGTAGAGAGAGAATGTCCCTTTAAAGTACAGAAATAATGTTTTATCGGAAGTGTTAAAAAAAGATACAAAGTACATAGTGACCTTTGATGAAAGTGGAAAATACATTATTAACAAGGAACATAACTATTACCATCAAATACAAGGACAGTTGCATACTGCAAATTGTACAAAGGGATTTCTTGTGTTGTGGACACAAAAAGAAACTAATATTTCAAATGGAGAAAGATGACACTTGGGCTGAAAATTTCGATATTTTAAGGAAATTTTATTTTGAACATTACCTTGTCCATATTTTTAAAAGGACAGTTTTGTTTATTCAATTTAGATAAATATCAAGTACAGTAGACACCCTTAAATCCGCACACATTTTACGGATGTGAACAATGAAACATTCAGTTTTGATATAAGGGGAAATTTTGACTTTTTTAGTTTTATATCAATTCTATACATATTTTAATTAGTAATTTTCGTTAATATTACTGAATTTATTTTTTCATGAAGGAAGAATAAATTTATTTCAGAAAAAATTTAAGATATTGCTGATATAACTGGTAATCAAAATCTTTTTATCAAATATGTTCAATAATTTAAGAAACTTTAATCATACATGCAAGCAGTGAAATAAGAAAAGATCTGTTATTATGATAAAGTTATCAATTAAGGTTCTTATGCTAGTATTAAAAAAAAAAAAAAAAATCCACTTTGACTCAATCATATAACTTTTTTCTCTATGAATTCTAAACCCAACATCATTTTCAACATATAATTTACATAAGCACCTTTCGTATCTGTATTCAACTTTTTTAAAAAATTAGTATTTTAATTTTCTCATTTTTATTCCAGTGTCAATGCTGTTGGATGAAACAGATACTACTATTTCTATTCTTTTAAGAGTAAATAAAATCAAAATTATCCTGGTTTTATATCAATGGATAATCTTGACACAGTACGTATTTTATTTTGAAATTTTTTCACTTTTAATGAGAAAATGGCAACATAAAAATACAACAATCTGCTTTTTCAGCAATTATTACTTTGCTTTTAATAAAAATGGAGTACTTCTTTTGCCACAATTGTAAAAACAACATAAAAAACTTAAAAAAAAATATTTCAATAACAAATTAAGATGCAGTTTACAAACAAATTGCATTTAAAAGTACATTTGTTCCCTATATAACGGAATAAAAATTTGCAGTTGCAAAAATTACAAAACTGAAATTGCATTTCAAATTTCAAAGTGTTGCCACTCGCAAAATGATGTATATGTTACACACAGATACGCTTGGCTTTTATAATATAAATATTTAATCATACATTATTGATTATAAAACTTGACCCTTGCTTTTAATATTTTAATCATTTTAAAAATTATCTACATTTTTATTATTTGTAGTTTATTACTTATTTTAATATTTTATTATATTGTAAGCATTCATTATAGTTTTGTTTGCATTATTAATTACATTCTAAATACTTTCTAAAAAATGTGAAGAAAGCAATGACCAAAGATCTACAAAATTCTAAAATCCACACAACCTGTGGTCCTAAGCTGTACAGATTTGAGGAAGTCTACTGTATAATATTAGATCAAGAGACAATTCCCTGGCTGTTATTTCATTGAATTGATGGTTAAAATTCTTGGATTACACATGATTAGCATATTAAAATGCAACTAATCTGCCAAGTCATTTTCATCGAAACCACCTGCATACGCAATTTAGTGGTTATTGAGAGGTTTATCATTGTATTTTCATGCCCAAAGATATAAAAACTTGCAGGATTGAGAGCAGAAAAACACAATGATAAACCTACAAGACAAATTGGGTTTACAGGTGTTTTACACTAAGATATGACTTGGCAGATCAGTTGCATTTTAATATACAAAACAAATTTTAACTAATTCTGGAATTTCAGCCATCAACTTGATATGTTTTAATTTTTATGTAATTATCTTTGATTCTACTATTAAAATAACTTTTTTCTAGTTTACAATCTAGTTGTTTTCGTTTATAATTTTTAGTTTCATATGTATATATTAGGTGTACAGAAAATGTTTTTATTCCAACATTTCTCCTAATCCACATAAAAATTTCTCCAAATTTTATTATATGAGCTTGCATAATTTTTTTTACAAACCTTTTATATTATAGTACCGTATTTTCCTGTGTATAATCCGCGGATTATACGCTAAAAAAGTTACGAATTTCGTCATGCGGATTATACGCCGCTGCGGATTATGCGACGATTTTTTTTTCCTGCGCAAAATCCAATCCTAAAACTTTCGAAAAAAAGGAGCACTTTTTTTTAAGATGAGGAACAACAGATGGCACTATCTGCTTTAGCGATCTGAAACTCTATTGCATGCAGCCAAGGCAGCTTCATCCAATCATGTTCAAGAACCAGATTTGTAATTTTTTTCTCTAAAGATACTAGTTATTGTGCTATACTGTTCTGCTGAGATTATCATTCCTGACGACCACGTGTAATATTCTCCCATAAAATGTCTAAAAGAAAACGCACAAGTTATCCAGCTGAATTCAAATTGAAAGTAATCGAAAAGTCCGAAGAAGTCGGAAATAGAGAAGCCGGAAGACTTTTCAATATAGATGAGTCTAATATTAGACTATGGAGAAAAAGTAAAAAAAGTCTTAAAAGTTGCGAAAGAAGACGTCGTGCAAATCGTCACGGAAATCCAATGTGGCCCGAACTGGAAGATCGGTTAAAAGAATGGATTGTCAATGAAAGAGAAAACGGAATCCCCATTTCAACAACCAAAATCAGATTGAAAGCACAAATTTTAGCGCAGGATTTAGAAATTGATAATTTCCAAGGTGGACCCACGTGGTGCTATCGCTTCATGAGGCGTAACAACCTCGCAGTCCGGAACAGAACAACTGTCGGGCACAAGTTACCGGACGATTGGAGAGAAAAATATGACAATTTTTTATCATATTGTAAAAGAGTAATCGAAGAGAATAATTTTACTCCGAATCTCATTTTTAATATGGATGAGGTTCCATTATCATTTGACATTCCCCCCACTCGGACCGTTGATGTAAAAGGGGTTAATAGCATTCCTATTAATACCACAGGGAATGAAAGAACATGCTTTACTGTAGTATTATGCTGTGCTGCAGATGGTACAAAATTACCACCTTTACTAATATTCAAGCGAAAGACGCTTCCAAAAGAAATCTTTCCCAAAGAAGTGGTTATTCGTGTAAATGAAAAAGGGTGGATGAACGAAGAAGAAATGTTATTGTGGATTCATAATATTTGGCGTAAAAGGAAAAATTCCTTTTTTAAGCCAAAGGCATTATTAATCATGGACTCGATGCAAGCGCATTTAAGTGAAAGTGTCGACAAATTGCTGAAGTCTGTGTCGACAAAAGTGGCTATATATCCCGGAGGGCTCACCAAAAAATTACAGCCCCTCGATGTCGGGATAAATCGTTCTTTCAAAGCAAAAGTGAGAAATCTCTGGGAAGAATGGATGTCGAATGGACAGCGACACAGTTTCAGGATAAATCGTTCTTTCAAAGCAAAAGTGAGAAATCTCTGGGAAGAATGGATGTCGAATGGACAGCGACACAGTTTCACAAAAGGAGGCAAACAGCGGCGTGCATCCTATACTGAAGTATCAAAATGGGTTTCTCAAGCATGGGATGAAATTCAGGCCCGATTAACCTCTGAAGCTATGGGAAGCACAGTGGCATTCAGGGCCCCCCCCCTCATTCGAGAAGACCTTTCTAAATTTTACGTACCCAAAATCTTGCCATGTTATGGTGGCTCAGCTGACTTCACATATATTTCATTAAACAAATGATATATAAATAGTGGAAAATAAATAGTGGAATGCAGTAATAACAATACATACATATATATATATATATATGTATATATCAGGGGTGATTCTTGATGAATTTTTTTTTTCGGAAATTCGGATCGCATTTTCGGAAATCGGCGGGGGGGGGGGGGGGGGGGGGGGGTCGTAACTTCCCCCGCCAGCGATCCTTAGACAAAATCGGCGTTTTCCAGCTATCTTCAGATGAAATAAGCAATATTTTAGCAAAATCGGCGATTTATTGCGATCTTTTGCCAAAATTGGCTGTTTTTCCGCGATCTTTTGACGAAATCGGCGTTTTTCCATGTTCTTTTAAGTGAAATCATCGTTTTTTCGACGATCTTCAGACAAAATTTGCATTTTTACGCGATTTTTTCTCGAAAACGACATTTTATTCCCGCCATCTTTTAACGAAATCGGCGTTTTTTCCGTGATCTTTTGATGTAATCGGCGTATTTTTTCAAATATTTTTTCACAAAATATTTTTAAGCTATCTTTTATCGAAAACGGCGTTTTTTCCCGCGATCTTTTAACGAAATCGGCGTTATATCCGCAATCTTTAGACGAAATCGGCGTTTTTCCGCGGTCTTCAGGAGAAATCAGCGGTTTATCTGCGATATTTGGTGAAATTGCCGTTTTTTACGCGATCCGCACAGGAAATTCGCGTTTTTTATCGATCTTTTGACAAAGTTCGCTTACAAAAACATCGACGAAATCGTCGTTTTTTCCACGAAATATTGACGAAATGTATGCTATTTCGGCGATCCTTTCACGAAATTTGCATTTCTACGTAATAATTTTTTCCGCGCACAAAACCGTACAAGTTGGCAACTATGCGGAACTGATAACCCAATTTCAAATTTTCGGAAGAGGATGCCTTAATTTTTCGGAAAATTCGGAATTTTCGGACGAGAATCACCTCTGGTATATATATATATATATATATATTTGAAAAAAAATTTATTACAACGAACAGAAACAACATCCACAATCTGATACAGTAAAAACATAAAATGAAACATCCAAAATGTTAGTAAAATATTTCCTAATAGAATCAGTTATGGGAGGCCACAAAGCAGGATCACTATAATTTATAAAGTTTTGCACAAGATTTGTTTCCAATGTAGTCTCAACTTCTGTATTACTTTTCTTTTTAGGTGGAACTGAAAGGAAATCATTATAATTCGAATCACAAGCATTTTGTTTTAATGTTGAATTTTTACCTATGCATTCTAATTCCTTTTCCTTAGTTTCTTCTTTAGAAACAAACGGGCGACATTCCAAATTTGTAAAAATATTTTCCGTGAAAGTTGGCTGATTTTCACATTGAGATATGTTTTGTTTCTTAAGCTCGCACTTTTGAGGAACAGAAGTATGGATTGGAACAGTTGTATATATGGAACAGTTGTATGGATTTTTTTGGCACAAGGTCCCTCTAGGGACATGCTGCACCAATAACAAGGTAAAGAAAACAAAAAATAAATCTAAAAGTAATGTATACTTTAAAACATGCAAAATGTAAAAGTCACTTTAAAAAACTAACATAGAATAGTTAAGGTAAAAGCAAACTGATAATATATAAAAAAGTAATACAATTATAACCAGTCAGTAAGATAAAAATAAAAACTTAAAAAAATTAGTTAAAAATCACACGAACAGTAAAGTAGTGATACATAACAAGAATTAGTAAAATGGTAAAAACAATGATACTTTTGACAATATTTAAAAACAGAAATTAAAAAGGTAACTGGTAAGATCAAGTAGGCACATATTCCTCAAAAATAGTATTTCCTTCGTTTTCACTTGAGTCACATGACTCTTCCATAGCCTCTTCCACATAATTCTTTAGCTTTTTGGGATCTTTCAAGTAAGCAAGAGATGGGTCATGATTTGATTTTCGTTGTTTTTTTGTGACTGTTTGCCATTGGTGAGAATCTCGAAAAGTCTTATTTTTGTTTGTCTTTTGATTTGGTGTCACCACTTGAGCAGAATTGGTCTTTTGGTGGTTAGACGTAGAAAGATTAACCTTTTTTTTTTAATTGGGTGTAACTGTTTTAGGCTTTTGACTAATATTAAGTTTTTGGCAATTTGATGCAGAGAGATTAGGATTTTTTTTAGATGTAGATACAGATGTATTAATTCTCGTCTGGGGTTCAGTAGACTTTTTCGGTGAACATTTGTTTAGAAGACAGATATCACGGGATTTTTTGATTGGGGTGTTTGTTGATTGTGTTTTGGCCGAATTATTTCATGACATAGACACGTCAATCTGGATGCTGATGTGTCTTACAGATTTTAAAGATTGTTTAACTTGAGTATGAAACTCCAACTGATGGTGTTCGGGATTCAACAATTTTGCGGACTTCCGGATATGAGAGTTTTTGGGTGATTTTAATTGCCATGATTTCTTTTTGGCGAATCCAGTTTGGACAAGAGCGGGAGTAAGCTGTATGGTCACCTTTGCAGTTAACGCAGCATTCAGCATTTTCACATGTTTTATCGTCATGATCTACTTCTGAACATCGTGCACATGTTTTAGTGCCACGACAGTTAGTCTTTGTATGTCCATAGGCTGACATTTAAAACAACGGATGGGATTAGGAATATAGGGACAGACTGGACAGTTCAGATATCCAGCTTTAATTCGAGTAGGTAAAATATGGCTATTGAAGGTTAATATGTTTTTTGTAGGAGTTATTTGCCCATTTCTACGGATTGTTATACGGCGTACATCTATTATATTTTGATCCTTTAAATTAGTTAGAAGTTCATCTTTTGTGGAAAACAACAGATCTAGTTCAGATATTACATCACAGCAAGTATTTAGAGTTTGATGTGCTTGAACAGAAACAGAAAATGTACCTATTGTATTACAGTTTGACAGAGGTTTTGACTGACTGGCTGAAGAAACTTCAACTAGTAGATCCCCAGACTGTAATTTTTTTAGAGAGTGGCCATCCCCTAAAACAGATTGAAATGTTTTTGCTATAAGAAATGGTGAGTTTTTTTTTGAAAGAACTATCTGAGAGGCTATCAGTGCGTTTAATTATGAAAAATCGAATGAATGAGGAATTCTGCACAGTTTGTTGCTCTCCGGGAAGGAGAAAAGTGGAAGGAAGTGAAGTTCTTCCATCCATGTTAGAAAAAAGGCAATTCAGACCCCGGCCGCAGCACCCACTACCGAGCCCAATAAGGGGATGCACATTCGTGCACCAGTGCTAACCAGGGCCCATACAGTCACAAGACAACCCTATGTCAGTCTCCACCCTTAACGAGATGACTAGTAGTTGCTCGCTCGCTTGATCCCTACAGCCAGTGACAAAAGTCAGCTGAC
Organism: Maratus speculifer; assembly: GCA_964019185.1. Taxonomy (NCBI): domain Eukaryota; kingdom Metazoa; phylum Arthropoda; class Arachnida; order Araneae; family Salticidae; genus Maratus; species Maratus speculifer. The sequence continues at coordinate 173,406,111 of OZ025301.1, forward strand.
CAGCCGATTGAAACATACAAGACCAATATGCACCTCCCGTCTACCTGAAGCAGAGGCCAAAGCAGTGTGTTGGTTTCCCTCAACTGCCAGTATCCCCCTTTCCAGGGACACGGGTCGCCACGCACGGCCAACACGTGGGTGGTTTACAATTCTCCATGAGCCGATATGCAAGATGACATTGACTCATACAGAATTGCCCTCACCTCCGAAGAGGAAACCACAACGAGAGTGAAACAAAGAGGAAAGGAGGACTAGAGGAGTAAGAGGAAAAGGAGAAAGATCACTCAGGTGCCCCGGGGTTGTGAAGCCTGTGAATACCTAAAGAAGGTATTCCCTGGGGGGCCACTGCAGATAGAAAATGAAATTTTGAGTTAACCTTTAGGACTCCTGGTATCCGTGTATTTCTTCAAAAAAAAAAAAAAAAAAAATCCAAAATTTAAAAAACTGATATTTTTTGAATGAACAAATCTCATATCAATTTCTTAATACAGTAAGTAGACTCCCTCAAATCCGCACAGCTTGGGACCAGAGGTTGTGCGGATTTTAGAATTTTGCGGATTTCTGGTCATTGCTTTATTTATATTTTTTAAAAGTAATTTGAATGTAATTAATAATGTAATCAAAAGTATAATGACTGCTTACAATAAACTAAAATATTAAAATAAGTAATAAACTAAAATAATAAAAATTCAGATAATTTTTAAAATGATTAAAATACTAAAAGCAAAGGTCAAATTAATAATCAATAATGTACAATAATTAAATATTCATTATAAAGATTAAATGTGTTTTTCCTAAATTATTCAATGAAACTTGCTTTTTTATAAAGGTACATTACTAACTCATATCAGGATCATAAAGTAACGAAGCTTTATTTTAGGTTTAGCCAGACTTAATAACTAAAAAGCTTGATTAATACATAAAAATACTTGGTAAGATTGTGATAGCAAATGGTATCAACAATATCTTGATTTTTTTTTTTCAGAATAAAATAATTCTTTCTTTATAAATTCAATAACCTTAACAAAATTTACAAATTAAAAAATGCATGGATTTGATATAAAACAATAAAAGTCAAATTTTGTACCTATATCTGAACTTAATGTTTCATTGTTTACATCTGTAAATTATGTGCGGATTTTAGAGAGTTGCAGATTTTAGGAGTGCAGATTTGAGGGAGTCTACTGTACTTCAATAACATTTAATAAAATTTTGTATGATTAGTAACAAGATATATCGCTATATAACAAAGAAATTTGAATTTTCAATTGGAATTTTTTATAAACTTACTAATTATACACTAAATGGCCAAATATGACCAGCCACTTGGGACTTTAGACATTCTGTTGAATATTTAGAAAAATACACGAGGAATTATTCTTAAAGTCTAGTTGCAAAAACAGAATAGTACAAGTCATTTTTCCGTAAAGGGTTTTCCTTCGAAATTCCTTAGGGGACCATCAACAATTTGAAAAAGAACGAAGATCTTTTGCATAATCCTCTCAAACTAATGTAGCAAAAATGTACAAACAGTTGATTTTGATTATGACATATTATATTTAAGGGAACCATTTACTGTATGATAAAGGGATAATCTAGATATGCAAAAAAACAAAAAAAAGGTACTTACGTATTAACGCTACCACAGTTATCTTTTGGATTCTTTGTTGCCTTGTTTTTTGCTGATTTTTGACGCCATATTTTAGTATTTTGGCATTAGTGTGGTGGCGTTAATACATAAGAACCAAAAAATGTTTTCTATAAATTAACTTTTCAATTTGTACATAATATGGTTTACATAAATAGATTTTCCTTTTTATTTAGTTTGTGAGAAATTATAATCTAATTTTTGTAGTTTTTTTTTTTTTCTCTCTTTTGTTGTTATAAATATCCCTTTTTATTCACTTTAGGTATGGCAGGTTCATCAAGATCATCACTTAAATCTGATCCTCTTCAATTAATTTTGGCGTAGAAAACATAATGTCATACTGTGACTATATTAGTACAAAATACACACCTGATCTGCCTGTAAATTATTTGCAAGTAAATGCAAAAGCATCAAAATTTGCCAAAGAAAAATTTGTCAGCAACATGGAATTCGTTGACTTTGATGACTACTTTCAAGTTTATGCAAAGGTGAAAGCTGAAATGAAAAAAAGAACAAACTATCCAGTCTCTGTGAAAATAACTAAAAATAATGAGGTACGTTTTAAATCTACTCATTGCTTTTTGGAAAAATGTTTTATTTTAATTTATATCTGATATTTTAATTTATATCTGTTCCTAATCTTTAAACATTCTCTTCAGCATTTATTTTTTGCTTTAAAATGTATGTATAAGATTAAGTAATTGGAAGGGAAGGAGGGAGAGCATTAATGTAAATTGGGAAATTAAAGTTAGGTATAGTTATAATAATGCTGTCTCTATGCCAATTTGGCATGTTTTATTGTCCAGCAGAAATTTTAACTACTTTGTGATTGTGTCTGCTTTGTTGTTGTGTTTGTGTTAAGTATATTAGGTACTACTAGGTTACCTTGTCGATCAAAAATCTGTCACCAAACTATAAGATTAAATGCCAATAATGGATGATCGTGAATGTCACATTGAATGACATTAAATATAACTACTAACAATGTATTTATTAAAAATACAATACATTGCTCAATGGTGCACAAAACAAGAACTTTAATATGAACTTGTATAATTAAAATAAAATATAAACGTTTTGCGCCGTCTGCAGGAAAATATGATAGTGAAAGGACTAAAATAGTCATTTCAACAATTCAATTAAGTCACTTCAACATCATATTTCCCTGAAGACGTCGCGAAACGTTGATATTTTATTTATACAAATTCATATTAAAGTTCTTGTTTTGTGCACCATTGAGCAATGCCTTGTATTTTTAATAAATACATTCTTAGTAGTTAAATTTTATGGTGCAATCGTCCAGGATATGTTTGACATTAAAAATGATACATGTTTTTAAAATGCTATTAAGTGGTTTTTATTTCGACTTTGCATTTTTAATAATATTCAACAAATTATTTGTTTCTTTCATTGTTTAAAATAAAAATTATGTCAATATGCATAGTTTGGCAATGAGTTTGGTGTTTTGTACAATTAAGCGAAATTGGTCGAAGGGATAACAGAGTAGTACCGTATATTAAAATATCAGTTCATTTAATTGTTAAAACATAATATAGAATTTAAATTTTATAGAATTATTTACTGTATTAAAAGCAGAGCATATTTTCAAATTTTCCGAATATAAAACATGTGATGCCGAAAACTAAAAATTCATCTGTCTGAAACATTTCGAACATTGCATAAAACTGGACAAGGCAATTAGAAACAGTTCATGTTAAAAGTAATTCTTGTCAACTAGGTTTGACAAGCACTGTAATAATGTTTTTTTTTTTTTTTTCTTTCTCTCTTTTTAAACATAAGTTACTTTCTGAATAGACCTCTTACGTTATTTTAAAAATATTTTTCAATCAGAAAATCAGGGAGTATTTTTATTAGCAGTCATTCCCTCACACACAATGCTAAATTTTTAGCAATTTTCAAAATTTTTAATTTTATCATACATTATATATTATGTGTTCTTCTTTAAGGGATCAGTTTGTTTTTTTCCATAATTTTGCATTTTTCATGACAATTAGTAAAAACATCTTAATTTCATGATTCCCTCACTCATCATTCCCTCACATATATTGTTATGAGTTAATGATAAAGTGAATGGGGAATATGTACTTTTGTTTAAAATTTTATAACGATTTCTGCTTCTATTAAAATCTTCAACAATTGACCAATTACTAGCAATTTATCCAATTTTTATGAAAATTTACCTATGTAACATTCAAGTCAGACTGCTTGTTCAAATTTGCAGTATTGTAGAGAATAACCCAAACAAGAAAGTTTTTTAAAAACAAATCTTTTGGTTAAGTGTTTTTCCGTTTTTTAAAAAAGCAGGAAGTTAGCAAGTTTGCAAATCTATGAAGTATTATTGCACATGCTACAATTGTTATATCGTTTTTTGCATTATTAAATTACAAAATTTTATGTATATATATATATTTATATTTTTTTTTCCAGGTTCTAACAGCGACATGTAATTGTCCAGATGGTGATGAGCCAGCATGTTGCAAGCATGCATTAGCATTGCTATATGCCTTAGAAAATTATAGCAAAAAAGAATTGTATAAAGCACTGACTGAACAATTACAAATATGTCATCAAGCTAAACCAAAAGTAGTGGAGCCTATTAATTTTGCAGTGGAAATTACATCTTAGGAACCATTAAGCATCAATTATGCAGCTTTGAATGAGTTGCCATTATTTGCACCTATTTTTGATGTACTTGACGATTCATTATTTGATGTAGCAGATGCTGCGTACAGGAAAAGTGTACCGCTGCCGCTTATTGTTTCTGCAGAAACAAATTACTGCAAACACTTGCAAAAACTGGAGTTTGAAGAACTCTTACTTCTACAAACAAAGGTTTTTGTCAGTTTTGAAGAAGCTGTAGATTTAGAAAGAAAAACATTAACTCAAGCAAAATGTGAAGACTGGCACAAAGCCAGAATAAACAGACTTACAGCTTCCATGTTTTATGAAATTTGTTGCGGAAAAATTGAAAATGAAACTAAAGCAATCACTATATATCAAAGTCACTTTAAAAATTTAAATGAAATACCGGCAATAAAATATGGTATTGAAAATGAAGATAAAGTAAAAAATATTGTTGCACACATGTACAAGAAATATATTTTCTGCTACAGGCATTGTCATAAACCCTTTTTTTCCCATATCTTGGTGCATTGCCAGATGGGTTATTACATAATCACTCTGACACTTTCATTGTCGAAATAAAATGTATATACAATCCAAAAAATCTCGATCTTTTACAATTAGTTCAAGAAAGGAGGCAGTTTTGTCTCACTTACAATAACGAAAAATGTTCCCTTAAAAGAAATCACAAATACATGTATCAGTGATTGCTAACTGCCCCTGAATCTAATTTAAAAAAATGTTTATTTGTGCTGTTCTACAAGCAAAATAACCCTGTTTTTACTGAGGAAATAGTATTTAACTGACCAATGTGGCTGAATATGAAAAACAAATTAAGAGTTTTATTTTAATTATTACTTACCTATTATCATAAAAAAATAGTTTATTTTCAATTAATATATCTCTTAATTTATCATTTAAATACTACTGATTTAAAATTGTGAAAAAAAAAAGTTTCGAAAACATTTGTTAAGCATTAAATATTCATTATAAAAATGAAATGTATTTTTTCTAAATTGTTCAATAAAACTTGCCTCATAAAGGTACATAACTAATTCATGTCAAAATTATAAAATAAGGAAGTTTTATTTTAGGTTTAGCCAGACTTAATAACCAAAAAAGCTTGATATATATGGAATTGATACAAAACTAAATAGTCAAATTTTATTCCGATATCTGATCTGAATGTCTTATTGTTTACATCCGTAAATTATGTGCGGATTTGAGGGAGTCTACTGTATTAGGGTTGGTTGGTTATATAGAGTTTTATGGAGCAAGGTCCCTTTGGGGACATGCTGCGCCAAGACAAAGTTAAAACATATGTTTATGTATAAGCATCAAAATGACAACAGCAAATGAAAGTATAAATTAAAAGTTACTAGTAAGTCATGGATAAAAACAATGTAAGTGTAAATAATGATATATATATAAATAAACAGATTAAAACAGTCCACAGACCATGGTTAAAAAGTCACATTATAATTAATAACTAAAAGTCAAAGTAATGATTGTTAAAATATGAACAATATATAGGATGATATACAAAAATACATAAAAACAGTTTAAAGCACACAGAATATTAAAAAAGTGACATCATTGAGGATTATATTCTTCGAATACGACATTTACCTCTTCGTCACTTGAGTCGTATGATGCCGACTCCATAGCCTCTTCCACATATGTGTTCATTTGCCTTGGGTCTTTCAAATTACCTGTAGATGGGCTATTATAGAATTTTCTCTCTTTGTTCTTCACAGTTTGCCACCGTGAAGAACCCCTAATAGTTTTATTCTCTTTTGTTTTTTGGTTAGGTTTTACAGTTAGATTAGTTTTGGGTTTCTGGGAATTTGATGCAGATGAAGAAGGTGTTTTTCCATTCTCAAGTTTGGTTGAATTTTTTACTTGACTTGATTTCTGCGATTGTCTTGTCCAATATTCAATTTTTACGGGCTCTGATGAAGGCTTCCAAAGCACTAATTTTGGCAAAACTCTGGTAACAGCAGTAGCATGGGCATCACGGGTCTTCTTTATAATGTTTATTGTTTTTTCAGGTGAACAGCTTGGGGGAAAAGATGATTCTGTTTGAGTACTTATGTGTCTTACTGGTTTAGATTGTTGCCTGAGTAAGCTAGAGTAAGTAACGCCGACAGATGGGGTTCTAGATTCGACAAGTTTACGGGCTTCAGGATAAGAGAGTTTTTGGGTAATTTTGACTGCAAGAATTTCTTTTCACGAATCCAATTAAGACAAGAGCGAGAGTATGCTGTATTGTCACCCTTACAATTAGCGCAGCGTTCAGAATTTTTGCATGATTTATCATCATGGCCAACTTCTGCACAATGTGCACAGGTAACATTGCCACGACATTGGCCATTGTTATTGGTATGGCCATAATGCTGGCATTTAAAACAACGGATGGGATTAGGGATGTAAGGTCGGACTGGACAATTTAAATAGCCGGCTTTAATTCTAGTAGGTAAAATATGGGTATTGAAAGTTAGTATTATATGTTTAGTAAGAATTATCTGCCCATTTCTACAGATGGTGATAAGGCGTACATCAATGATATTTTGATCTTTTAAGTTAGTTAAGTTCTTTTGTGGAAAATAACAGATCTAGTTCAGAAATTACACCACGACAAGAATTTAAGGTTTGATGAGCTTTAACAGATACAGAGAAGGTGCCTATTGTATTACTATTGGACAGAAATTGTGACTGGTTGGCTGTAGAAACTTCTACCAATAAATCGCCAGATTGTAATTTTTTGAGGGAATGACCATCACCAAGAGCAGATTGGAAGGTTTTAGCTATGAGAAATGGAGAAGTTTTTTTGAAAGAACTATCAGACATGCTATCAATGCGTTTAACCACAAAAAATCTAGTAAAAGAGGAATTCTGTAACATTTGTTGCTCTCCACATTGGAGAGAGATAGATGAAAGAGAAGTTTTTCCATCCATATTAAGAGAAAAAGTAATTCGGACCCCGGCCGCACCACCCACTTTCGAGCCCAACAAGGGGATGCACATTCATGCACCAGTGCTAACCAGGGTCTATACGGTCACAAGACAATCCTATGTCAGTCTCCACCCTTAACGAGATGACTAGTAATTGCTCGCTCGCTTGATCCCTAAAGCCACTGACCAAAGTCAGCTGACCAGCCGATTGGTGCATACGGGACAAATATACACCTCCCGTTTACCTGAAGCAGAGGCCAAAGCAGTGTGTTGGTTTCCCTCACTACCAGGATCCCCCTTTCCAGGGACACGGGTCGCCACGCATGGCCAACACGTGGGTGGTTTACAATTCTCCATGAGTTGATATACAGGATGTATCGGCCCATACAGAATTGCCCTCACCTCAGAAAGAGGAAACCACAATGAGAGTGAAACAAAGAGGAAAGGAAGACAAGAGGAGTAAGAGGAAAAGGAAAGGAGAAAGATCACTCAGGTGCCCCGGGGTTGTGAAGCCCGTGAATACCTAAAGAAGGTATCCCCCTGGGGGATCTACTGTATTACGCTAACGTATGTGGCACAAAAATCATGGTTATTTGTTAATTGTTTAATGGTACCACCCAAAGTTCTTTTGCTGCAATTATAGAGCTTCAAAATATCATTAATTTTTTTTATTATTATTATTCTATTGGCTTAAAAAATAAATAAAATCATGAATTTTAAACGTTTCAGTTTCAAATTAAAGTTATAAATGAAATGAGTGAAAGGATTATATTATTAAATATATTTTAAATGAAATACGAAAAAGTGTCACGGGTGGGTCTTTCTTGAAAAAAAGGTCTATTTCAATCCTGGCATCATTTAAAAAATTTTACTTTATTTATTTGTGATTTTTTTATTGTTTTGAATATTTAAAGAATAGCCAATCTTTTCATACAATTTACTATTCTATAGCTATTTTATTTTGTGTCTTAATATTAAGTAATACATGGGAAACCTCACCTCCATGGGTGTCCCCCATTCACATTTAAAAAAAAATTTCGATTAAAAAGTGAAATAAATGTTAAATAATTTTTATTGTCAATTCCTTTTTAAATGAACCTTAGCTAATTTAAAAATGGGTTTCAATAAATTAAATAATTTTTGCAAATGCATTTTAAAGTTATGTGTTTGTTTGTCCCAATTGAAATTCTCAACTCCGTTACTAACAGTTTTAGCTTCAAACATTCATTCATAGAAGGCAGTACTGGTAAATAATTTGTATTAAAACAAAGGAAAAGAACTCTCTTTGTTAGCTCTGTGAAAAAAAAATTGTCATTTGCTCTCAGTTAAAGCTTATTTTATTCAAATAAATAGAATTTTTTTATTTTGTTTTTTGGGATACTCCACTCCATTACTGCCAATGGAAGGTAAGCAATGCATTATATTTATTTATTTTACATTTGAATTTAAAAGTTATCACAACACATACAATCCTGTGTGAATAACATTAGTTTTGATTCAAATATTTACATACAGTGCATCATTATATGAAATATCCTCACCTCCATTACTCTCACTTCCGTTACCTTTGTTAATCACGGAGGTGAGAAAGTGAAATGGAGGTTAGATTAAATTAAATATAAGTACTTAAAATTAATCAAAATAAAAGTTAATGGTTTACTTAACAATTATTATACTAACATAATTTAATAAATATTGATATAGTTTATTTCTATAATTGTAGCCTAGATTTCTAATTAAGTTGCTATCAACTACAGTAGACTCCCTCAAATCCGCACTCCTAAAATCCGCAACTCTGTAAAATCCACACATAATTTACAGATGTAAACAATGAAACATTCAGTTCAGATATAGGTGCAAAATTTGACTTTTTAGATTTATATATATTCCCATACATTTTTTAATTTGTAATTTTTGTTAAGGTTATTGAATTCATGTTTTTTCATGAAGAAAGAATAATTTATTTCTGAAAATATCAAGATATTGCTGATATCATTGGCAATCACAATCTTACCAAATATATTTATGTATTAATCAACCTTTTTTAGTTATTAAGTATGGCTAAACCTGAAATAAAGCTTCATTATTTTATGATCCTGATGTGAATTAGTAAAGTGCCTTTATGAGGGAAGTTTCATTGAATAATTTAGGAAAAACAAAATTATGAATATTTAATGAATATTTAATTGTACATTGATTATTAACTTGAACTTTGTTTTTAGCATATTTTAATCATCTAAATTTTTATTATTTTAGTTTATTACTTATTTTAATATTTTAGTATGTCGTAAGCATTCATTTATACTTTTGATATCATTATTAATTACATTACATACAAAATATAAACAAAGCAATGACCAGATATCCGCAAAATTCTAAAATCCGCACAACCTCTGGTCCCAAGCTGTGCGGATTTGAGGGAGCCTACTGTATTTCATGGCTTTCACTAACTATGTTTTAATAATTTATCTCTGTTGATTTAATTGATTCTTTGCTCAAACTAAGCAAAAAAGTACAAGAAAAAATAATAACTATTATAATTAAGAATTTTTTAGATAATTGATTATAGTTTTAAGATTTATTAGAGAGCAAAATGATTATTATATTTCAAACGTTTTTAAATAATTTTCTGTTTGTTGATTCTAATAATGGATATTAAGTGAGTAGCATAATTCAAGTGATTTAAATACTTTTATATCTTAATATTCTATTAGTGGCATGAAATTAAACATATAGGGTAGCTAGCATATATTAAACTGTTACTTTAATTCAATAAATCCTATATAGTAGACTCCCTCAAATCCACACAGCTTAGGACCAGAGGTTTTGCAGATTTCTGGTCATTGCTTTGTTTACAATTTTTAAACAGTAATTTGAATGTAATTAACAATGAAATTGAAACTTTTATGAAGGCTTACAATATAATAAAACATTAAAATAAGTAATAAACTAAAATAATAAAAATTTAGGTAATTTTTAACATGGTTAAAATATTAAAAGCAAAGATCAAGCTAATAATGTAAGATTAAATATTTATTATAAAGATAAGATGCAATTTTTCATATGAAATTTGCTTTATAAAAATACATTACTAATTCACATCAAAATCTTAAAATGAGGAAATTTTATTTCAAGTTTTGTTAGACTTAATAACCAAAAAGGTTTGGTTACTACATAAATATATTTGGTAAAAAGATTTGAATACCAGTGATACAACAAAATCTTAATTTATTCCAAAATAAGTTTATTCTTCCTTCATGAAAACACATGAATTCAGTAATAGTAATGAAAATTACAAATTAAAATAAAAATGGAATTGATATAAAAGTAAAAAAGTCAAATTTTATCCCTAAATCAAAATTGAATGTTTCATTGTTTACATCTGTAAATTATGTGCGAATTTTACACTTGTGAATTTTAGGGAGTCTACTGTATATAATTTTTTTAGTACTATGATTAAGAAAAGAAATGAGCATAATAGTATAAAAGGTCGAAAAAAAATGTATTGGCAATCAAAAAAAGAAAGAGAACATACAGAAACTATGTGATGCGACAAAAAATGACTCACTTAGGCTTGAGAAGGAAAGGAGAGATACAAGTGAAGTTAAAATTAGGATAAAATTAAAAGCATTAATAAAATGACACCACAAGAACAAAGAAATGTTAGAAAAAATTGGCGAGAAAAGAGCAAAAAATCTTACAACCTACGCAAAAAGAAAAAAGAATTAGAGAAAAAGATTGAAGAAAATACTCCTCCAGCAAGCATATTTTTAGGTTTACCAATATTGGTACAAAATCTGCCTTCAAGAAGTAGAGAAAGCCTGTATGGAAACAGACGAAGAAAAAATATACGTCATCTGAAGAATAAGAATCTAAAGTTAAAAGCCAAGCTTAAAGAATCTAATAATAAGATGGAAAAGTACAAAAAAGAGCACAAAGATCTCAAATAGCAAAGTTGGATACTCCAGCAATAATAATAAAAAAAAAATGTAAAAGAACTTGTTAAAGGTCAGCATATTTCACTAGCAATTAAAAAATATATATTGTATGGTGAAGTCTTAAAGCAACTAAAAGACAATTTAAAACAAAAGACAAAATATAGAAAAGTGATATCAGGTGTAGCAGAATAGATTGTGAGAAAATACAAATTAATGTCTGAACTTGGCAAAAATTCCTTAAACCTTCTTTTTTTTCCTTCACTCTCATAATTGGTACTTCCACAATCTGTTTCAAGCAACTTTTTTCAAAATTCCCAATGTTGGTGCATGGGTAAGGGTTGAATATTTGTGAAAACGAAAAAGTATCAATTCATTTGTAAAATCATGTCCGTAGAAATGAATGAGATGTATAAGGTGAACTTTCTGAAGAAATCAAAGATTGGGGTGGTTTTTATTTATCCAGAGAATGATGACACAGACTTTATTGATCAGAAACAGATACTAGAAATTCTAAATGAACACACTTTTAACAGCGGCCATTATGTGTGCAATAAATAAACTTTATTTTTGATAATTTTCAAATTATAAAATTTTGGAGCAGTATATGCATTTGTTTTTATTTCAGTGTGTTATATTCCTTTCTATTTTAAGATTTTTAGTTACTTTTAATAAGTACATACATTAATAAGAATATGCATCTCCACTCCGTTACCAAAGTCTCACCTCCATTACCACTAAATTTTTTAAATATTTTTTTATTAAATAAGTAAAATTAATTGAACAGGACCATAGCTTTATTAGTGTTCCTCACTTGCTTATAAAACCCAGAAAAAAAAATTAAGTGAAAAAGAAAGTTTTTAAATTAAAAAAAAAAATCTGAAATATGCCCTTTTTTGAAGAATGACCTGGGTACAATATTTGTCGATGTGCCAAAATCATAAAAAGACAGTGCTTGATTTATCAGTACAGGTGTCATATACGCATCACATTTGTGATTTTTTTTTTCTTTTTAAAGCCAATTTGGCAAAAACTTCAAAACCAGTTACATTTTTTAACTCTTTTTTGCTATTTTAAAAAGGAAATAATAATAAATTAATAATTATAGAACAAAACAATTTATATCATTTTTAAATAGAAAATAAAAGTAAATAAAGGTTATTTAAGGAATAAATAACAATTGTAGGCATATATTTGACCTTTTGATGCAAATGCACCAATGTGGTGCGTATAGGACATCTGTCTATATTTTTCCAGCAGAATCTTCTAATTTAACAAAAAACTGAGCAATTCAAATAAATTATGATTAAACACAATATGATTTAATGCTTAGTATCATAGTGATTGTATTTTATTTATAACCAATTATTTTATTTTCTCAGAACATGAAAATTTGATTTTAATATTTTAAATATATATATAGTTATAGTTATACAACCCTTGGCAAAAAGTTTCTGATCACTGTTATCAAGTTTATGAGTTTTGTATTTCGAAGCGTATACTTCGTGATTCAAAAGCATAGGAACGTTTTGCAATATGCCAAATAAAAGAAAGAATGTTAAAATATAAATAAAAAGTGAATTCAATATTGCAATCATATAATTTATAATTATAATGCAGACAAAAATGTTTCCTCGTGAGAAAAAAATATCCGATCAAGATCGAAGTTGGAAAATAGTAATCGATCACTGAGCAAAAAAGTTTGAAATTTGCATATTGAAGATAGATTAGAGTGCCTATGCATGCGTATGATATATGAATCCTATTTAAAAGAAGAAATCTTCCAGTTGCGAGATCAAAAGCAGCTCTGAAGTGCTGGGAAATGACTCATGTGAAAAACCTGTCTCGCGATTTAAAAATCCACATGATTTAATTATTAGAAGAAGTAAATTCACAATGGAAAGTGGCTGATTTATGAAATTGTGCTCAAAGTACAGTATGCGATATTTGGAAAAAATATCAGTTGACTAATAGCGTGGAAAATTTACCTCGAAGTGGACGACCACGAATGCCAATACCTAGGAAGGAAAAGAAAACTTGTGAAAATATCAAAAAGAAAGCGGCGAGCAACCTCAAACCAACTAAATTCCGAATGGTCTAAGTATAACGTAAAGGCATGTGACCGCAGTACGTAATCATCTAAATGTAGCAAGATTTAAATCTTGTAAAATTAAAACAAAATCTTACATGATAAAGAAGCCTAGAAAAGAGTGCCTGCAATGGTGTAAAAAACATGTGCACTAGCCATTTGATACATGAAATAAAGTTATTTTTAGCAATGAATTTCGCATATCTATCGGTAAAAGTGATGACTGTGGAACATTTGTTTGGAGGAGAGTTGGTGAAAAGTTCAATGATAAGTGTATCAATACGAAGACTAAATTTTCACCTGCATTTGCAGTTTGAAGTTGTATTACATCACAATGCGTTGGCAAGTTGTGTATTGTGTTACGTACAGTAAGCTTTGAAGTTTACATTGACATTTTAGTGGATTTTTTGATTCCCAACATCGATCAATAGTTCGGAAATCAAAATGACTTCTTATTTCAAGATGAGAATTAGGACCCCAACGCACCAAATCAATGAAGAAATTTCTACAAAATATAGGTAATATACCAATTCAAACCATGACGTGACCGCCCAATAGTCCGGATCTTAATCCCATCGAAAATGTGTGAAATAAATTAAAAAGAAAAATTGATTTTCGATGAATTACAAATGCCATAGAATTTACGTAAAGCTATAAGGGAATGCTGGGGTGAAGTTGTTCCCAATGAGTGTAAAAATCTTAATGAGTCCAGTCCACTAACAATTTCGACTGTCATCCGAAATAAAGGTGGATTTACGAAATATATAATTAGAGTGATCGGTTATTTTTTTCCAAATCAAAGCATGATCGGATAATTTTTTCTTTGGTGCCTAAATTTCAATCACAATTTTTCTGTCTATAAATTGATGAATGGTGATTTTTCTTTATTGCATATTGTTGTTCATTATATGTAACACAAATGTATTATCGCTAATAGTCGTTTAATTTTTATGTAGTGAGAATAAATAATCTTTTCTTACAAAAGATGGTAGTGTTGATGTAATGATCGGAAACTTTTTGCCAAGGGTTGTACATTTACCTCAATGTTATCTTTATTTATACACTTTTTTTTTTCCCTCCAATTTTCACTTTTGGGTTTTATTGTCAAATCATGTTTTAGTATCAATGAAAATGTTTAATTCATATAACAAAATAAATTTTTATTTCAATGAATGTTGTCTTTATTTATGAAATTTAAATGAATTCGAAATTCCCTTTCAAGTAGTAATTTTCATTTTATGAAGGCTATTATCAAGTCCAAAAAGGCAATATTCTGATACATTCTTAGTTCATTTTTCTTTGGAAATGTATGAAATTGGCAGGTGTTGATATCTAGAAATTATGTAATAAAAAGACTATTTTCTATTATATGAAATATATTTTTGAAATTGTTAATGTTAACATTTTGAAATGTGTCAGTTTCAAAGTCTATTAAGCTGTGGATTTGAAAATAGCCTTATTGTTGATGTACATTTCTTGTCACCTCCTTTTATTATTGCTGCACACAAACACAAAAAGTGAAAACTGAGACTTATTAACAGGTAATAAAAAAATATATTTATTTTCATATTATAACATAAAAAGGTTGGTTGTATGGGATTTAATGGCACAAAATCCCTTCAGGGACATGCTACGCCAAAACTAAGACTAAAAAAGCAAAAGTATAAAATATCTGGATGGGTTATCCCATCCAGATATAGTCAGGCAAAGACAGTGAAATAAAAAATTATTTGCATAAAGTTAGGATATGGAATAAAAAGTATATAAATAGAAAGTGCAATCTAAGAACCTAGAGTATAAAATGAAAAATAATAAGCAATATAAAGATCATATTTCAAAATAAAATCTTGCGTTTTTTAAAAAAGGCAAAGAGTGCCCCATGAGGTGTTTCCCCAATGAGGTTTGTCAAAATAGGCGATGAAGAATTAAAGTAAGTTCTGTACAAGTGCCGGAGGCCCGGACAGTCAGTTAGAATATGATGGATAGTCAAGTGATCAAAATAGCAGTGTGGACAAATGGGTGCATCCTCTCTAAGTAGCAGATGTTTGTGAGTAATCCTGGAATGTCCGATTCTAAGACGAGTCAGAAGAACATCAATTTTCCTAGGGTAATAAGTAGGCCAAACTAAAATTGTGGGTTTAATTTGATGTAGTTTATTATTTATTTCAGAGTTCCAACTTTCTTGCCATTTATTGTAAATAAAACTATTGATGCAATGCTTAATGTCAGTTAAAGGAATCTGATGATATAAAATATTGCGAGCCTGTTTTGCTGCTTTGTCTGCTTTCTCATTACCATGAATACTCATGTGTTCGGGCACCCAACAGAATAGGATATTATATCCGTCTCTGATAAGTTGTTTAAAACGACTCAAAATTGAATAAATAATGGGATGGTATGTAGTGGAGTTAATTGTATCTATAGAACTTTTAGAGTCTGTATAAATGATAAAAGAGGTACAATGATGATGATGTGATATAAAGGATATAGCTTTATCTATTGCGATTAATTCGGCGGTAAACACAGACACAGAAGAGTGTTGTCGATAACTAAAAACATAGTCACCAAAAACAATTCCACAGCCGACAATATCTCCACACTTAGACCCATCTGTATATATATCTTTAAAATTTTTGTACTGTGCCCGATGATCTGCAAAAAGCTGTTGAAATACGACAGGAGCCAAACTGTTTTTGTCAAAAGTATTAAATGGATGGAGGGAGATGATATTATGAGATTCTCAAGGGGGGAAAAAGTGCTTTGAACATGGATGTGTTTCAATGTTGCTAAGAAAGCTATTGTCAATAATCTGTCTCATTCTAATACCAAAATGTGGAATGCATAAAGGGCGGCGCTGATAAAGAAGTTCATTGTCAGTATCTAGTAAATTGGGAATGTAAAGGATGATTGGGATGTGAAAGGATTTGATAGTAAAATCGAGGGAAAGCCTTTCACGGGTGTGTTGTAGTGCAGGTTCTTTACATTCAACATAGAGGCTAAGCACAGGGGAGGTACGAAATGCACCAGAACAAATACGAAGTGCGCTATGGTGCACAGTGTCCAATTTTTTAAGAACTGATTTACATGAGGAACCATAGACCTGGCAGGTATAGTCAATTTTGGAACGAATCATAGAGCGATATATTTTAAGGGGTGAACCACAATCCGCTTCCTAAGAAGTATTCGAAAGCACCTTGACTAGATTAAGAAAGCGTTCGCATTTTTTACATAATTGTAACACATGTGGCAAGGTTGGTTGGTTGGTTGATTTGGGTTTAATGGCACAAAATCCCTTAAGGGACATGCTGCGCCAAACCAAAGACTAAAAGTACAAATGTGAAAAAGAGAAAATGTCAAAATATCTGGATGGGGTTTCCCATCCAGATATAGTTAAGCAAATAGGTTAAGAAAATAAAATACTTAAAATATTACAATGCAGCTAATCTGAATGTCATTAAAGGGCTTCCAAACCAAGATAGAGAAAAGATTATATATGAAAATAAAAACCTGCATGTGTTAAAAAGTTAAAGAGTGCCGCATGAGGTGTTTCCCCTATGAGGTTTGTCAAGATTGGTGATGATGAATTAAAATACAATCTGTACAAGTGCCGGAGCCCCGGACAGTCAGTTAAAAGATGATGAATGGTCAGATGATCAAAATGGCAATGAGGACACATGGGTGCATCCTCTCTGAGTAATAGATGATTATGAGTGATCCTAGAGTGACCTATTCTCAGACGAGTCAGAAGAACATCTGTTTTCCTGGGGTAGATTGGAGGCCAGATCATTATTGTAGGTTTGATACGGTGCAATTTATTATTATGTTCTAAATCCCAACTCTCTTGCCATTTATTTTGAATAAAATGATTAATAATTAGTTTAACGTCTGAGAATGGTATTTTGTGATGCAAAGGATTAAGTGCAAGTTTTGCCGCCTCATCAGCTTTCTCGTTTCCAGGTATACCCATGTGTCCAGGTACCCAACAAAATAAAATATTATAACCACGTCTTGTCAAATTATTATAAAAGTCTAAAATGGATGAGATATACGGATGCTTTTTAAAAGATTTAATTGCGTCAATAGAACTATTTGAGTCAGTATAGATGATGAAAGATGTGTTATGATGATGAGATATGTATAACATGGCCCTCTCTATTGCAATTAATTCGGCAGTAAATATAGATGTAGAAGGATGAAGTTTATAACTGAGAGTCATACCATCACAATATATACCACAGCCAACAGTATTTCCATTCTTTGAGCCATCTGTATAAATGCCTAAGTAATTTCTATAAATATCTCGATGTGCAGCAAAAAGGCATTTAAAGATCACAGGGGTTAGATTCTTTTTTTCATAGCCTTTAAAAGGATGAAGGATTGCGATAGCAGGTGGATTCCAAGGAGGGTAGATATGCAATGGACATGTACTCACCTCAAAATTATTCAGAGGGCCATTGCTGATTATGTTTCTCATTCTTACACCAAAAGAAGGCACACAAGATGGGCGATTCTGATATAGAATATCATTGTCAGAGTTTAAAATATATGTATGAAATGGATGACTAGGATGTGAAAGGACACGGTAAAACAACTCCAGAGAATGTTTTTCACGAGTATAATGTAATGAAGGTTCATTACAGTCAACATATAAGCTTAAAACAGGTGAAGTACGAAATGCACCAGAGCAAACACGAAGTGCGCTATGGTGCACTGTGTCAAGTTTCTTAAGAACAGACTTACAAGCAGAACCGTAGACCTGGCAGGCATAGTCAATTTTAGCACGGATTGCAGCACGATAAATCTTTAGAAGAGAAGTACGGTCTGCTCCCCATGAAGTATTAGACAGTACCCTAAGTAAGTTTAGTGATTTTTCACATTTTGCCCTTAATTGTAAAACATGAGGTAAGAATGTAAGTTTATTGTCAAAATAGAGGCCTAAATAGCGGACATTGTCTTCAACAGGAATTTGAGTTGATCCGATAAAAATTTCAGGGTCTGGATGCAGATCCCTACGTCTACAAAAATGCACACAAGAAGTTTTGTCATGAGAGATAACAAAACCATTTTTATTAGTCCAATTAAGAATATTTCTAATAGCGATTTGCAATTGTCTTTCAATAAAACGTATATCCTCTCCCATACACATAATCCGGAAGTCGTCAACATATAAATCTCCTTTCACTGAAGGAGGAAGCTGATTGAGAATATCATTTATTTTAATAGCAAAGAGGGTGACACTCAGGACACTGCCCTGGGGCACACCCTCTTCTTGTACATAAAAACTAGAAAGAGTTCCTGCGATACGAACTTGGAAAATTCGCACCGCAAGGAAATTTTTGATAAAAATAGGAAGATTCCCACGAAAGTCCAAGTTAAAAAGCTCGCGGAGTATACCATAACGCCATGTTCTGTCATAGGCCTTCGCCATGTCAAAAAATACTGAGACCAAATGCCTGCGTTTAAGAAATGCTGTCCTTATATAATGTACAAGATGGATTAAATTATCGATAGTAGATCTACCACGTCGGAAACCACGCTGAAAAGCAGCAAGGCTGTTGTTTGTTTCTAAAACATGTATGAGGCGGCAATTGACCATCTTTTCGAGAAGTTTGCAAAGGCAGCTTGAAAGGGCAATAGGCCTGTAATTATTAGGATCAGTAGCATCTTTTCCTGGTTTAGGAAAAGGAATAACGATTGCTCTGCACCAAGCATTAGGAAAAACGTGTTCTGTCCATATTCTGTTAAAAAAAGAAAGTAGATTGTTAAGAGAAGGTGGAGAGAGGTGCTTGAGCATGACATAAGTGATGCCATCGTGCCCAGGAGCAGATAAACGACTGTCATGTAAGCATTTTAAAAGCTCTGATTTAATAAAGGGTTTGTTGTAGGAAAATGAATGATTACTATTAAAATTAATACTGGTCCTCTCAGTTTTTCTTTTATAAGATAAAAATGGTTCTGGATATGAGTCTGAATTTGAAGTAGAAGCAAGGGTATTCCCTATTGTCTCAGCTATGTTTTTAATAGAAGTGATAGTTTGACCATTCAGTTTTAAAATTGAAATATGGTATTCAGAGTACAGGCCCATGCAGTTTTTCACCTTTTTCCAAAGCTCTTTACTGGATGTGTTAGAGTTTATACTTGAAACATACTTTATCCAGGATTCACGTTGGCTTTTGCGTCTAATTCGTGAAGGTGAGAGAATTAGATTTTCCAGATGTGCTGATGGAATGGACTGGTTTGGTGGTAAGTAAATTGTGCATATTGTTATAAGTCTGTTTATATGGACTCGGACAGCAATAGCTTGTAAATTTGTATTTAAACTGATAAGCGAATGAGGTAACTTGCGAGATATGAAGAGAGCCACTCCTCCAGTGGCCCTATCACTACCAGTGAAGTCTTTCCTGTAAGCAGCGTAATTACGTAATTTTGCTTTGTCATTTGGTTTTAGATGGGTTTCCTGCAGAGCTAAGCAGAGTGGTTGATGGTCAGAGAGAATGTCCCGGATTTCATCACATTTATTAAGATAACCACGGCAGTTCCAAGAGATGATATTATTCATAAGTACGAGAGTTAGATATGAGTATATGTCATTTTGATCAGAAACAGTAGACATGCTACTGTCTCCGTCGTCCAGTATTTCATCCGGTTCGGGATGAAGGTCCATAGCATCGTCATCCTCCATTCTTTGATTTTTGTCTTTTTTCTGTGAATTTGTCTGACTTTTTGAGATTTTGTTCTTTTTTGGTGGGGGTATTGCAGATATAGTAGATTTAGTTTTTGAAATATTTTGCTTTAAAGAAGTTTTCGTTGTAATTTGTGCGTTCCTGTTATGAGATGGTATTTTGGAAGTATTAGAATGTAATGATCTTGGAGAGGCAGTTTGTGAAGAATTGGCAGAAGTGGATTGTTGTGTATCTAAGTTATCAGGTACAAATTCTTCAAATACAGTATTTTCGTCAACATCTGAGTCATTGCTATAGGGCTCGGATTCCATAGCCTCGTCCGCGTACTGCTGGAGCTGTTTCGGATCTTTAATGTTTCTTATGATTGAGCTGATGCCAGAATTTCGCTTCCCCTTTCCAGCAGTCTTCCATTGTGGAGAGGCTGGAGTTGAGGTTTTCTTTTTAAAGGTTTGTATAGGCGGTTTTTTTAAATTATGTTTTCTGGGAGCATCAGGTTTCTGTGGAATATTGGTATTCATGGCAGGTTTTGTCTTAGTTTGGGGTTGAGATGACTTATTGGATAGAGCTGTCGGTTTCTGTTGTTTCTTCTCTATGTCAATTTTTACCGGTTCAGAGGATGGGGTGTTGGTCGATTCTTTAACATGAGTACTGGTTGATTGTGTTACAGTTGATTTGCTGGATGGAAATTGGGAATCAGTTTGTGTACTTATGTGTCTTACGGCTGTTGATTGCTTCTTGAGTAAGCTAGAGTAGGTAATTCCGACAGATGGGGTTCTATTTTCAACTAGTTTACAGGCATCAGGATAAGACAAATTTTGAGTAATTTTTATAGTAATTATTTCCTTTTCACGGTTCCAGTTAGGGCACTTGCAGGAATATGCTGTATGATCGCCTTTACAGTTTGCACAGCGTACGGAATTTTCACAAGTTTTATTGTCGTGACCAACTTCCGCGCAACGTGCGCAGGTAAGAGATCCACGACATTGGCCATTAGTATTAGTATGGCCATAACGCTGGCATTTGAAACATCTGATAGGGTTTGGTATGTATGGTCGAACTGGACAGCTTAGATAGCCAGCTTTAATACGAGCTGGTAAATTGGGACTATTGAGGGTTAAAATAATATGTTTAGTAGGTAGTATTTCTTCATTGCGACGGATAGTGATACGGCGTACATCTACGACATTTTGGTCTTTTAAATTTTCTAGAAGTTCAGTTTTAGTAGAGAATAACGATCAGGTTCAGATATAACACCACGACTTGTATTTAGAGTTTTATGTACTTGTACAGAAACGGAAAAGGTGCCTATTGTAGAGCAATTAGAAAGAATTTGTGACTGTTTAGCTGTAGAAACCTCAACTAGTAGATCCCCAGATTGCAGTTTTTTGATAGAATGGCCATCCCTCAGCACTGACTGGAATGTCTTTGCAATGAGAAATGGTGAAGTCTTTTTAAATGAATCATCAGATACACTATCAGTACGTTTCATGATGAAAAAACGAGTGAATGATAGAGTCTGTGCAGTTTGTTGCTCTCCACTAGGGAGAGAAGTAGAAGGAAAAGAAGTGATTCCATCCATATTTAGAAATAAAAAGCTTCAGACCCCGGCCGCACCACCCTCTCTCGAGCCCTACAAGGGGATGCACATTCGTGCACCAGTGCTAACCAGGGCCCATACGTTCACAAGACAACCCTATGTCAGTCTCCACCCTTAACGAGATGACTAGTAGTTGCTCGATCACTTGATCCCTAGAGCCAGTGACGAAAGTCAGCTGACCAGCCGATTGATGCATACGGGACCAAATGCACCTCCCGTCTACCTGAAGCAGAGGCCAAAGTAGTGTGTTGGTTTCCCTCAACTACCAGGATCCCCCTTTCCAGGGACACGGGTCGCCACGCACGGCCAACACGTGGGTGGTTTACAATTCCCCATGAGTCGATATACAGGATGTATCGGCTCATACAGAATTGCCCTCATCTCCGAAGAGGAAACCACAATGAGAGTGAAACAAAGGGAAAAGGAAGACCAGAGGAGTAAGAGGAAAAGGAAAGGAGAAAGATCACTCAGGTGCCCCGGGGTTGTGAAGCCCGTGAATACCTAAAGAAGGTATCCCCCTGGGGGACACATGTGGCAAGAAAGTAAGCTTACTGTCAAAGTATAATCCTAAAAAGCGAACAGAGTCAACAACAGAGATTTGAGAAGCTTCAATAAAGATTTCAGGATCTGGATGCAGATCCCTTCGTCTACAAAAATGCACACAAGAAGATTTGTCCTGAGAAATAGTAAACCATTTCTGTTTGCCCAATTAACCCTTAACTGGTGAAGTGGGGTGTTTTTCACCCCAGAAAAATTTAAATTCTAAAATATTGCCATTTTACATTACTAGACACTTTAGATACGTGAATTTATATGTATATGTATGTACACTTACAGAACTTTTTTTGTTGTTTTTATATAATTAAATAATGCAAAATTCACAGGAAATTTTCTTTTTTTAATTCGCCAAATTTTGTGGAGTGTGTAAGAAGTCAAACTTTGGGGTGTCATACACCCCATCTCACCACTTATGTTATAAAAAATCACCTCACCACTTAAGGGTTAATAATACGGTTGATAGTAATTTGCAGTTGTCGCTCGATAAAACGTATATCTTGTCCTTTACAGAATATTTTAAAGTCGTCTACATATAAAGTACCATGCACAGATGGAGACAATTGGTTAAGTCAGGTGTAGTACTGACCCTAGGTGAAATTTCAGGACATACTTTTTTCAAAATTTCAGGACACATTTACCCGACATACTAGCCGAAATAAAAGAATCAAAATTCATTTAAGTTTGGAAAAAGAAAATACCAATCATCACCAATACACAGAAATTTAAAACCAATAATTTATACAGGTTATTTCAATGGTCACTATAAATCTGAATATAAATTTAATTACTATCAAAGATTGGAAGCATTTCTAATAATGGTAAAATGGCATGCATAAAATTTTGCATTATAAATTATTGGTAAACATTACATCATAAATACAAATTTGGGCAAGTGCAAATTGCTTGAAATATGTGCGAATGGTGGAAAAAAAGTTGCAATTTTAATATGGCACAAAACAGTTATCACTTGCACTTGATTATGGAAAAGTAATAAAATATATTTTAAACTATATCAATTTTTAAATAATTTCAGGAATAAAAAGAAATTGTTGAAAAGGAAATACTTAAAAGACTTTTTTTAATCTGCTCCAACTTCTTTTTTATTTGCTAAATTAGTCTTAAGAAAAAAAAAAAAGAGAGAGAGAGAGAAAGTAAAAAGAAATTAAGCATAGGTGATCAGTACCACAATTTAATGAACTCATTTGCAGTTTATAAAAAGATACAATTAAAAAACAATTTAAATTAGTGATGCAACGAATGGAAGAATAATGAACTCATTTTTGTCTACAAACAAAATATAATATGCACGATTTGCACACTTCTTGAAGATTTCACAATTACAATGTATCATTTTCTTTAAAAAAATTATTTATATGCAGATTTTTAATTTTTTGAAGCATTATTTTATTCTTAAAAAATATATATCTATCCGGCTAAAAATTGCCTCAATAATATAAATAATTCGGCAAAAAAAATCATGTTATACATACCTACAATACATCTATATCTAATCTATCTTACATATTTATGTTCTTTATAGGTAGAATTAAAAATATCATTGTTAGAAGTATTTTTTATGTAACAAGGTATAAATATTAAACTTAAAATTATGCTTAAAAAAAAAAAAAAAAAAAAGGGGGGGGATTAGAATTTGTTTGTGTAAGTCTGTTAGGACAATTTTAAATTTAACAGATTATGTTAGCTCATTATAGATACTTTTTGTACTTATTAATACAGCATAAAAGTTTTAACATGATTTCTAAATTATCCTCTTATATAAAAATGGGTAGATAACGCCCATTCAGTGCATAAAAGTTAAGGGAAAAAGTATTAGTTAATTTCAAATAAAATTTTCACTATACATGAAGATATAAACTGACAAAGCATTTTGTTTTTACTATGTAAATCTAAAAATAAAAACATTTCTTACAGTGTTATTCGGCAGAATAATCATTGCATCTCTAAGTTAAATGCTTGTTATCTTTTTTTGCACATCAGATATCTTTTTTTGACATAGCAAGTTTCACAGATAAATCTTTAATATTATTATTTGCTGCATTCAACATCATTTGTGCAACCTTAATTGCTGGGAAGTCATTATTTTTTACAGCATTTTCAAGTTTTTGAGTAGCTTCATTTAACAGTGAATGTGATGTCTCTTGTTCTTTAAGAAGTTGGCTTTCAGCATCTATTAATTTGGTTAATTTCTCATTCAAATCTTCTTTTGCTTTTTTGTTTAGAATCATTTCCTCTGCTTGTTCTTCCATTTTTCGTTTTAAAGCTTCTTTTCCTTTCTCTTCTTTTATATTATCTAACTATGAAGCATATTCAGCACGTGCTTTTTTCATACATGTTATTTTTTTTTTTTTTGTTATAACAATGTCTGATACTGATGGGACATTTAAATAATCTTTGCATATTCTCAGCGATTTAATGCATACCTCAGAAAGCGAATTTCTTTCATCAGTTACGATGTTATTATTCACAGAAAATCCTCTTTCAGGAATAGAATTTCCATGTGATAATGTAAGACGTGATTTTATTAATTTTCCAATATTTGGGTATTTTGTTACTCCTAGGTCATCTTTCTTTTTTGATACTGAAGACCAATATTTGCATATATCATGGTCTTTGGCATAAACGTCTTTTCTACAGTCAAATTTTCACACATTAACATTGAATACTCTGATTTTACATTATCGCAAAATTCAGCACATTTTTAAACTTTTGTCATTTGCTCAGCAATGCGACACATTGCTTCTTTTGTTTTAGGATCGGTTTGGTAATGTGGTGTTATGTATTTCAAGTCCCGCAGCAACGGATTTGTAAAAGTCAAATTTTCTTGCAGATATTCTGTTACCTTTATAAAACAACTTCTGACATCATGTAGAAAATCTTTGTCATCGGGAAACTTCAATATATTTTTTACAGCACATCCCGTATCTATTTTTTTAAGAGGAATGCAATTATCAGCATCCTGACACTTTATATTCGATAAATAAAGGCCTTCTTTTTGTCCAACAATATCAAATTTCAAAAACTTATGCATCAAGCTTCTAATAAGTTCATTTTGTTTAATGCAAAGAACATGCACAAGAGAAGGGGGTGATGGCACCAACTCTTTGAATAGAAACATGAAAGATTTGTATAAAAGGAAACTTTTACGACTTTCACTTATTGATTGCATAACGCGTAAATTTCTTATAGAAAATAAATATCAAAAAGAAAAAATATTTGGAGGATTTCATATTTTTGAGATAACAAAAATCTTTTCATTTGCTACACCAATAAATAAGATGAACCTATGTTAAGGAAATAGGCTTTTTCTTGAACACTGTAGATGTCGCGGAAATTTCTTACATTTATGAGTGGAATGCGAGTGAAAATCCTTTTCATACTTCCAATTAGTGATAAAATATAAAAATTCTTCTTTGAACAAAAATAGTCTAGATCTTTCCAAAACTCTTTATTCATATATTTTTACAATTTTAGTCATAGAATTGAAGGTGTGTTATATACGACAAGTTTATGTGAAATGGTTTAAGAATAGTTGAATAGAAAAAATGTTGAAAAGATTTTTTCAACATTTGAGAGAAATAGAATCGTTTTAAATCACTCTACTGGTGTATTATTAGGTTACTGGTGTAATACAGTTTAATATAAAGAAAGTATTCTCATTGTAGTTCAAATTTTCGTGAATTTCAGTATTTTTGTATCATCTTTTATAATTTTATATGAATAGTAACCTTTCATTGTACAAGTTTATACTCCGAAAGAAATAAATTTTTACCTTTCAACTTTCCTTGAAAGTGTTGGAAAAGGATAAAAATAACCGAATGTATATGTAACTTCTTCCCCCCTACAAAAATTTTAATACGTTGAAAGTGAGAAAGTATGTATGTTAACACCCCTCAACTACATCTAAGCGTTTTAATACATTGAAAATATTTTAAGGGTGTTTCTTAATATTTATTTTATATAGCGTGAATTTTGAAACTTACAACAACCTCTTATATTAGTTTTAGAGATTTCTCGTCATACACCAAAATGTCTTTAGAGGAAATGAAACAAGTGTGCGGTGTCTTAGATTTGGACGGCTTTGTCGTACAGAAGAAATTTCATGCCCGTGAAGCGGCATTTTGTGCGATCGATAAACAATTCCATGATAGTATCAGATTCCAGTTAACAGAATCATTGGAAAACTCGGCAACAGCTAAAGAAAGAGAATCAATTAAATATGTGATACAAAGAGTACATGGACTGCCATTTTTACCGCAGAAAGGCGAGAAAACCTATCAACCTGATAGTTTGAAAAAATTCATAAATTTCTGCTACAACCACAGCAAATGTGAAACCAAAACTATTATTGGATACAAAGGCGGAGTGATAGAAAAAAAATTATTAAACGAGATGGGTATTCCATCTGTGAACATTGAAAAATTTATGTGCCCTAAATTTAAATAACTTTTGGGCAGATTTCCAAGTTTTGAGCAGTGCAGGTTTCACCTAATAAAAAGTGAGGATGCTCACTGCCCTTTGTCTGAGACATTTGTGTTTGTGTGTTATATAAATTCACAGATCAGGCTATTAGAAAGTCTTCGAAATCAGACAATGATTCGAAAAATGATAACAGAAAAAATTTAGGAGGAATGTCCTATCCCTCCACCAACGATGTTCATTTAATCTCATATGTAGTATGTTTAAAAATTTATTATTATTATTTCCTTTTTATATTTTATGTTTTGTGATTGTGTTTTTATGTATTATAATATTATAATTAATTAATTATTATATTTTATGTGTGTGTCAGTATTTTTATTGTATATTTTAAGTATTTTTATCAATTAATTAAATAATTTTATTATATTTTCCGTCTGTTCATTTTGAGTCTACCTAATACATTTTACAAGTTCTTTTTTTTTCATGAAAAATTTCTTTATAAGTTCTTTTTCAGGAAAAATCAACTCTACATTAAAATCTTTGAACAGATTTTAAATAAAAATTTTTTTTTTACAGGTTGTTTTTTTACAGGCTCTTTTTTTACAGGATTTTTTTTTTTTTTTCTTCTTTTCAGGAAAATTTTTTTTACAGGTTTATCCTTCTTATGATAAAAGTATACAATACATTATTTTCTTTGAAATCGAAAATTTATTATTTTGAAAGTTGTAATATAATATTTTCTAGGAAAGTAATGAGAAAACATTACTTCCCAATCAAAATAGTCAGTTCTACAACATATAAAAATATATTTAAAAAAAAATGCTAAATAATCAGATTTCTTTAATTTTCCAGACAGTATTTAAAATATATTCTTAAAACATTAAAATTAGTGTCCTCTCGTTGATATATTCGCTGGTATAGATGTGTACATATTTAATCAAGTTAAAAGAATTTTAAAGGAAAGTTTGAATTGATTAAATTATGTTTTTCAAATAAGGGTATTCCTCGATCTGATCTAATCGTGGGTTCACAAGGTATACGTTTTCAAGTTAAATAATATTCCATTGAGAAACAATCTTTTCTAAAAGCATAACACATTCTTGTAGTTCAGTAAACATGAGGTGTCGGACTATTGTATTCAACTCTTCGATGATAAAATAATTTTTATACTTTTCAAATAACCTAGATTTAGACAATGGAGATAGCTGAAATAATTCTAACTAAAACAATTAGAGTTGTAATATATTAAATTATATAAATTTTCATTGTTTCATAACATTGAAGTTATATGAGTTTTACAATGAGTTTATGTAATTTCAGTTACAATTTTTCGAAAATCGACTGAAAATGGATAACTACCATTTTTTAAAAGTTATGAGGAAAAGGTCTAAGCAACATTAATGATAAAATTATTGCTATGAAATAATTGGAAAAATTAAAGATGGCATTCGTGTATTTTTCATATTATTAAACTGTAAAAATAACATTCATATTTGAAAAATATTCGTAAACTGTAAGATGAAAAGATATTATAATTTGATTAATACTTGATAGATAAATGATATTTTTTTGATGTATAAAATGATTTTAGAATTTAAAATATGTACTTCTGACGAATGCATAATCAGAAAATATTAGAAATTGGTGTTAAAATATTAAATACAGTTGCTTCAATGATTTCAAAAACAAATTCTGTATGATTTCATGTGAAAATAATCTAAAATAATCTGAACGTGAATACATGGTACTTAAAATACGAAATTCACGTTTATGAACTAAGGTTGAACACGTTAGTAATATTAAACATGTAGATAATATTTACTTAAAGAGTAGGAAATTCATAAAAATGTAGCTAAATTTATGAAATACCGTATTGAATACAATAATAATTGTACACTTTCAGTGAATAAGCGTGTTTATGAATACAATGTTTAAGATAGGTATAATCATTTGTTTATAAATTAGGTAATAATAAAATTAAAAAAAAAAAAAATTCTTCTTTATCTGAAAGTTGAAAAGTAACTGAAAGCAGTTTTGATAAATGTGTTGAATTACCTCTCAGTGTGATGAAGAGTGTACAAAACATGAACTAAAAAACGTATACTATTGCTTGTAAGCAGTGTTCTCGCTGTCGCTCGCCAATGCGCCAAATTGCGACTAAATTCTGCATTTGGCGAGTAAACAAGCGATTAGATTCGCCAAATTGCTAGTGCTCAATTTTTATTTATTTATCATTAATTAACTTAAGTTTAAAAATTATTCTTGTAATAATGTTAAAATATTATTTTTTAAGATGGTTTTTTCGTTAAGAAACAATCTTTTCTAAAAGCGTAACACATTCTTGTAGTTTAGTAAACATGAGGTGTCAGACTATTGTATTCAACTCTTCGGGAGAGGAGATGTTGAAGGTATTTACTATGTTGTGAATAAAAAGGAAAAAAAAGTTGACCATGTCATACTTTTATAAAAACGTGATTTTCAATTATAACGTTTATAATATTGTGTAAATTGCTTAAGCATATAAAAATTTAGTGAAAAATGGTAAAATCATTAGTTTGATGTTAAAAAAAAAAAAAAAAAAAAAAAAAAAAGCTAATGCAATTGGTGATAATACTCCTTAAGGTGGATGTCGTTCAAAACTAAGATAAATGATTCAGTTTCTTTTTTAAGATATTATAGTTGGAAAATTCTAAAGAAATCGGTTAAATTTGATAAGTTACATTGTTTTTATTAATTAATAATATTCGTTAGGGTAATGGTTGTTGAAAAACTGAAATGTATGTTTAGATCAAATTGATATTCTGAAGTTTGAGTTGAAAAGAAAAGAAAAGAAAAGAAAAAAAAATGTAAGAAGTCAGTCTTTTTACTGTTATAAAGCATGATATTTTCGATTGTTTCACTTAATTAAAAATGTCTAAGAACATACAAAAATAAGCATACGTATGAAAAATATACAAGTTTACAAAATAATTTCAAAGTTCCTAGAAATACTAACAAAAAAAAATATTTACAATATAAAAAAAAAAAAAGAAAAAAAAATTACAAAAGTGAAAAGAAAACACGTAAATGTAAAACAAAAAATCACAAAGTTTTTAAAAAAAAAATTTTTGTAATTTTTTTTTTTTTTTTTTTTTTTTTTTTTTACAAAAACCAAAACTTTAAAAAATATTTTTACAAAAAAGTTTTTTCAAATTTTTTTTTTGCAAAAACCAAACCTTCAAAAAATTATTTTGCAAAAATTTTTTTTTCAAAAACATTTTTACAAAATTTTTTTTTGTAAAAATAAGTTTTTACAAAAATTAAAAAAAAAAAAAAAAAAAAAAAAAAAAAATTGCAACGTTAAAAAATGAAAAATTTTAGTTAAAAAAAGTGTAAAAAATTTGCAAAAAAAAGTTTCAAAAATTTCAAAAAAATTATGAAAAAAAGTATCAAAAATTTTGTTGTTTTTAATACAGTATGCGATGGCGAACCATTGTATTTGCTAATAATTTGATTTTATTGAAAAAGTAGGATGCATGTTTAACTTTTAAGTTTTAATCTATACATTGATCTTGTACTTGGTAAAAATCGAAAGAAATCAGTCTTTTTCTATAAAATTTGATATTTTCCATTGTTTTTTACTTAATTAACGATACTCATTAAGGTTATAGCTGTTGAAAAACTAGGATGCACGTTTGACTTTCAACTTTTAAGTCGTTACATTGATCACGTAGTTGATAAAAATCGTAAGAAATCGGTCTTTTTTTCTATAAGACCTGATATTTTCCATTGTTTTTTACTTAATTAACGATACTCATAAGTATGTCTATCATGCAAAATTCAAATATATGTTTAACTTTCTTGTGTTAAATTGATAATCTCATCTTGTAGTTGAAGAAATCTAAAAAAAATGGTTAAAAACTGAGATTTTCCAGTGATTCGTTTAATTAATAATACTCATTTAACTTATGGTTGTTCAAAATTGAAATATAAATTTATTAATCTTCATCATATAGTATGATTCCGAGTTAAGATGCAATTAATAATATTTTTAATTAGGGAAGGTCGATCACCTCTCTGTTATATACTTAATTAAGAAAAAGAGGAATTCTAGATTCAACATAAAAAAATTAATTAAAAAATATTTTAATAATGAAATAAATATAAAAATTTAAAAATTCTATTGAATGTATTGTTCTAATTCAGTACAGAGAGCGTCGATCACCTCTGTTACAATACAATGTTCCTTTTTTCCTCTAGGGGGCGTTCGTGTAGGGGTGGGCACAGGGGGCACTGCAGGAGGGATCAGGAGGGATGGGGGCGGTGCGGTGGGATGGTGGGCGTAGGAGGCACCACAGGCGGGACGGTCCTGCCGTCCCGCCTGCGCTTGAGCCCGTACTGTCCTTTTCCTACTACTAATATATCTTGCTTTTGCATCCGACAGTAATATTTTTAGCAATATGAGAGTCATTAAATGCAATGGCATGATTTTCCCCAAATCGCCGATTGATGAAAAGGAATAGTTGCACTTAATGGCAGTCAGCAAAACAAGATTTTCATCTTTCATTATTTTTCCATTTAAAGTTGAAGGAATCCACTGCTGGTTATTTTTTTCTGGCAGTTTAAGAGTCAGAACGGAAGCATTTGACGATGAACTAGTTGAAATAGCATGATTATCTTTTGACGAGGTGGTCACAAATACGCTTTTACGATTAAAAAAATTCTTCAGTCTCGATTTATGCTTTTTTTCCATTCTTTGCGTGAGATTCTATTTGTCCGAATCCCATATTAGAAATGCTGAAATGTTTGTTACACAATCTGCAGACAGCGAAGTATTCGCTTTCGAGATCTGCTTCACACCAAACGCTAACCAAATGTTCTTCACCGTCGTCATCGTCCTTTATTGTTCTTTTTAACCATTCTTCCGAGAACTTTGTATTTCTGGGCATTTTTTTCAATAAATTAACATAACTAATGTAATTAATATAATAAATTTTTCTATGCAATACTGCAACTGTGCACCGAGCAGACAATAAGGTAAATATCCAATACAATGCAAAAAAAAAAAAAAAAAAACGTGGTCACCAGCAAAACATGCGAGCGAGCGAACAAAAACGATAAAGATATGATATCAATTAAGATCTAAGAGTACTTGTTGCCAAATGTAATTTACAACTATCAACTAGAAGAAACACTCTTACTCCATGGACGAAAGAATTTCTCTTTCCTCCGTACACGAGCGAAATCTCACCCACAAGACCGCGCGGCAGCTGGACGCGGCTCTCTCAACTGTGTTAGGAATATGCACTCCTATGTACTTGCCACTGTACACATATTTTTACTTTACCTGCCTCATGGATTAATCATTTAAACTCACTTACCTTTATTACATATATTCCTCTTTTTATTTTATAATAGTTGATATTAATTTCATTAATCATCCCCTAAAATATCTTTTTCCACCGGCAGTATTTTCTTTTCATTTTACGTTGAACATCACTCATGTTTACATCATTTCACGGTCTTTCCAGTCTGATTTCTACGTAGTTTCTTTTTACGCCACGAGATAGCGGCAGCTGTGTATGGGGAAGATTTGTGTATGCAACTCTACTCTACCGTTTCGGTAAATTCCAGAAGCTGACGTGGCCGGTAGGGGGCGTATTGTGAAGAATGCGTAGAAGACTGTTTCTTGACTAACCTTGACCTATATATGAGACGAGGATTTTGTCGTTCAGTGTTCTTTCACCTATTTCCTCAGGTGGCTATGTTTGTATAAAGAAGCGTTTTCCCTAGAAGTTATTTTTCTTTTATTTGTGATGTCTTTTCATCTATGTTGGTTTTGACAAATATTGAAGTACAATGGATCAGTTTTTAATACGATGTGAATAAAGTCAAACTCGGGAAAGTAATAAAGCGGTATGATGGAAAGAACGATAGTTCGTGCTTTTAAAGTTTTTAGAGCTGCATTTCCCTAAGGAAGTTAACTTGACATCGGCTATTCTTTTGGTGTTATTGAGCTGATATTTAGATGACGTGTGTGGACGATCACTTTCGAGACGGTTGGTTGGTTGGTTGTATCAGTTTTAATGGCACAAAATCCCTTGAGGGACATGCTGCGCCAAAACAAAGAGTAAGAATACAAACGTGGAAAAAAATACCAGGATGGGGTATCCCATTCTGATATATTCAGATAAATAGTGAAAAGGTGAAATATTAAAATGCTAAAATAGTACAACATAGAACTAAAACAATAGAAAGCTCAATCTGGATAGAGACCTATCCAGATGTCATTAAAATGCCAAGAGAAACCAAAGAGATTGGAAGAGGTTATATATCGAAATAAAAACCTGCATGTTTTAAAAAGATAAAAAGTGCCCCATGAGGTGTTTCCATAATGAGGTTAGTCAAGAGTGGTGAAGATGAATTAAAATAGAATCGATACAAGTGCCGGAGGTCTGGACAGTCCGTTAGGATATGACGAATGGTAAGATAATCAAAATGACAATGTGGACACATGGGTGCATCCTCTCGGAATAAAAGATGTTTGTGAGATAACCAAGAGTGTCCAATTCTCAGACGAGTCAGAAGAACATCAGTTTTTCTTGGTTAGTTCGGAGGCCAGGTCATAATAGTTGGTTTGATATGATGTAGTTTATTATTGATTTCTGAATTCCAACTTTCTTGCCAGTTATTATGAATAAAGTGTTTAATGATTAGTTTAACGTCTGAGAATGGAATTTTATGGTGAATGGGATTAAGAGCAAACTTTGCTGCCTCATCTGCTTTTTCATTCCCAGAAATACCCATGTGTCCAGGTATCCAGCAAAATAAGGTATTATAACCACGATTTGTCAATTTGTTATAAAAATCCAGGATGGCTGAGACATATGGATGCTTGTTATGTGATTTTATTGCGTCAATAGCACTATTTGAGTCTGAGTAATTGATGAACGAAGTGTTATGATGATGTGATATATGCAACAAGGCTCTCTCTATCGCGATCAACTCAGCTGTAAACACGGAAACACTTTCGAGACGGAGTGATTTGGTTCTGGTTGATGTTCTACAACTTGTTTGATCCCTGGACATTTTGCTTTAACTATAGTGTCTTTTGTTTCGGTTTGTCAAGGCTGTAATCTTTTAATTGTTTACCAAGGACTGTATGAGTTTGGGTCAAATTGAAAAAGTTTTTCTTTTGGACAATCAGCAAAGGACATTTATTTATTGAAATATTGATTTTGACTTTAGACTATTTATATATTTTGGTAAAAGTAAATTAGTAATATTTTTTTTTTAACATCATGCAAGCTATAAGGTATGTGTTCTTGTTTTTGTTATGTTTGTTCTAAAAATGAATTGAATATAATTTGTGATTAATTTGTTTGTTTTTAATATTTTTAAATAAATATGTGTTTGTCTTAAATAGTTGTTATCATTTAACTTGACTCGGTTCATAAATGGGGTTTAAGCCAGTCAACGCTGCATCACTGCTTTAATTAACTCTGCTAATTTTTACTCAACCCCTGGGAGATACATTTGTGTCTCCCAACAAACTGCTGGCCGGTTGCGCGCGCATCTTAATCTCTCGGTAGCTTTCTTTACAGCGAACGCGTGAAAAACGAAAGTACAGTAAAACCTCTAAATAATGGACACCTCGGGAATGCAGAAATTGTCCGCTATTCGGAGGTGTCCGCTATTGGGAAAACCTCAGAGATACAAAAATCGCTAAGAAATACTTAATATTTCATTAATTGACATTTATATGTTCTAAAACCTTTATTATATGATGAATGAGAAATTAAAATTATTTTTTATGCAATAAAACTTAAATAAAATTGTGCACACCTTTAACTGCTGCTTATTACATTCTTATTTAAAAAAAAAAAAAAAAATCTGTTACAAAAGTTGTTTTTTTTTTTTTTTTTTCTTGCTTGTGATTATGTGTAATTTGTTTTTCAATGTGAAGTTATTAATCATTATAGTGTTCCGAGTGCAGATAGGGATTACACTTTTTGATCATTAAAAGCATAAAATCATAAAACCTTCCGGGCAGGGCTGGCAACTTTCTGCCGGAGTGGTTAAAACCAGTGGTTATAACCGGTTAAAACCGGCATGGCAGAAACCAGTTTCTGACAGAAAGTGGCAAAAACTGGCAGAAACTGAGAAATAATACTAAATAAGAACTTTAATCTGCAAAAATTCATTATTCACACATGTATTTAACATATTAAGAATTTAGTTAAAAAATAAAATAAAGATTATGAATGTTATTAAAGGCATCAAAAAGTTTTAAAAAGATCATAAAAATATACTGTGAGTTTCTATATTTCCTTCATTAAATAAAGTTAGGCAAATTTTATGATAACATTTGCAATAGAACAGCCATGTTTTTTACTTTTATCTAAAGCAACAGCAACAGACAACATTTCTAACAAGTATTTAACTTGATAAATCATGGTATTTATTTACAGTTCTAACAACTGCTATGTCTTTAATAGAATTTTCATGATTTTCAGTTATCTGCAAATAATGTGGCTGATTTTTCATGAAAGATTTAAAACTATAAAATTTTAATACATTTTTTTTATTAAAATTATCCACAATATTTTCTTTGCTATTTATCCTGAATGAAATGTATATAAGCAATTTAATACTACTAAAAAAGACTCAGATTATGTCATGAAATGACTTTATGCCAGTTGTTGCCAGTTTCTGCCGGTTATAACCACTTTTTGCCACTGGCACGGCAGAAACCATTTTCTGCCGGCAAAAAGCCAGCCCTGCTTCCGGGGGACATAGACATTTGAATGTTCTGGGAGATGTCCCTCCCACGCAACTCCCTGAATTCAACAATAAACGTGAAGGAGAAATTTTCTTCTCTCACCCTCTACATTTATCTGTGATCACAAAATTTGTGACATATTGTCCTGATAAATTTAGAGACATTTTTATTTTATTTTTTTCATTTTTTTCTTGTTAAAAAATACATTTTCATCTTTTATCGCCGAAAATGGTGTCCGCTATTTAGAATGTCCGTTATTCAGAGGTTAAACATACAAAAATGTAGGTTTTGGGAGTGGGGATTGGAGAACTGTCCGTTAAATAGAGGTGTCCGCTATTCAGGAGTGTCCGTTATGGAGGTTTTACTGTACCTTGCAGTAAACATTTTTCACATATGGTTCGAAGTTTGGCATTTAAATCATCCAATATGGGGAATTCAAATGCCGATATAGAAAAATTTCAGGAATTTTAGGACAGATTACAAAATTTCAGGACATTTCAGGACAAGTACGACCCTTGGGTTAAGTATATCGTTAATTTTGATAGCAAAAAGAGTCACACTCAGGACACTGCCCTGAGGTACTCCTTCTTCTTGAGTATAAAAATCAGACAAAACCCCACCAATCCGAACTTGAAACAGACGGATGGCGAGGAAGTTCTTCATAAAAATCGGGAGGTTTCTGCGAAAGTTCAAATTAAAAAGATCCCGAAGAATACCGTACCTCCAAGTCTTATCATATGCTTTCATCATGTCAAAAAAACTGCAACCAGATGGTTACGTTTTAAAAAAGCATTCCGTATATGGGTTTCTAAAAGAATGAGGTTATCAGTAGTAGACCTACCACGTCATAAACCGCTTTGAAAGGCAGCAAGACAATTTTTTTCTTCAAGAACATGTACTAGTCGGCAGTTAATCATTTTTTCAAATAGTTTGCAGAGACTACTAGTGAGTGCGATTGGTCTGTAATTATTTGGATCACTGGGGTCCTTCCCAGGTTTAGGAAAGGGGATAACAATGGCTTTACACCAGGTTTTAGGAAAAGTGTGTTCTGTCCAAATTCTGTTGTAGTAAGCAAGAAGGTTATTAAGAGAGGTAGTGCTGAGATGTTTTAGCATGGTATATGTAATGCCATCGTGACCTGGAGCTGAGTTTCGGCTTTTTTGTAAGCATTTTAAGAGTTCTGAGGTAGTAAAAGGGAGATTATAATCATAAGAGGAGCGAGTATTAAAATTAATGCAGGTAGTTTCCATCAGTCTTTTGTATGATAGAAATGGTTCTGGGTAAGAGTCGGAACTGGTATTAGAAGCGAGGATACTAGCTATAGTTTCAGCTATATTGTTGGGTGAAGCTATAGTTTGGCCATTATGTTTTAATATAGAGACATTATTTTCAGAGTAGAGGCCCATACAATTTTTAACTTTTTTCCAAAGGGTTTTACTTGAAGTATTAGTATCAATGTTCGATATATAGTTGATCCAGGATTCACGTTGGCCTTTGCGTCGCACTTTCCTAGCGTCAGCTTTTGCTTTTTTGAAAGCAATATAATTAGCATCATTGGGGTACCTCCGAAAAATACCCCAAGCTCTTAGTTGTTTTTTTTTCGCTTGTTGACAGTCATCATTCCCCCAAGGCTTTCTGTGCCGCATTGTAGAGGATGTTTTGGGAATGCTGATATCCGCAGCACTGATAATAGAATGAATGATATTATCAAGTGCATTGTCAATGTGACCTTCAATCATATCACTTGCGATTTTGGCAAGGTCGGTAAAAGTTTGCCAATTGGCTCTGTCATATATATAATGGTTTGAACAGTTATTTGAATTCCTATTAGGAGTAGTCTGTGTAATAAAGGTGGGAAAATGGTCACTGCCGTGAAGATCATCGGAAACCCAGAAGTTCCAATATGGATAAATAGATGGTGAGCAGGTAGTAAGGTCTATAGCATGAAATGTGCGGGATGGCTCATGAAAGTAAGTATGATCTCCATTATTCAGCAGGCATAAGCCATTGTCTGGTATAATTTTCTCAATCATATCTCCACCTTGATTAGTGTCACGATTACCCCACAGTTGACTGTGGGCATTAAAGTCTCCCACAATGATGTAAGGAGTGGGTAGTAGCAGAAGGAGATTGTCAAGATTTGCTGCCTGAATAGATGTATTTGGTGGTAGGTAAATAGAGCAGATGGTAATAAGCCTGTTTATATGAACACTGATTGCAACGGCTTGCAAGTTGGTATTTAAGATAATTTGTGAATGGGGTAGATTACGAGAAATAAAGAGGGCCACCGCACCAGTGGTTCTGTCACTACCTGTAAAGTCTTTCCTGTAGGTTGCATAGTTGCGTAATTTCGCTTTGTCATTAGGTTTTAGATAGGTTTCCTGGAGAGCAAGGCAGTTAGGTTGATGGTCAGAGAGAATATTACGGATTTCGTTATGTTTGTTATGATAACCGCGGCAGTTCCACGAAATGATACTAGACATGAAAGGAATGTTAGATATGTATATCTATGTCGTTTTGTTCAGAGGTAGTAGACATGCTATTATCCTCATCGTCCAATACTTCATCCCTTTCAGGATGAAGAATTAAGACTTTATCATCCATATGTGTTTCATCTTTTTGATTCTGTTGCTGATGGGTTTGATTTCTAGATGTTTTATTTTTTTTCTTTTTGGATGGATTTTCAGTAGATGCAGCTGATTTAATACGAAGGGTATGTTTTTCAATATCAGATCTAAGATTTGACTTTAGAGATGGTGTTTTAGTTATATTTTGAGAACTTTTGTTTTTGAGTGGGGGGTTTAGGAGTAAGAGATTGCAGTGATTTTGAAGTATTTTGTGGCATTTTAGGAGGAGCAGGATTTTGATATCCAGAAGAGGTAGACTGAGTCGATTTAGTAGTTGTATCAGAAAGGCTGTTTTCCCTTTGTTTTGTTTTTTTGAATTATTTTCAGTAGGGAAATCGGTTTGAGTTGAAATAGTTTGGTATGTTTTCTGGACTTTTTTAGATAAGGCGGCTGGGAATGAGACTCCAACTTTGGGTGTCCTGAATTCAACTATTTTCCTGGCTTCAGGGTATGGTATATTATCTTTAGTGCGTATTGTTTGTATTTCTTTTTCGATTTTCCATTTTTCGCAGAATTTTGAATATGATGGGTAGTCTTTTTTACAGTTAACACAGCGTGGTTGTAGCATTACATTGAGTACTATCGTGGTCGAGATCACTGCACTGACCACAGACAAGTTTACCTCGACAATTTGTTTTTGAGTGCCCAAAGCGTTGGCATTTGAAGCAACGCAGTGGATTTGGGATATAAGGTCTTACAGAGCATGAGAGATACCCAGCTTTTATATATTTGGGAAGGTTTGGTGAGTTAAAGTAAGAATTACGTGTTTAGTTGGAATCTGAATTCGACTGGTTGGTATTTTTTCATCTGTACGGTAGATTTTTATTCGCCTAGCTTCTATGACATTCTGCTCTTTCAAATTTTCTACTATTTCCTCATCTTCAACATGCAAAAGATCTGATTCAGATATTACCCCACGAAATGTGTTCAAGGTTCTATGGAGACTTATTGAGACAGGGATATTTGAAAAGTGTGTACATTTCTTTAAATTTAGAGCTTGAGTGCTATTGTATACTTCAATTAAGAGTTCACCAGATCGTTTTTTTTTTTTATTGTTTTTGGCTCACCAATCAATCCTTGAATGGATTTGTGAATCAAAAACGGGGCAGTTTTGTCAAATGTGCCTTCTTGTCTTTTGACTACAAAAAATCTTTCAGAACATGTTTCATCTAATCTATCGGCCCAAGAATTAATTTAGCCGTCACTTAAGTCTACTGGCAGGCCTGAGCTTGAAGCAATGAGGGGTTGTGGGGCTACCACATCGCATGTCTTATTTGCTTGATTTGTCACCATATTAGATAGATAATTTATAAAACACCAGGCATCAGGCCTGGTCACCGACCCTTCTTCTTACCGTTATGTCTGGTGCAGGTCTCAAAAGGGCGAAAACTATTTTCAACAGAACCCCACGTTTTTCGAACATTGGGTTAAACTCGATAATATCTCCGAAGCTCCGGTTCTTTTCCAAGGAAAATGGGTAGCCGTAGGTAAGCCTTTACAGCTTTGTCCAACCTACAGCCGGCCCTTACGTTGAAAGGAACCAGTCTTCTGGTAGCAATAGCCCCTCCTAACAACCACCATGCAAGCATGGCGCCCCCCGTACTCGGAACCAGAGTTCAGAGATGCCCTGCACCCTGGGACTCGGGATCAACCTAAAAAGGAAGATCCGAGGCGATGAGGTTAAAAAAAACCTGAACACCCAGAGTGTTTCACGTGTATAAAAAAAACCATTATTGTATAAAAAGTAATATAAGAGGGAGCTCAAAAAAAATGGTGTCTTTTTTATAACATAACATAAAAAGGATTTCGTTTAAAAATTATATTTAAATGTAATATAATTTGCAATGTCATTATTTTCTTTTAGGTAAAATAAACATAGCAAATATAATAAACTTCTGCAATCATAAAATAAACAGAACTTTATTTCTCATTCTACCTTTGCAATAATAAATTTATAGGAAATGCTGGAGCTAAAAAAAAAAAAAAAAAAAAAAAGACATCAGCTAAGAACCACTATTGTAAAAGAATGTGTAAGAGAAAATACGCCAATTGGTATGAAAGGTTAAAGCACGGCAAAAACATTTTTTAGTAAATTGAATGTAGTGAATAATTGATCAGTGCAGATACGATGCTCAGACAATTATTTAAAATTAAATATATGCATAAATTTTTGAATGAGGACAATAGAAAGAAAAAAAATTGCGGAAATGCACGATGCTCTGACAACTATATAAAATTAAATATATATATGATTTTTGAATAAGAACAGCATATGCAAGAAAAAAAAAATCTTAGTCTAAAAGAAGGTAGAGGGAGGAATGGGGTAAATGTAATCCCTTTTTTAATAAGAGGGATAAAAATTGCTAATACACACATATTTTTACAGGATGTATTAATTATAACATTGGTGATATATTAATTTACATAAATGTAAATAAATTGAATTTGTTTTTTAATTTAATCTGACTTTTCTTGACTAATTCAATTTTCCTTCCAGTGATGAAAATACTGGAATTAGATATTGTGACCAGAGATGTTGAGTCGGGAGAAACAATTGCCAACTCTGACTTCTGAAATTTTAATGACTAGAACTCCATGCTGGCTAATATTTTAGTGTTGCTGTTGGTTAAAAATATGACGAAACTCAAGAAAAATAAAATGAAAATTTCACTATTTCAATATTACAGGGATGAGATTCTTCTGCGGATCCGCGGTTTTCAGCTTTTTTGTTATTTTTAAATTTCTGCTTTTTTCAGATTTTCCGATTTTTTAACCATTTGAAAAATGGTTGTTGTTTTCGGGAGAATGGACCCGATGATGTTACCACTTTTGAATGATGTTACCACTTTTGAATTTAAATTAA
Source organism: Maratus speculifer (assembly GCA_964019185.1). NCBI lineage: Eukaryota > Metazoa > Arthropoda > Arachnida > Araneae > Salticidae > Maratus > Maratus speculifer. Next base: position 173,446,910 of record OZ025301.1, read on the forward strand.
ATTCTTTATTTTTAGAAGAATTTTTATTTGAATTTAAATTAAATTCTTTACTTTTAGAAGAATTTTTATTTGAATAGTAAATTAAAATGGTTAAAATCATTGTAATAAAGGAGAAAACTAACAAATTTAAAAATGGGTAGACGGAAATTAACAGATACGGAAAAAGCCGAAGCCAAAGAAATGAATGAACGTGAATATCGCATTCAATGATATTAAACACAGTCAACATGTATAAGTTGCTTATTAGTTTGGCGATTCGTATCATTTGGCGAAATTGGTCGACGGGATAACTGAGTAATACTGTATTTGGTTTGGCGCAAAAACGTCTTTCAATGCAGAAAATGATAAAATCAAAAGATTATTGAGCCGCTGAAAACCAATTACGTGTTGAAAGGCGATCACGAAAAAGGAAGCAATTTAATGCCGAACCGATTAATTGTAAAACATCATGTCGCCAGGGCGACCAATCCACTAGCCATGGCGTTTTACTATCGGTCGGTTCTAACCAGGAAAATTTGAGTGCCAATAGTGATTCTAACAAGCCGGAAAATGTTATAGCTATTACCCACACAGCACAAATTGGTAAATATGACATCCATATAACGTAAATTACATCTATATACCATGCCTAGAATTCATCCAAGGAGTTTCATATTACGTAGTATCTACGTAGATATTACCATCAGATGTCTCTCCGAATACATCCATATAATGTTCATTGGACATCCAGATTGACGTAATATCTATGTAAAACGGATATCTATATCCATGTAGATCATTTTCTAAACATAATATCTACGTTATATGTATGTATTTATACATCATATCTACATAATATGTACATGTATAAACATCATATCTACGTAATATGCACATGTATATACATCATATATACGTAATGTATACATATATATACATCATGTCCATGTAGTATTACATATATATATACATCATATCTATGTAATATGGAACTGTATGCGTATACTAGACACTTCTGCCATCTTGTTTTTTAAATTTCAAAAAATATTATACCTGAAAGTTTCAGGTTTAAAAAGTTAAAATTATTGGTAAAAAGCACAAATATTAATTGTTCGGACGATAATAAATATGATTAACATAAGAAAATATAAGAAATTAGAAAGAATTTTTGTTTTATCATTTTAAAACATAATTAATTTAACTTTTAAAAATGCTTTTTTTTTTTTTTTTTTTTTTTTACATTCAGAAACATTCATTCTTCGTCCATCAATATATTAAAAAAAAAAAAAAAAAAAAAATTAGTTTGTAAGAGCACCAATATTATTTTTTATGCTACTTTAGTATACTTACTTATCACTTTTGACACAGCAGTAGGAATTCCACCATACTCACAAATTTCTTAAAAGTTTTCTTTTATAAAATCTTCAATGCGAAGATGAATCCTTACTCCTCGCAAAGGCAGCATACAGTCCAAGGGCACCATCAATTCATCACCACACAGATCCCAGTTGCTCGCAAAAGATCACTAGTGATAGTTGCTTATTATATAAGAAAACTACACACCTGTGATCTTTTGAAAGCATTCAAATTTGAAGTAAGATCTGTCAGATGTTTATCTCCACCGGCATATGTTTTGTATTAATTGAGATATTGTTTCTTGACATAACATAAAAAATAATATTGATGCTCTCTACAAACTAGTTTTCTTTCTTTTTTTAAATACATTACTCGCTTAATTATATGTTCTAAAAATGCATATTACACTACAAGCAACGACAAAACTAGGGCTTATTTTCTCATTACTTTTAACATTTTGACCATTGAATCTATTGAATTCATGATTGAACTAAATATTTATTATACATTCAAACACAAAGACTCAAATCAAAGAATTTTCCATAGACAGCATTTTACTTTTGAATTTTGATAATGAATTTCATCTTCAAAAAAGTAAGAATAATAAGTAAATGATAAAAAAAAAAAAAAAAACCCAGTAAATTTTTTATTTAACAAATTACTTTTAAACTGATGACCTATGCTGTAAGATAAATCAATACATACTTGTATCGATAACTTTTGAGATAAAGAAACTTTTTTATGAAACAATTTTTTAATGATATAATTTAATAACATAATAAAGAGATAAGTTTTTTTTTATGTTCGAAAATTATTTATTATCAAGCAAATTTATATTTGTTTTCATTTGATAGAGTTATTTCCTTTTATTCAAGAGAAATTCACTGTTTGAAACTTTTTATTGTTTGGTTGACTTTTTTTTTTTTTTTTTAATTGAAACAAACTGTTGATCCCAAAAGGTTTTTGTCCTGTATTTGTACAAAATAATATTTAGTAGCATTTGAATTAGATAGAGTTTGAGGCGTATGGGAGAAAGAGAATAAGAAATTAAATATAATCCAAACACTTTGTATAGTTTCTTGTACGAAATTAAGATTCACTATAAAATTAAAACATTTAAAATTTCAAATCAATGAGTAACCATGTAAGCTAAGTACAAAAATCACTCTACTATTATAATATGTCAAGAGAATATCAACAAATTTGAAAAATTAATTCAAAATCAATTTCATGATTAAAAATTTGTTTATAGTTATTTAAAAATAAAGTTTAAAATCACAAAAGAAAAAAAACTACTAAAATATAATGTCAAATAAAGATGCACAGTAAAAAAATAACTCAAAGTATTTACTTACATACAATCCAGCTCGATATATAATCCAAATATCAGTTGTATCACGCATCTAAATTATAAACATCACATAATTCTATTGTTATATTCAGTGGTTGTTGTAAATTCTAATTGTTTTAAATAAACAAATTTAAATCTTCTTCTTAATACAACTAAAAATTCATAAAAATAGGAATAAACTATCTTTGATAGTCTGATTTAAACGAACTGAAAAACTGCTAAAAACAAAAATTTCAATAATGGCGTCGGCGTGTTCTGTTTACAAAACAACACAAAGTTGATGTTGCCACAAGACAAAATGTATCAGAAATAAAATATTTAACTCTAATTTACCTCCATATTATGTTAGTCTATAAATTGTTGGGATATAGATGTATTCTGTACGTAATTTATTACGATGATCTAGTTTATGTTTTACAATAGACGTAAATTCTATGTCCATATTGTGTTGGTCTATATTATGTTGGGATATAAACATTTGATGGATGTCATGTGCTGAACAATCCAGTTTACGTATTAGAATGGACATCAGTTTGATGTACATGGATGTATTCTGGAAGTAAAGAGCTCAAAATAGACGTAATATCTACATATGTGTTGTGTGGGTACTCTTGATTTTCCACCACCTAAAAAGAAAACTAAAAAGCAATCGGCTTGGGAAAAACTGGGAAAAAACTTTTTTGATTCGATGTCTGATGGACCCATTCACAGATGCATGTGCTGCGATCGATTTTGGTTTAAAACCTCCATCACCAAAATTCTGCTCTGTAAAATCAAACAATATATGCCAAAGTCTTACAAGTATAACAGTATATGCCAAAGCTGTATTTTAATAATGATTACTTTTGCACCAACAATGTTAAATAGTTTGAAATGTTTCTTTCGTCGCCAACTTTTATGCTTGGCGACAATAGAGTGATATAACTTAAACGAACCGTACCTTCAAATTGCAGCATGTATAAAGTCATTTATAGCAGTGGCACGGATAATACACAATAAAACAACTGGTATTTAGCTTAAAATGATAGATGAATGTATCGAGTGAAACATTTTTCAAATGGTTGGGGTAATTTCTTAAATTACAATTATTTTTTTTAAATCTTTGCTTTTTTACCTTTTTTTAATTTTTACTTTGAGTTTTCAGGAATTTCTTTCGTGCAGACTTCCGTTTTTTATTTGTTTAAATGAAAAAAGAATTGTAATATAATTTTAATCCACATCAAAATATACCTCTATTTCAACACTTCATCTACGAGAGGTCCTTTATCGCATTCGGTGGTTATCTTATTTCATCGCGATCGCTGAATGCTCATTGAAAAACATAACGGCATTGTCTTAAAACAGAAGACTTCAACATGTTCGATTGTGTTCCGTGTATACTTCGGATTTCTGGATTTTTCGATCATTTTTTCTGAGTTTATGAGATTATTATATTTAGTGGAAAATTCGAATTTTAAAATATCACGAATTTCGACACATGGTCGCCGAAAAAAATCAATTTGTCGATTGTTCACAGAAAGAAATTGACAATTTCGTCGAACGATTGCGAAAAAAAAAGTGGAAATTTCACAAAGGATCATGGGAAAAAAAAATTCTCTAATTGTTAAATGTGATTTTTGTCCAAAAATCACCGGAAAATGGATATTTTGACACAAGATCACAGGTAAAACGGAAATATCTTCAAAGAGTCATGGAAAAACGTAAATTTGTTAATGGGTCACGCAAAAAAAAAAAAAAAAAAAAAAAAATCCCACGAATTTAATTAAGGAATCGCGCAAAAAACTAATTTCTTTATAGAATCGCGGGGTAAAAACGCAAATTTTGTAATAAAAAGATTTAAATTTCCTCAAAAAATTGTGAAAAACGATAATTTTTGTCGAAAAACGGCCAAGTTAGTAAAAAAATTGCAGAAAAATGATCAATTTCGTCACAAAAATCTCGAAAAAATGATCAATTTTGTCTAGAAATCGCGATAAAACGACCAATTTCATCAAATAAACGCGAATAAACTGCAAATTTCGTCATAAAAGCACGGAAAAACGGCAAATTTCATGAAAAAACTTCCAAATTTCATTTAAAAAATTGCGTAAAAATAGTAACTTTCGTCAAATAAGTGCGAAAAAACGGCCAATTTCGTAAAAAGATCGCGAAAAAACGACCGATTTCGTCAAAAGATCGCGGAAAAGCCGCAAATTCTATCAAAAGATTGCGAAAAAAAAAAGGTTATTGCTGGATTGGAATTTTCTGTTCCAAAAACTTTTTTGCTGCTTTAAAAACTAATTTTGTTGTCACAGTAAAATAAATTTTCATTATTGTAATCAAATACTTTCTGCCTATTTCATGTTAATAATTCCTTTTCTATTTATGCAAAGCTAAATTGTATGTAATTTATATTTATTAATAGCAATTGTATTTGTTGCGATTGAAACGAAAAAAATTGAAGAAAATTCTTTCATATAACCATTATTTTGACATCCAAAGGAAGAGAAATAGGAAAGCATGATAAAAAAAAAAAAAAAAAAAAAAAAAAAAAAAAAATGAAGTAAAGAGTAAACGACAACATCTGCTCACTGTAATGGCGGCTATGGGTTGGTTGGCTGTGGGCTGTGGGCGATTTCCGAAATGTTTCCCCATAACACATGACTTCTGACGTCACAAGAATAGAGTCCATTATCAATTAATTATATAAATATATTACATAATTATATATTTACAAAAACAAAAAGAATTATATTATTTTTTTAATTGTCATTTTGTAATTAAAACTACATACATTTGTTCTTCAAACTGCAATTATTATATAATGTTATTAACATATAATATTAATATAATTATGTATAATTTATATTGAAAAATCAATTATACCTTTCTGTTAATAATTACTTATTAATTAATTATATAATAAAAGAAAAAAAGAAAAGGGACTTGATGTTACTAAAAACAGGGAAGTTAACAACAGAAATAGAAGAAAAGTAAATACTATAAAAAACATTGATCTTCCATTGCATAAAAAACATGTAACAAAAAATGACATACTGTCTTGCCTAACATCAATCCAACATAAATCTAACTCTGACAATCATGTAATAGTTGATGGTACATTCGATATACCATATACAATAGAAGAGGTATTTATTGTTGATGACAATTTGAACAATGAATCTGAAAAAAACAAGTCACTTAAAAAACAAATAAGGAACTTGACGGAAAAAAATTGTGAAAATATTGACACTTACTCCGATGATGAAGACTGTCTGAGGAACTGAGTCAGTCTCATAACTGAGAATGAGCCAGAAAAATATAATTTGCACTGAAGATTATCAACTAAATGAAAAAGACGAGATGTTTTTGAAAAGTGAAACTGTTTGTGTAAATGACCATATTATAAACTGTGCTCGGGTCATCCTTCACAAGCAATTTCTACATGTACGTGGTTTTCAGAATACAGAAAATTCCAAAAATGAAGGATTCATGGCAGATAAAAATGACTTCATGCAAATTTTAGATATAAGTGATAACCATTGGTTAACAATTAAATCAAAGGACTTATCGACAGTGCATATATATGATAGTATACGACCAAAGCCATATCCCATCTCATTTTTAGAAAATATTGCAACAATAATTAAAGAAAAAAAAAGAGAAAATTTTATAATAAGTTAAATATCAATTAGTGTGGTCTTTATGTAGTAGCTTATGCTACTGCATTATGTGTAAATCTTGGTCCGTGCAACATAAAATTTGATAATTCCAATCATCTAAGAACACACTTATTTTCATTGTTAGAAAATAAAAATACATCGATGTTCCCTCATAAAATTACAAACAAAATAAGGAAGCCTTTTAAAACATTCAATTTTATTGTATACTGTAATTATTAACATTGAAATGATTGAATGTTCCAAGAGCCAAGAATGGTTTCACACGCAGATGTGTGACCATTTTACGCAGAGTTCTTTACTTTAAAAGAAGAATGGCTATGTTAAAAATGTTTAAATGAACAAAACAGGCTATCATGTAGTATTCGCCCGGAGATGGTGGCCTTTTTTTTTGGCCCATTTTAAATATTTGTATTTATTCGTTTATTTTTGTTGTTTTTTAAACTGTAAAATCTCAAACATTTGACTGTAATTTCAAAATATAGATTTTTTTAAAATGACTATTTGCTTTATTATTTTAAAATTTATGTATTTACTGTTTGCGCTAATTATAAATTCCACCTCTCCCTTCCCCTATTTTTTTTTTTTTTAATAAATATTGTTTGGATTTCGTTTTAATTTTTTTTTGTTTATGTTTAAAAATCCAGCCACTCAGGTGCATTATAGGTCGAATTTCATAGCTTATAGCAGGACCTACAACAGAAACTGGTTAGATATTTTGCTTTTGTACTAAATTATGCACCCCCGATGAATGGTTTAACAGAAAAGCCTTCTACTGTCTATTTATCCATATTCTTTTCATAATTTTGGTAATCTACTATCTATATCACTTCAAATGATTTTAATAGGATTTCATTTTTCATGTTAATTATACATAAAGACAGTATAAATATTGGTTTCAATGAATTTTTGTTATGGTAATATCTGAGTTACTTTGGTTTTATTAGTTGAAGCTGTGTTGCGTGCCATAGGTGGGACAGCTCGTTATTGACAGGTGGTCATAATGTTTTGGCTCTTGAGTGTATATTAATTATAGTAACGATGGAACTAATAAATCTGCAGGTCAGGGAATTGAAATTTGAACTCTGCAGTTTTTGTAATAATTTATTTGGTATTTAAAACAATTAATCTGCAGAGTTTCTTTTCTTTAAATTGATATTTAATAATAAGTATAATTAATGGCAGGAAATTAAAGTCTTGAGAATTGCAACAGGAAATAAAATTCTATGCATTGATACAGCACAGATTTTTTTAATACTACCCACTTCCTAAACATCCTATTGCTAAAAAAATTACTGATCTTTTGATGACAGCAGTAGTAAATCTGAACAACTTATATATTTTCAGGAATATTTTATTAATTGCTGGTATTTTAATTGTAAAATAAAGAAGTATTTTGTTTTATAGTATTATTTTAATAAGTAGCGTCTAAATAAAAATACAAAAACAATTATTTATTATTATTTGTATGGTACAAGGCTAACTTATCATAATATCAAGGCCTGTCATTCGCCAAGTTTCCTTTGACCGCAGTACAGGGGGCGCTGAACTACATGATTTTCCCGTTGGTAGCGCCATCTAATGTGAGAAACTGAAATGTTTTCCATTTTTTCCTATGGGATTATTAGCAGTAGTATGCACGAGGTGGCGTTACTTATGAGACAAAGTCATATAATAAGTTGGCAATTATAGGGACAATTTCAACAATAGATGTTCTCCTGAATGCGAGGCCTTGATATTATGATAAGGGGGCCTTGGTATGGTATTTATTCACTGCAAGAATATTGAATGCTTTACTGCGTTTATATTCAATTAAATTTTGATTCACAAGGGGCAATGTGAATATGAAATATTTAAAGATTGTTGATACATAATATTTAAAAAGCTGGAATATAATTTTAACATCTAAAAAGGTATTTTTAAAAGACATGCCATAAGGATTCAATTACTGGTATAGGAAAATGATATAATTGCTTTCTGGTCCGCAGAAACTAATTTTGTTTCCTCTGCAATAATGAAAAATTTCAAAACAAGGTACAACCAAATGATTGAGTTTGAAAAATCCTGTCTTTAAATGACATGAGAAAAAATATGATTAGCTGCAAACACTAAATTAAATTTCTTATTACATATAGATTAGAAAAAATACTTTTAAGTACATGTAATATTAAAAAATAATAAAATTTAAGAAATGAAAAATTTAAGATTACATAAAAAAATTAATATTCTTTAATTTCTTTCACACGAAGATATTACGATACAGCGAATCTTGAATAGATTGAAATCATTTACTGCAAATTACTGCAAACACAATTTTAAAAACGGCAAAGGCTTTTGAGTTTTCAGTTAAATTCAAAATAATATCTGTTTTCTTAAAATGAGTACTCTTGTATTACTAATAACTCACCAGGATGAAAAATGTTTATAATTTTGAAAATAAATAATGGAAAACAACAAGAATCTATATGAAAATTAAAAGATATGCATAAAATTTCATAAAATTTGATAGCTTCGATTGGATTTTTTTTTTTTTTTTTTTTTTTTTTAAGTACTTTAGGTAATTAATATGCCAAATCGAAAAATAATCAAAATAACCAATTTTTTCTCATATATAATTCAATATAAGAAAAAAAAAATAACAATGCTCACATTGACAGGATGAAAACAAAACAGATTGGTTGGTTGGTTATATGGGGTTTTATGGAGCAAGGTCCCTTTGATAAGAGTTTCGGTGATTTAACGATAAACTCTCAATCATTTATTGCAACAATGAGATCCTCCTGACCCAATGAGATATGTGAAGATATAGAGTGACCATCAGATTCAATGAATACAAACTTGTAAAACTCAACAAATTTATTATAAACGACTAACAGAATATAATATATTGATATAAAGTTAACTGACTGGGAAACATCCTTATCAATACATGACTGAGAAATATACTAATAAATTAATCAAGCTTTAGATAATCAAATAGCTTCGGCAGTAACTACGTAGTGAAATACTAATTAAAACTAAACTTCCTACTATAGTGTGACATACTGCCTACGTGCAAAGCTATTACTCAATTCATCTAACTATGCTTAATTATAAACAAGAAAAACCATAAGATATTTAAACACCTGCTGCTAACTGAGAGACCAGCTCCTGCGGCAAAGAACAGCTGATGTGAGGTTACGTCATGGCGCGGAAACTACGAGACTGAGAGAGAAAGAGTGAAGAGAATGAGCAGGTGAAACTACCTGCTTATAAACGCACGCGAACTACATACCGGTAATCGTCCGCTGGCCAGACGGCGACACCTGATTAGTTCAAGCGGCGATTACGTAATGCTCCACCTCTCCTGCTGTTTTTGCATTTTCCTCGGTTACGATTAACTACACATCTCCGCGATCTTATCGGTGAAAAGTAAAACCACCCACATAACTTGAAACTGATAAATAAACATTTAACTATTAGGTTACTTTTAATTCATTTACTTAATAAACTTATTTAAACTTTTATATAACTTTAACTTACTTTATATTTACTTTAATTACCAAACTCTAACTCTTTAATTAAATATAAATATACTCAGTCATGACATGATTTACAAAAGTATGATCTTTTACAATTGAAGATATCTTGATACATAAATATAAAGTGGAGAAATTTTCATGAAGTTCCACTGCTTGCAAGGGAACAACTTCCCCCCAAATTTCTTCACTAAGATCAAAAACATCACAGAGACCAGTCAGCTTCACAAGATCAAAAAAAAAATTATCTAGAACTCAAAGAAACAAAGAACCAAATATTAGTAAATTGCAAGAACACTCAGAGATTTCATACATATATATACAAAGACAAAATTTAAATTGATACAAAAATTCACTATTTTGATTTCTCTTTTACAAATTACCCGTCCTGAACCACCAAGCCTGGAACCAGATCAAAAATTCATTAAATTTAAATTTACAATTACCATTACATTTCAATTGACCATTTACAATACAACATATATAATCTCTTTACTTAAACTTCAATTACCTTGAAATACTATGAACCAGGATCCTTACTACCTAAAAATATGAAATTCTATGAATATGAAAAATATCCATATGAAAAAAAAAATGATTTCATTACGTACAAAATCATGAAAAATACACTATTCAAAATTCAAGTACTACCCATTTTAAATTCTATTAAAGTTAAACTCTAAACACAATTTAACCTGAGGGGAAAATCCCCCTTCCAGTTAAGTTTCAAAGTCCAAAAATTCATTCAAACAATGAGAAAATTCCAAATTTAAATTTATTTATTATTATAACTTAAAATTTCTATGATTCAAGTTTAAATTTAATTTTTCAAAAGATGATTTATGAAAAAAACGATCTTTAATGATCAATGAAAAACGATCGTAAAAACGATCTTAAACTAATGAAAAATGAAAGACAGTGATTACTGAAAACACATGATTATACTTGATAAACCAATTATGCAAAAATTAATGAATTCACAAATATGACTAATGAACCCTCCCCGGGGAGACGAAGGAAAAATGATTAAATGATTCAATTTACACATTACTAATTCAGGATCCCAATTCTAGTTTAACTTTTTTTTTTTTTTATAAATCTTTTCATTCGAAATTAACCTTGAACATTCAGTTCAAATCTCAAACACAACGTTTTTCACGTTATCTAGTGATTAATCAGAGTTCAAGAACCCTTGTAACTCTAATAGTGATTTCTAGTAAACTAACATCGTTAAACTTCGTTAACGAACTTTCAAAGTCCATATTTAAATTCACTTCACATCCAAAAACAGTAATTAATATATATAGATTCAAACATTTAAATTCTAAAACCAGTGCAATAACAAGTCAATTAAATTTCATATAATAAAAATACAGTACTTAATACAATTTAAACTTTACTGATACTAAACATCAATTATAGGTACATTACTAAACATTTCTAAAAATACGTTAAAAAAAAAATGTTTCATTTAAATACATAGAGAGATATGCAAAGCCCCTAAATAACGATTACGTTTTAAATACATTTTTCATTAAACTTATTCAACTCAAAACCAGTGAGGGGTTTTGTGAAAATATCGGCTAAGTTCTCTTTACTGCGAATAAATTTAATGTCGAATTTATTATTTAAATACAAATCGCGTACGAAAAACAATTTAACGTCTATATGTTTCGTTTTATGATTTTCTATTGGAGATTTGGTAAACTCGATTGCCGCCTGATTGTCGACTAATACCATCGGTTTGTGATTATACTCCAATAATCTATGTTCGACACATTCCTTTAATATTTTGTCTAGCCAGGTAACTTCACGTATTCCCTCAACTATTGCAACAAATTCTGCCTCCATTGTGGAAAGCGCGACGGTTTTCTCTTTAAAAGTTCTCCACGCAATTGGAGCTTTGCCAATGCTTATAAATTGCCCTCCTATGGAAACACGATCGTCTCTGCTTACGGCGTAATCGGAATCGGTATAAGCAACTAAATTACAGTCATTGCAAGATAACCTTAATTTAAAATGTCTCGTTTTCAAAACATACCCGAGTACTTTCAATAATCCCAACCAATGTTGTAATCCTGGGTTTGACTGAAACTGCGAGAAGATATTGATTGCATAGCATATATCCGGTCGCGTCCGATTCGCTAGGAAAGAGAAACAACCTAGAACGCTTCTATATGGTAATTTCTGCATCTGATCGACATCTTCATCGCTTACAGGGCATTGACTCTTACTAAATATTTGACCCTTAGAAATGGGTAACGATGCGATTGGTATGTCGAAATTTTCGAATCTTTTATGAATGTCATTTATATAAGGCAATTGATGCAAAAATAACTGACCATTTATTTCTTCGAATTCGACTCCTAACAATCTACGTGTACGTCCAAGTTCTTTTAGGTCAAATTTACTTTTCAGTTTCTCTAAAACAACTTTAATATGCGAGTCACTTTTCCCGAACAAAACGATGTCGTCGACATAAACTAAAACCAATACAGAATTACTCGAGACGAAAATGCAATTTCCCCAATTTAATTTCTTTAGGCCAATTTCTTCAAACGTAGATACTAATTCGTAATACCACGCGCGACCACTTTGATGGAGCCCATAAAGAGCTCGTTTGAGTCGATAAACTTTTTCGCCCCTTTCTTTTATCTCATATCCGGGAGGTTGCCTTAAATAGATTTCCTCATTAAGCTTTGCATAAAGATATGCACAGGTCACATCGCATTGTACGTGAACCCAACCAAGGAAATTAACTAGAATGGCAAAGAAAAACCTAATGAGGGTAAAGTTAACGACCGGCGAGAATGTCTCGTCATAGGATTCTCCTTTAATTTGGTTAAATCCTTGAGCGACGAGCCTCGCCTTATATCTAACTACATCCCCATTTTCATCTCGTTTCAAATTGAATACCCAACGGCATCCCAGAGCTTGCTTTCCGTGAGGGAGCTCTGTTAGACACCAAACATTGCGTTTATTCAAATTTGCCATTTCTTCCTTGCATTGCTTTTTCCCAATTAACCCTTTCCCTGGATTTCAACATCTGCTTATAAGTGCGAGGAATCGTGATTTCTGAATTGTTATCTAAATTAGCCTGTATTCCCGAAGAACTTGGTTGGGGATTAACAACACCTTGAGAAGTATCTTTACTACTAAAATTGAATAAATTATCGTGATATTTAATATTATTTTGAGTACAATAATCTTTAATTAACTTTAATGTATTAAATCTAGTATTTTTACCTTCTATTTTATAGTGAATATCTGTTCGTTTACCATCTGGCCTCGGAACTGCGTACCTAACCCACTTTACGTCAGTTAAACCAGAATCTTGAGAATTTCCCGGTAAACTGTCTGTGTCCTCACTTTCGCTCTCAACATCAGATTCAGAATCTGTTTCTGATGGACTGCTAGTAGATTGTGTCGGACGTAAATCAATATTTTCAGTACCTGTTAAACCCTCAGTTTCCGGTTCGAAAAAGTATTCCCCCCTTTCGGGGACATCTCCGTTACTTTGAGTTTCTAATCGACTCACTGGTTCAGAAACAGTTCCGTTTATATCATCCTGTTTATCTGAGAAAACAACATTACATGTTTCTATTACTTTGTCACGTTCAGGTAAATAAATTCGGTAACCTTTAGTACTCAAGGCATATCCCACAAATATTCCTTTTTGTGCCTTTGGATCGAGTTTGTGTCTTAATTGGCTCGGTATTCCTACATATGCTACTGATCCATATTTCCTTAAATGTTTAATCGATGGTTTATAGCCGAAATAAAGTTCTATCGGTGTTTTATGTTGACCACTGTGACATAATCTGTTCCAAATATGGACAAACGCTAAAATGGCTTCAGGCCAAAAACTGCGGTCCACATTTCCTTTATACATCATGGTCCTAGCACCATTAATGACCGTCTGATTCAGCCTTTCCGGCGAACCATTCATCTCGGGTGTATAAATATTCGTTCTTTCATGATGTATACCTAGATTGTCACAGAATTCGGTCATATTTTCATTCAAAAATTCAGAACCGTTATCGGTTCTTATAATTTTAACTTTTCGGCCTAAATACCTTTCTGCACAATTTATATGTCTAGAAACAACATCAAAGGTGTCACTTTTGTGTATTAATGGATAAACCGAGATATACCCTGAGTAATCGTCAATTACTGAAAAATAGTATCTCTCACCTTTACGACCAGGAATGTTTATCGGCCCCCATAAGTCCATTCCTAACAAAAATAAAGGGCAATTGGCCTTTTTAAATTCAACTGTTTTAAAAGACACTCTACGATGTTTCTGTAATCTACATGCTTCACAACAAAATTTTGGATCATTTTCAATTTTCGGTAAACCACGGACAGCATTAAATCGACTTGTTTTTAAAATACATTCTGTATTTGCATGTCCTAAAATATCATGCCAAAAACCCAAACTCTTTAAATCCCTTTTACTTATTGAACTACAGATATTAGGAGGCTTTGCATTTACATAATACAACCCATTTATTAATTTTGCTTCAAAAGCAATCAAATCTTTATAGTAAACTTTAATTTTACCGTTCCCCCCTATAAACTTAAACCCTTTCTGGTCCAGCTTGGGGCCCGCGACAATGTTACGTCTTAATTTGGGTGAATACAATACATTGTGTAACGTGCATTCAACATTACCAAAATTTACCATTACATCACCTTTTCCCTCTATCGGAAAAACCATTTCATCAATTGCTAAAATCATTTCTTCCCCCTCAATGTCCTGATAATTAATAAACAAATCTCTATCTTTACAGAAATGAGAGTTAGCTGCGGTATCAAAAAGCCAAACATCTAGTACATTACTATTACAACTAAACAGATTAGGATTAGAATCAGCAAGAAAGAATGAAACTTTACCTTTAAACGATTTTGAAGAAGAGGGGGAAAAGCTCCGGTCACTACTTCTTTGAGAGTCAACTCCGTCAGATTCCACAGATGAACCACTCGGAGATCCAGCACGGTAGCGTCTCGGACGAGCTCTTCTCTTGTGCGACGAGGAAAATTCCTTCGAACGAAAGTTCTTAGAGGGAGAAAAATCAGCAGGTGAACGACCTTTCAGGGGGGGGGGGAGATGCAGACGTAGAAAACTGCCGATCTCGACGCTCCTGTCTTCCTGGCGATGAATTCTGGCAATGTACTCGAGAAAAATCCTGATAATTATCTTTAAACTTGCCCTTAGATAAATATTCCCGGCAATTTCTCTTTATATGTCCACAGTGACCACAATAAAAACAGGTGACTCGAGAGCTAGAGATTGAAAATATTTCAGCACTGGAACGATGGCTTTTATCCTTTTCTTTAAAACGAATTCTTGACTCCTCAGCGACAGCTTCCAGCACAACCCCCTTAAATGTAAACTTCTTATCTTCCCAGCGCATAACATTCTGTGCTATATTTTCATATTTCTGAGGTAAATTACGAATAAACTGGTATATTAAATAAACTTCATCAATTTCTTTTCCAGCTTCTTTTAATTTATTAAAAAGATTCTTTAAGCGAGATGCATATAAATTTACAGATTCGTTAATCTTCATGGAACAAGTAATAAATTCAGAAAATAGTTGAAGATGGTAGGATCGATTAGTTGGCTGGAAATTTTCTTTCAAAAACGACCAGATTTCAGCAGGGTCACTATATTCTCCGATAATTCTGCGATAATCAGCATGGATATTCAAGTAAATTGTTGCTAGAGCCGTACGCTGTCTGTTATAAAAACCAGTTAACGTTTCAGGAGTAACTTTATCGCCACTCGGTTCCTTTTCTTCACCGGTTACAATCTTGTAACAGTTCTTATCTATTAATAAAAATTTCATGTCTCTCGCCCAGCTATTATAATTATTGGAATTCAGGCTCTCAATCGAAAAATTAGTCACAGTTGCCATATTTCCTAGTTAACTCGTGAACATCCGATAAGAAACTGCAAAATTTTCAAAAAAATTTCCCTCTTTTTCTGAGTGACTCGTAATATAA